>JARHVA010003931.1:0-477500 GCA_037957365.1 Torreya grandis
AATGGTACCCCACTCTAGGTGGGATCAATATTGATCCATAGTGTAATGTTTATCACTTATGTCAATGGTCAACAAGGAAGGCAATCCAAGGAGACAAGATCAGCCACCTCCTTTGTCTTTATATTCCACCTTCATATGCTTCCAACCTCCACTTGCACATGCTTTCAAATGGCACCTCACTCACACATGTGAAGGGAAATCAACAATAGTAAACCTTTGTCATATTCATCCCATGTGCACACATGTTTCAAAACCTCCTTTTGTCTTCTCCCACACTCCAAAACATGCATCTTCCCAAGGGGGACACCCCAACTATTCACCCTTTATCTTCATCCCAAAAGGAAGACATGTGACTTACCAAAGACAAGAAATCATGTCTCGTAGTGGAGTATTATGCCCCACTTCATCATATGCCCTTAATTCCATGGGAGATCTTCTGTGGGCCATGCCATATCATCCAAAAGCCACCTCATTTGTTGCATCATCAAGTACCATATCACCATGAATAGTGATAGTGAATAGTAACACATGAATAGTACTTGTGAATAGTAACTAGTGAATAGTGACTTAGCATAATATTATTCCCTTATATCATTTGACTTAGCCTATAGAAATGAAATAGGCCAATGGTATTCTATAAATCACTCATAAGGAAAATGGAGACATTACAAAACTCTTCAAGCACCTTAGCAGACATCCAAATATGAGTTAGGGATATCATCCATAGACTAATGACCAAAAAAAATTAATTTTTTTTGGAGACGTATCTTCATTAATTTTTCACGGAGTAGAAACATCACTGGGTAAAATGGTTGAATCTCACTAAATGGTGGTACAACACCTCCTATCACATGGCCATTAAGTTGACCCCCGTCTAAACTTTTCTATGGTAAAAATTTACCATCTCTTCTGTCACATACACTAAGAAGCTCTTAGGTGTAGGCTATTAATACTAACATCAATGTATGTGATAATATCATTTGCCTCCTCAAGGATAATATCCACATGGAATAACATGAAGCAATAGGTAGACCAACACCACTCTGAATGATCCTTTCAACCTAGAAATATGGTTTTCCTTCACCTATAATGCTATAAGCAATCCTATTTGAAGCTAAAAGGCTACCAAAAACTAGCTCTAAATTGTATGAGCCCTATTAAATTATCTAAAAAATTGGCCCTGTTGCCTACAAGATTTAATGTCCACCTTCATCGCATGCACACCCCATTTTTCATGTCTCTTTTTTAAAGAAGGTCCTTGGCCAAAATGCCATGAACTAGACAATGCTTCTATAGCTTGATGTAGAAGGATCTATCATTTTTACACCTACAACTATACTCAAAAACACTCTCATCAACTCCACAATCGAGTCATCACTAAAATTATAGTATAATGACACATCATGGAACTAAAAAATTCTACCTGAGAACCTCTTCTTCAAATCTAGTAATAGTTTCCTTACCTATAGCTCTGAGAGAAAATATTTTAAGGGTGAGGGCATGCTAAGATCCTTTGTCCTAACCAAAAAAATAATTTCTTTCCTTTATAAAAGGCTACAGATGCATATGCTTTGTCAGACATCCCCTTGAGCCCATTGTAATAATCCCACATTCACAGGGAGTAGTAGTTAGTTAGTCATAAATTAGTATAAATAGGAGTCTATACTAGTGATAAGTCATACATAAATTATATTAAATTGAGTATTCTCAAAGGAGGTTCCCCCCTCAAAGAGGTAAATGATAAATTTCATGCAATTTTGCTTTCTTTTAATGTAATTATGTTTATTTCCTAATTTAATTTCACATATTTTCAATCTAACTCTAAATTGGTTCAGGAAGGATCTTATCATGTAGTTTGTTAATATATCACACCACCTTCTCTTTGTCTATGTCATTATAACTAGCCTAGATAATGATCTTGTAAAGCTTCTTTGTATACTCTTTCATGTTAAACTCATTCTGTCACAAATTCTACAACCTCTTCAATACATCTAGTTGATAGTTTTTTGGTAGAAACTTACCTTTCGATTTTGTAACCATTCTCTCCTAGTAGCTGATTTTATATTTACCCTTCCGATTTCACTCAAACCTCTTTCCACCATAGAATTGCATGTCCCTTCAACTTTGTCTACGCAAGCTTTGTCTTGCACTTATTTTCTACTTCTTCTAACTCAAAGTAATCCTCCATTTATACAAACCAATCCATTAGCTTTTATTGGGTTTAATGTTCTTGGAAAACATGAAACCTCCATCTATGCTCCTATTCTTATATTTGATATAACTTTGATAAGCCTATATTTTCTCTCATTCAATTGTGCATGCATTGGTCATGCTTCTTCCACTTCTCAACACTCACATCATCCCTTAGGATGAGTCCTCTCCTTCTATCTTCCTCCATTTCAGTCATCTTTGTTTGCATTATTGAAACATTTTTGTGATCTCATCAAGTCTTCCAATCATATTTCTTACTACTGCAATTGTTATTCCTAGTCATCACAGAGGCATGTTGACTTCTCTCGTAACCTTAAATCTACTATTAAACCTCTTGTAAACCTACGTAGATAAGACATGTTTCACACTCTCTATGTTCTAACCACCTTTGCAAAGACAAAAAACTATAATCCCATATTCTCTCAACTCAAAGTTCTAGCCTAGCTCTAATAACAAATGATGCATTCATAGTTATGGGTCTCAATTAAGATATGCCTTATACCATCCAACCCACAATAAATTAATGTTATGAAATAATAGAAACAATAATTTTCTCTTCATTGATCAATAACTAACAAATTACACACATAGCCAAATCTGGCTTATAACACACACATAGCCCATAGGCTTACAAACAGCACAGTGTCACCCTAATTCCTCATAGGGATGTGACTCAACCCAAACCCCTTCCCTAGGTTTACATACAGATCTCTTCTAGCTACACTCTTATAGTTTTACCTCACAGGTTTTGAGTGCCTTTTTCAAAGATGTAGGTATTTGTTTATATATTCATAGGGTCCGCCTACTTACATTAATTGCTCTCAACAACCCACAAGGCTTAAATTATTAAATGCACCTAACATATCACGACTCACTATCATCATTAAATGTATAATATAGTTCTAGTGACCCATCACACATCTCTATGTAATTTTGTATTAACTCTGATATTTCTAACGTCAACCATATCCTTAGATAAATATTTTATTCTTACCACAAATTATCACCTAGTGCCTAAATGGACTCGTGCTAAACTATACTACTAGATTAGGTCAAAATAAACATATGTGCTAAAAAAATGATTGTCATTGTGATTATGTGGTGAAACACAGTGAGAATTAACTTCACTAAGAAGCATATCAATCCTTATACAATCACAAAAAATAACTAGAACTGATGATAAAAAACAAGAGTATATAATGTTTGGAAATACACCACAAACCATTATAACATCTAGACTTCACTGTCATTTATTACTACTAATTTATATTTTTGGTTGCTGCAAAATTGCTTATGGACTTGAATGTTCTTGCATCAAAAAAATACTCAAAAAAATTAGTGAATGATAAATAGATTTTATAGATAACTAAAATTCAAATTAAAAATTTATTTATATGCTAATCAAATTATAATGACATGACTTGAGCTTAAGACATAAAACCTAACATATTTAAAAGGAAGAGAGAATGAAAAACACAATAAAAACTTACAAATATAATAATAAAACTTAATTTATACTAATAATTGACGAGTACAAAAAAAACACAAAATTATACAATTTAATAACTAAAAAATATGTATAAACTATTTTTAAATGTTTATAAAACCAAAAAAATAAAAAATTAAAATATTTTTTTAAAATCATATCAAATGAAACGTCAAAGTTCACATACAATCCTATAATGAATTGCTTTTCTATTTACATTGTATATAGATTCCAAAAATTGATTCTAACAAAAACTTAACAAAAGTCAATCATTAGAGGACCTAAAAAGCACACTACACCTTTAAACTATCTTAGTACTAAACGATGATGCTTTTGGTGGTATGTAAAACATTTCTTGTTTTTCCTGTCTATTGGCTTTTTCAATGACACGTGAAATTACAAAACTTGCAAGGAAGCTTAATCCTTCTGGACCATAACTCTTACATCAGTGGAAAAAAAATTGTGTTGTGGAACAAGCCACAAGGAATAAATGTCTTCAAGCTGGCCAACTAGTCCCAAATTTATGTCAGTTTGTGGCTCAAGGTTAACAATAATAAATTGTTATGACTTGGAGGTAGAATGTAGTAGATTAGGTAGGGGTTCAGGGAAAATGAAAATATATAAATTGTTGTTTTAAAAAAGTTTTTCCAAATTTTGAGTTGCAGTTATTTAGAAAATGACTTTTAGTTTATGTAAGTAATGGGATAAGAAAAAATTTAATTTTTCTAAAATTTCTTTTACAATAATATATTAAGAGTTATTTATACGGAAATTTAAATTTTCTCAATAATTTAAAATAATAATAAGAGTATGTGATTCTACATAATAATAAGTTTTTATAATTTTTGGATAGTGTTGTTGAAAAATAATTAACTAGTCTTTAATATAATACTATTAAATTATTTTAATACTGATATCGACGTATGAGTATTAAAAAGTAAAGTTTGCTTATAATAATGACATATCATATAAAACTTTATAACTTTATAATTTTTTTTAGCATCAAATAATGAAGAAGCTGCAATCTGATTCATAAATAATGTCAACGTGTCCAGCCACCTCTTAAATTCATCAGAACAAATCTAATATTAATGATGAATCTAAAAGATATTGTGAAACATCTACATTACTCATAAATCAAATCATAGCTTCTCTATTGTTTATGTCGATTCAATATACTATAAATTCTCAACTAAAAATTTAATTTATTTTGATTTAACCGGAAAAAAACCCTTCATAACCTAATTGTTATGTAAACTTCTACTTAACTAGAAAGAACCAGATATGTTCCAACTCTCACTTCCCTCAAACTTTTCTATGAGTAAAAGAAGAGTCGTTATCCAATAAAGTAGAGGTGATTACATTATTATAACTTGTAGATTCAAATTGATACATATCCAACTGATATTTCTATGAGTAAAAAAAGAGTCGTTATCCAATAAAATAGAAGTATTTTCATTATTGTAACTTGTAGATTCGAATTGATGTATACCCAACCGGTAAAACAGGAAAATCACTTTCATTACCCTCAAACTCTGTACAAAACTTGAAGCGTGGTTCACATAAAGTTCATGAAAAAACTATGGTATTCCCCATGACAAGTACTTGTATGGCCCATGTTTTTGTTTCTCCAGGCCGCCTCTCTGTATATAAATAATCTCTGGAGTACAAAGAAGACAGAAACTTCACATATGTTGTTGTAAAACCTTTTTGTTAACTACTACAACAGGGCAGGTGGCATTCCGAGAGCAGTAATCACTCACACTTCCCATGATTGCTCTGCAAAATTTCACCAATCAAACACCAGTCAATTTATGTGCATAATATTTTTAATGGGTGTTGAAATGACTCTTTCTTTTTCTTACATAGATATATATGAAGACCTGAGCCGGCAACAGCTCATTTACATAGCAGATGTCTTATATGGACCATGACATGTGGGTGTGGACATGTTAAAACTTGAGTTTAATCATCACTCATAAATTGATTGGGTCTACATTTTCTAGGAATCATAAAATCTATATCAAAAAGTATTAAAATTATGATTGGTTGTCCAATTAAATTTATAAATTTGTGAGTGCTGGATAAACTTATCTCATGCTAAACATTTGTTTGACAGATATAAAACAAATGAGTCAAAATTAGATAAAAGGTAGGTGAAAAATTGAACGTACCGACTAAATACACTTTTCCAAATAGAAAGTATTACCTGATAAAAAGACCATTACCTGATAAAAAGACCATGGTCATGGCTACCCATCACTAGAAAATATGCTTCCAACTTTTGAGCGACTTCACAGATTTTCTCTTTTGGATCCCCAGTTACAACATAGGTTTTTGCCTTCACATTATAACGATTACAAATATCTAGAGCTCGCTTCAATATCTTTTTGGTAGTCTTCGCTTCATCGTATTTTAGAATACGAAGCACCTCGCTACTAAAAATGTAGGCTGCACAATACAAACAATAACATATAATTAAGGAGCGCCTTAAGGAACACCTTAACTAATAGTATGGCAGTCCACACCGAACACTCCTGCTAATTACACTCGGCATATAATTAACCATAATAAAATTGAGATTTCTTATGTACATTGAGAAAATGTCCTTCCATTCTTACCAGGGCCAGACGAGACAGAAACAGGGTGGTGAACATAAAGGAGTGTGAAATTGTAGCATTGACGAGCGTTTGTATGAGCAGCCAAGACATACTTGCAAGCCCATTTACAAGCATGCATACTCTCTTGGCTTTCATCTACTGCAACCACAATATTCATCTTATTCATCACAGTGTCGTCGTCTTCTTTTTCCTCTTCCTCCTCCGGATGTGGCTCCTCTTGTATTGGGGCTGCCATTGATCTGAAAGTAATTAGGGATCTATGGATTTCTCTTTTGAAGCTCTTGATAATGTGAGAACAGATCTTAAATATATGTAGGAAATATGTTTACAGGTCTACCATGGGAAACTACCCTTCAAAGCCGTCAAGGAATGGCAGGTGTTTGTCTTATGACAGATTTGGATCAGTACAATTATTGATGGCCCCTTTGTTTCCTATTGACAATGATACATACCCGCGAGGACGTATTATGATCTCATATTTCTGATCCAGAAAGATCCAGGCCTCGTGGACCTTTTATAAATCTTGTGGTTGTAATAATGTTAATTTATTATATACATGTGTTCGATCTCATATTTCTTATCCATAAATTTTAAAGTCAATAATATTATTTTGTGGCATATAAGGTTTTAATAACAATTTAAATTAAATTGTAAATTCGGTTATCTGATGATTTTCATTTTATTATAATATTTTAATTACTAATAATGTTTAAGTTAAAAAATTTAACTTTTTTTTAATTGAATAGTACTTTTATTAATAAAATAAAATATGAAATATTCTTAATATAAAAAAGATGGGTGGAAAAGTTACACAATAAAAATATATCTATAGTGATTTAAAAATAAGTCTTGGAAAGGGAGTAAAGTCTACAAAAGGTCCCTTGAAGGCTAAAAATACCAAAATTAAACTAAATTGCATATTAACCAAAAAAGGATAAACAAAAACATAAACAACAAGTAACCCATTAAGTAGTAGCGATAAACATGGTGACCAGTAGAGGTAGAGGAGATGGAGGATCTTGAGAGTTTCCTCCCTAGCCCCCTTTGATAGGGTTCTTTATCAATCGACATAGAATCCCAACCATTAGTCTGTTGGTTATTTTTAGTATCATCTTGCCGCTTAATTACAAAATCATGTCTAGAAGGTGAAATCGTGAGGGCCCAGCGACAAAAACTTGTCCTGTGGAGGAAGAACCCAACCCCACCCCCCCCCCCCCCCCCCCCCCCCCCCCCCCCCCCCCCCCCCCCCCCACTATCTCTAGTAGCCCTGTCAGATCCATAGTGTGGTGATGGCCAGTGAGGGCGAGGAGACGAGCTCCTCTAGCTCCTAGACTATCAGTTGCAAGAACAATGATGTCTACCCCCATGCCCACATCCCCGGGGGGAGGGGGAATGGGGATAGGGCGATCGAGAGGCTCACCACTGACTACACAAGGAACATTCCCCCCAATGGTCCAGAAGAATTTGCAGATGGTGGAGTTCAAACTGAACTTTATCCATTTAACTCTGGATTTGGAGGGTAACATTAAATATCACAACTTTATTGGTTACATAAAAACTTTTTTCCATATCTTCATGATTAAAACATGTTTTATTTCTACTTTTCTAAATCTGAAAAAGAATGTTAGTACAAAAAATCTTCCAAAATCTATTGTATCTTACAAGAAGTAAGGTGGAGTTCCCTAGGAGAGCCATCTTCCAAGTGAACATTTCAGGACTAAAGGGCTTGAAGAGGATATGAATCCATCTCCAGGTAAGTTGAGCATGAGGGCAAAACCAAAAGAGGTGTTTAAGGGATTTTGGGTGGGGATAGGTGGGGCAAGTGGGATTTGAAACCCCTATGTGTTTGAGTCAGTCACCTACAAACAAACCTTGTTAGATAATAGACCAAAAAAAATGGGGGTTTTTAGGTTCAATGAAAGTCATCTAGATATTCTCTGTAATGAGCCGAACTCAAAACTATCCACAATTTCACTTAAATGCTGATTGTAATTTCGTCAAATGGGTTCATATGCAACCTTGTAGCTTGCTGAAGTAGTTGAAGTCGGTTGATAGAAATGAATGCTAGGACTGATTTTTAAACCCTTACAATGCCTACAACTGATCTATATGCAGATATGCAATTCTTTTGGACTTTTTTATGTGAGTATATGGGAACTAGCTAGCTACATCACATAGACATTTTGTAAAACATTTACCATGCATCAAATAAATCTATTTGCACTTATATCTCCGTTAATATGAATATTTCAATATAAACAAATGTCAACAGCCAATACTCTTGGCTAACACATATAAACTAACAGCCACCTACAGCCGTACCAATTTTTTTATGCAACTAAATGTTTTCTAAAATGCATAAATTTTCAAAATGAACCTGGTTGGAGACGCCTTGCTGTCCCAATAAAAATAAATAATTTTTTTGGAGATTGGAGACCTAATACAACACACACGGATTTTGAGGAAGTCACCCCTATTTTAGATCTAGAATAATAAAATAATTCAACAGCTTCAAGTCTCCAAAATGCCTGACACCTTCAGCCAAACCCCTGGAATGATGCGCCCCACTTTCTAATGGAAATTGCTACTGGTATAAACTCTAGCGAATGAGAAGAAGGGTCAAATGGCGTCTCAGTTGCTGCAGACTTGGCATCAAAAAATTCAGGTCCTCTTGGTCAATTATTTGACTCCTCCAATGAGATTTCTCCAAGGCTATTAGTATCTAATATAAAAATCTCAAAATTGGCCTTAAGCCACAAATTCTGCCCAAATGAAGTGACTAGAATATCACTTCCAACTGCAATAATTCAGGTGATATTGCACACCCTCAAAATTGCTATCAATGAGAGTTTTTCGTTCCCAATGACAATTTGGTTATCTGCAGACCGCTTGGCTCCACAAATACTCAAGAAATTCACCAACACAATAATTCAACAAATTTGGATGCCCAAATGGTGAGACCTCAAGGTCTATTTAAGATTTTTCTCGAGAGGTTGTCCTCAAATAAAATAATATTAAAAATATTAAATTATAAAATAAGGTTTTTCCATAATTAAAAATAATAATGAAATATAGTGGAAAACCTTACTCCAATCAAAACTGTTAAGGTGTGGAGCCTAAAAGCTTCACATATGAGCGCATTACCAAGTTGCAGGTTTACACAGTCACCGGCGTCGGTCAGGAGCGACCGACGTTGGTCTAGTGCAGTTGAAGAGACGCCAACGTCGGCAGAGGATCGGCCGACGTCGGTCACAGGCAAGCAGGCAGGAACCGGTGTCAATTACCTGTGCGTCCAGAATGCTATTTTCGAGGACAGAAGCGAGTGTTTGCATGATGAGTTTAAGTCTTAGTCTTAAGTTCGCGTTTCTATTATTAGTAAGATTGTTTTTAGAGCCCTTGTTCAAGAGGCTTAACTGTTGGTTGTAAGTGCATGCTCAAGTCTCCTAATTCTATATGTAGAATTATATCTTCTTAGCTTAGTGTGATTATTGTAGTAGTTCATTGTATGTGAATGTTGAAGAACAGTACAGAGTTGTATCAATCCAGGTTGTTGGAATTGATTGTACTTGAGAGAGAGAGCTCTTAAGGGATAGAGATCTGGAGAGAGATCTTGTGCATCTGAGAGAGGTGTGGAAGAAAGAAGTTTCTTCAATTGTATTCCTTTTGTAAAGAGTTTAATACAAGTTTTCAGGGTGGTTTCTTGTATCTCTTGTTCTTTGCTATTATTTGATTCTAGTTACTTATCTATTTGATTTAATTTCGCGGTTTATTGCTTTCATAAGTGTAATCATATTGTTGGTTGATCCCCAACAACTGGTATCAGAGACTTGGTTGTAGGTTTAGAGTTTGATATCCAATAATTGGTATCAAAGCTCAGGTTCACTAACAGGCGGTTCAGATCGGTGCAGTGTGTATTGATTACAGGTTGCTCACAGGTGTTTCTACAGGGATTTCTGTTTGAGTGGGAGAAGCAATGGCAGATGAAAGTAAACTGAGAATGGAGAAGTTTAATGGCAAAAACTATCAACATTGGAGAATGCAGATAGAGGACTATCTGTATCAGAAGGATCTATACTTACCATTAGGTGGGATTGCAAAGAAGCCCACAGACATGGAGGATGAAGAATGGGAAGTTCTTGACAGAAAGGCTCTGGGGTCTATAAGACTGAGTCTAGCATCTACTGTGATATCTAATTTATCACAGGCAAAAACAATAGTAGAGTTGATGACTACTCTAGCAAATTTGTATGAAAAACCCTCAGCTTCCAATAAGGTATATCTTATGAAGCAGCTATTTAATTTGTATATGCAGGAAGGTGGATCTGTATCTAATCACCTGAATGATTTCCATGGTATTGTAGATCAATTAAGTTCAGTCAAAATTGTATTTGATGATGAAATAAAAGCTCTTTTAATATTATGTTCTTTGCCTGAAAGCTGGCATAGCTTAGTAATGGCAGTTAGCAATACTGCATCTACATCAAATATTTTAAAAGTAGAGGATGTTGTTAGTGTTATCTTGAATGAGGAAATTCACAGGAAAAGCACAGAAGAGACATCTGGGAATGCTTTAAGTTTTGAGAGCAGGGGAAGGCAAAAAGAGAAGAGCAAGAAAGGGAGATCAAGATCCAAGTCTAAGGGGAAAGGCAGATCTAAATCCAGAAATGGTAGAAGGCCACAATGCTGGAATTGTGGAAAGATGGGGCACATAAGCAGAGATTATTGTTCAAAGCCTAAGGAGGACAATCAGCATGAAGGAAACGAAGAAGCAAAGGTTACAGGTATTGCACAAGATGCTTTAATATTCTCTTTGCATAATAATATAGAATCTTGGGTGTTAGATTCTGGTGCATCTTTTCATGCTACCCATAATAGGGAATATTTTTGTGACTATATCCATGGAGATTTTGGAATAGTATATCTAGGGGATGATGAACCCTGTAAAATTATTGGCAAAGGTAAAGTGCAGTTGAAAATGTAGAATGGCAACACATGGGTGTTGAGAGAAGTTATGCATGTTCCTAGCTTGAAGAGAAATTTAATTTCTACAGAAAAGTTAGGGGATGAGGGTTGTACAGTAACTCTCACAGCAGAATCTTGGAAGGTGACCAAGGGTGCACTTGTTATGGCCAGAGGTAAGAGAGTAGGTACTCTCTATTTGTGTAATTGTGTTACTAACAATTCTCCTTCTGTATTATCTACTTCAGATGTGGATGCAAAATTGTGGCACTCAAGGCTTGGCCACATGAGTGAGAAGGGGATGTCAATTCTTAAGTCTAAAGGTGAGCTTTCATATTTGAAAAGCATGGATCTAGAATTTTGTGAGCACTGTGTATTTGGAAAATAGAAAAGGGTTAGTTTTCTCAAGACTGGGTCTACAAAGAAGAAGCATAAGTTGCAGCTTGTTCACACAGACGTGTGGGGACCGACTCAGGTAGCTTCTATTGGAGGATCACAGTACTATGTTTCGTTCATAGATGATGCTACAAGAAAGATATGGATCTACTGTATTAAGAAGAAATATGATGTATTTGAGACTTTTAAGATTTGGAAAGCTATGATTGAGAATGAAATAGGCAAAAAATTAAAGTGCTTGAGATCAGACAATGGTGGAGAGTTCTGCAGTTATAAGTTCAACTGGTATTGTTACATGCATGGAATTCATAGGCAAAGGACAGTTCCAAGGACACCTCAGTAGAATGGTATTGCTGAAAGGATGAACAGAACAATCATGGAGCGTGCAAGATGTATGAGATTGCATGCTGGTTTGCCTTTAGAGTTTTGGGCAGAAGCTATTGACACTGCAGTGTACCTGATTAACAGAGGACCCTCTACAGCTCTGGATGGTGGAATTCCAGAAGAGGCTTGGACAGGCAAAAAGGTAGATCTCTCTTTTCTCAAAGTTTTTGGTTGTGAAGCCTTTGTGCACGTAGATAAGGAAAATAGAAAGAAGCTCGATGCTAAGTCTATGAGGTGCACATTTATTGGCTATGGCTCAGATGATTTTGGTTTTAGATTTTGGAATCTAGGAACTAACAAGATAATTAGGAGCCGTGACGTTGTTTTCAATGAGAAAGTGATGTATAGTGATCAGCTGAAGAAGCTGAATCAATCTGGACAGAGCAATAGTGAATTGGATGAGATGACGGTCCAAAATGAGCTCACGGGAAAAAAAAAATAATCACTTGCAGGAAAACACAGAGACCGACGTCGGTAGTATAGGAACCGACGTCAGCAGAACAGAGACCGATGTCGGCAGGACAGACACCGGCGTCGATCAGGAAGAATCGACATCGGCCAGTAATAGGTCTGGAGGTGACCGAGGTCGGTCACTGTCAGAGAATTTGGGAGGAAAACGTGTTGTGAACAAGTCTCAGACACCCATCAGGAGGTCAGAAAGGGTAAGTAAGCCTCCAATTAGATATTCTCCCTCATTATTCTATTTATTGCTAACTGATGGTGGAGAACCAGAAAGTTTTGAAGAAGCAATACAGGTGGAGTCCAAGAGTCAGTGGGAGCGTGGCATGGTTGAGGAGATGGAGTCCTTAAGAGAGAACCAAACATGGGATTTGGTTGAATTGCCAGCTGGTAAGAGAACATTGAAGAATAGATGGACCTACAGGTTGAAAGAAGGTGAGAATGGATATATGAGATATAAGGCCAGATTGGTGGTGAAAGGATTTGCACAAAAGCCAGGTATTGATTTTGGTGAGATTTTTTCTCTTGTTGTTAAAATGACTTCTATATGGATTGTACTGTCTTTGGTTGCTATTAAGGATTTGCATCTTGAGCAGCTAGATGTTAAGACAACGTTTCTTCATGGAGATTTGGATGAGGAAATTTATATGGAACAGCCGGAAGGATTTGAGGTCAAAGGTAAGGATAAGTTAGTGTGCAGATTGAAGAAAAGCTTGTATGGTCTCAAGCAAGCTCCTAGACAGTGGTATTTGAAATTTGACAGGTTTATGACTGAGCATGGCTACAGTAGGTGTCATTCTAACCATTGTGTGTATTTTAAGAGATTGGATAACGGTAGATATATTATTCTATTGTTGTATGTAGATGATATGCTGGTTGCAGGATCACACATGCAAGATATCTCTGAGCTTAAGGTGAAATTAGCTCAAACATTTGCTATGAAGGATTTGGGAGTAGTAAAGAAAATCCTTGGCATGAGCATCAAGAGAGACAGGAAAAATCACAGGTTGATATTGTCTTA
This sequence comes from Torreya grandis, assembly GCA_037957365.1. Taxonomy (NCBI): domain Eukaryota; kingdom Viridiplantae; phylum Streptophyta; class Pinopsida; order Cupressales; family Taxaceae; genus Torreya; species Torreya grandis. The sequence continues at coordinate 13,538 of JARHVA010003931.1, forward strand.
AGAGGATTATGTGAACAAGGTGTTGAAACGGTTCAATATGCATGATGCTAAACCGGTAAGCACACCTTTGGCTGGACATTTTAAATTGAGTAAAGAATAATGTCCTAATTCACATGATGAGGTAGAGTACATGAGTAAGGTTCCATATTCTTCTGCAGTAGGGAGTTTGATGTATGAAATGGTGTGTACTAGACCGGATATTGCCCAAGCAGTGGGAGTTGTAAGTAAGTATATGGCCAATCTAGGTAAGGAACATTGGAAAGCAGTTCATTGGATCCTTAGATATCTGAGAGGAACCAACAATAGGCACTTGTGCTATGGAGGTTCAGATACTTCTCTACATGGTTACGTAGATTCAGATATGGTAGGTGATTTGGATGGCAAGAGGAGCACTACATGTTATGTTTTCACTGTAGGAGGAACAACAGTTAGCTGGATATCTAAGTTGCAGAAGGTTGTTGCCTTGTCAACTATAGAAGCAAAGTATATTGCAGCCACAGAAGCTAGCAAAGAGATGATATGGATGACACGGTTCATGGAAGAGCTTAGAAGGGAGCATGGGAGTTGTAGATTGTATAGTGACAGTCAGAGTGCAATCCATTTGGCTAAGAATTTAGGTTTTCATTAAAGAACCAAGCACATACAGCTAAGGTACCACTTCATATGGCAGGTATTGGAAGATGGTGATTTGAAGCTGGAGAAGATCCATACAGATAGGAATCCTGCTGATATGTTAACCAAGCCGATTACAAAGGAGAAGTTGAATCTTCATTCAACTTCTGTTGGTCTTCATGATTAAGTTGAAGATGGAGAAGCTAGAAGATGTTGTTGTATAGGTACTGGTGCAGCTGTTTATCTCCAAGTGGGAGATTGTTAAGGTGTGGAGCCTAAAAGCTTCACATATGAGTGCATTACCAAGTTGCAGGTTTACACAGTCATCGGCGTCAGTCAGGAGTGACCGACGTCAGTTTGGTGCAGTTGAAGAGACGCCGGTGTCGGCAGAGGATCGGCCGACGTCGATCACAGGCAAGCAGGCAGGAACCGGCGTCGGTTACCTGTGCGTCTAGAATGCTATTTCCGAGGACAGAAGCGAGTGTTTGCATGATGAGTTTAAGTCTTAGTCTTAAGTTCGCGTTTCTATTATTAGTAAGATTGTTTTTAGAGCCCTTGTTCAAGAGGCTTAACTGTTGGTTGTAAGTGCATGCTCAAGTCTCCTAATTCTATATGTAGAATTAGATCTTCTTAGCTTAGTGTGATTATTGTAGTAGTTCATTGTATGTGAATGTTGAAGAACAGTACAGAGTTGTATCAATCCAGGTTGTTGGAATTGATTGTACTTGAGAGAGAGAGCTCTTAAGGGATAAAGATCTAGAGAGAGATCTTGTGCATCTGAGAGAGGTGTGGAAGAAAGAAGTTTCTTCAATTGTATTCCTTTTGTAAAGAGTTTAATACAAGTTTTCAGGGTGGTTTCTTGTATCTCTTATTCTTTGCTATTATTTGATTCTAGTTACTTATCTATCTGATTTAATTCCGCGGTTTATTGCTTTCATAAGTGTAATCATATTGTTGGTTGATCCCCAACAAAAACTAAGCCAAGTAATCACCAAGTGACTACAAAAATGACTCTCTCACCATGCCCTATTAGCCCACGAGAGCTGTTAATAGGCTAATCCTACTGATATGTTGATGTCAACTAGAAGGGGACATGATAGTTCGCCCATCCTGAAATTGCTTGTCCCCAAGCAATCTGAATTCAGGATGTTGTCCAATCACTTGAACATTCTTTATAGACCCCTATTGAAAAAATATCCCTTCTTTGCTCAGACTAAAAGTATGTGTATCCCTCTTATTTGAGAGGATGTAGTCATTTAGACCACATATTAGAGTTGCTTGATAAACTATAAGTATTAAACATCCAAAACAACCATAGTATTGGGGACGAATATTGATCAAAGATGTCAAAATGGCCACTACAGCAAGAGTGAAAAAGAAATTCTAGTGTACACCATACTCGCCAACATGGACCTAATAGTCAACCCCTTTAGTAAGAACCAATCGAGCAAAACCAAGAAAAAGTCATGGGCTTACACTCTTAATTGTCTCTCCATGCTTCATAGAGATGTTGCATGCTTGTCTTGAAACCAGTGCATTTATAACTACAAATGAACCAACCCCAAGAGCCATCAGTCCTGTACCATAAGTTTTGGTCTTAGCATATCTTCTATGGAATATTTTGAAGTCCACCGCCAAGATTGACAATTTTGTCGATAGCATCATTATAAATCTAGATGACGATAGGCTTTTCCTCCAAAATGACACAGTAACACTCTCAGTTTGGGATAAAACCTCAGAATGAGGCCAAAACCATGTACAAAAATTCTAAATAATGCAAGAAGCACCAGGCATGCAGTGAAAACATAAGTCCAATCTGCCAGAATTGTTAAGCAAGAAAGCACTGGTAGAACAAAGAAAAGAAAATCAATAATCAAGTTTGTTGTGTAGTTCCTCCAATCTTTCCATCTTGTATTTGTACTACCATGCTGCTTCATGTCAATCTTAGCAGATTCATTGTCACCATAATTAAGTTCCCTTTTTTCCTCGTCTTCTCCACAAGACCCATTACAATTCTATTTTATCTTTTCCGTAATCTCTCCAAGTGTTCTTCCCAGCGTCTCACTGTTTGCTCTCTTTCTTTTCCTGCACTTTGAGCTCTGCTTTTTTTTCTCAAGCAAAATTTTTATTGATAATTGCAATTCCAGAACATCACAAAGATTCCCCAAATTTTCCTTCACCTTCTTACTATTCTTGTTCTCATCCAGTTCAAAACTAGAGAACGATAGAATATTATTTTTGATATGAAGGACCTTGACACACCTTCCATAAATAGATGTGTGAAGCAATTTCAAGATTTTGCTTGATGAAGGTCTGATAGCAGCAAATTGAAGGTGAAAAAAATGCATGGCTGTAGATGTTAAATTTATTGATCTTGCTCCAAAATAACTTACAACAGAACAAGCATCCACAAAACTATCTAAAAGAGGAATCAAGTGTTGTGAATGTTTTATATTTTCCATTACTGCTTCTGTCACAGATGGATTGCATTTACCTACATTGTATAGTGATCTAAGCTTGGGAAGTTGTTTGGGTTGTCTATATGGAGTGACCAGCTTGGCGCCCACCTCCCACTTGATGATATGCTCAATCCCTCGATCTGGAGGTCTGCCTGGAGGAATCTTGCTAAACACCTTCGTATGCTTAATCCTTAACTCCTGGATATCAGGATGGCATTCTAGTTTCTGATATTCCCTTAGTGTAGGTGTCAACACACATTCTACTGCCCACTCTTCCATATCATGTCTTACTAGCCTCGCCATTCTCCTGAAAGAGATCATCCTGAAACTAGAGTCCTGAATTGCCTTAAGGACATGAGTCTTTTCATCAACCTGAAAAGACATCTCCATCTCTCTAAGATCAAGGGTGAATTTCCCAATATCATGTAACCATCTCATGCCAAGCACCATGTCAGTATCACCCATGTTCACTTCATAGAAGTCCATCTTAAACTCATAGTTGTTCAATTGTAAGGGCAAGTCTGAAATTCTCTTCTCACATTTGAGGGTATAGCCATCTGCAACCTTAACCCTTATCCCCTCAAAGTCCTCTATCCTAATTCCTCTCCTATCAACCAAACGAGCATCAATGAAGTTGTGAGTTGCTCCTGTATCAAGAAGAGTGGTTATCTTTTGCCCTACTAAGACCCCACACATCCTAAATGAACCTTCCTGTTGGATGATAGTGATGTGTGCATCAAGTTGCCTCATTGCTCCTTCATGTTTTTCTTCTTCCTATTCTACTTCTGAGTCTTTATAATTAGATTCATAATATGCCCACATTATTCTATTAGCCTTTCCCTTTGGTCTCAAGAGACAATCATGATTTGCATCATATAGCCCCTTACAATAGAAACACAACTTCTTTTTCCTTAATTCATTGAGTGTGTCACGATCCAAACGTGGTGCTGATTTGTCCTTGAGATCTAGATCATTCTTCTTCTTAGAGAAAGATTTATTATCTTGATTCAAAGAAGATCCCTTTGATACAAACTTATTATGTGGTGTTGACAGTTCCATACTCCTGGCCTTTTTCATAGCCTCTTGAAGAGTAGGAGGATAAAAGGCTTTTATCCATCCCCTGATAGGCTCCATTAATCCTTCAATAAATAGGACCACCAACCATCTCTTAGAGATGTTAGGAACCATCACTGATAATTTTTGAAAATCTCTAATGTAACTCTCCAAAATTCTAACTTGTTTGAGTTGGGCCAAATCCCTGAAGTAGGATTCTAGATCTTTCCTATCAAAACCTTCCACAAGTCTGTCCACAAACTCTTGATAGGATGTAATCTGATTATGATGTAATGTTACCAATCCATTATACCACCATTTGTGTGTTGCTCCTTCCAAGTGCAATGTGGCAAATTTGATGGCTTTTTCTTTTGTCATGGGTCGTAGAGCTAGGAAGGTGTCCAACTTATGAATCCATGACTGTGCAGTGATCTTGCCACTACCATCAAACATGGATAATGTGAGCTTATTAGTAGCTTGCTTAAGGTCCCTATTTTGATTCTAAGGCCTCCTCTCCCATCGAGACCTGTAGTAGTCCATCCTTGTTTATACAAAATGGTCAAAATGCATAAGCTCTCGTGATTTTGGTGTCAACATTAGCCATTCATCATGAGCAGCCATATATGCATCAGCGAAGGTAGGCTCTTTATCATCTTCAACATTCTCTTCTACTACCTATTCTTCCCTCAAGAAAGTGGGTCATGTAGGTCTGTCTGCTATGTGGGAAGATGCTCTCCATATTCTCCTTATACTAGCTATGCTCCTTTCATCATCATGATCTTGGGGCTGCCTTCTTGGCAAGTCCAATTGTTGTAGAGCATTTCCAAGCCACTCAAGTATCCCAGATATCTGTTGTTGTCCCTCCCTTAAACTCCTAAAAGTATCAAGTACCTCTCTATCATCATCTCTTCTTCCATTTCTAGGAGGACTTCCTTCTCTTCTTTCTTCCATAGGGCCACCAATCACTTTATCCCCTGCTGCTAATAATGTGTCTTGTCTCTGTTTCCTTTCTTCTCTAGTTGTATATCTCTTGGTTCTATCACTTTGGTGCATAAATGAAGATGATTTTTGACCCAAAGGATGGCAAGAGACCGCTTTGATACCACTGTAATGAGCCAAACTCAAAACTATCCACAATTTCACTTAAATGCTGATTGTAATTTCGTCAAATGGTTCATATGCAACCTTGTAGCTTGCTGAAGTAGTTGAAGTCGGTTGATAGAAATGAATGCTAGGACTGATTGTTAAACCCTTACAATGCCTAAAACTAATCTATATGCAGATATGTAATTCTTTTGGACTTTTTTATGCGAGTATATGGGAACTAGCTAGCTACATCACATAGACATTTTGTAAAACATTTACCATGCATCAAATAAATCTATTTGCACTTATATCTCCTTTAATATGAATATTTCAATATAAGCAAATGTCAATAGCCAATACTCTTGGCTAACACATATAAACTGACAACCACCTACAGCCGTACCAATTTTTTTATGCAACTAAATGTTTTCTAAAATGCATAAAATTTCAAAATGAACCTGGTTGGAGACACCTTGTTGTCCCAATAAAAAACAATAAAATTTTTGGAGATTGGAGACCCAATACAGCACACACAGATTTTGAGGAAGTCGCCCCTATTTCAGATCTAGAATAATAAAATAATTCAGCAGCTTCAAGTCTCCAAAAATGCCTGACACCTTCAGCCGAACCCCTGGAATGATGCACCCCATTTTCCAATGGAAATTGTTGCTGGTATAAACTCTAGCAAATGGGAAGAAGGGTCGAATGGCATCTCAGTTGCTGCAGACTTGGCATCAAAAAATTTAGGTCCTCCTGGTCAATTATTTGACTCCTCCAATTAGATTTCTCCAAGGCTATTAGTATCTAATATAATTGTGTGAATGTTCTTCAGGCATAAAAATCTACAACTCATAAATAGATTTTCCATCTTCATCATTAATCTTATACTTAGACTTCACAAGATTCCATGGAAGCTAGTCTCAAATGGTCTTGCAGAATAGATCCCCTATCATATGGATACCTTTTTTAAATAGCCTCAAAATTTTAATCCAAGGGACCATGGAAAGAGGAACATTATGGAAATTCAATATGGGAGACCACCAAATAGAGTGTGCATTAAGTGAGAGACTACTTCTAAACCCTTTCCTTGACCAAATGAGGTGAGTTTTGAGTTTCTCCCAAGCCTTAAAAATACTTTGAGTAATAAAAGTGCCCCTATCTTAATACAAATAGGCATGATGAGAATGCTATGAAAGCCAATCCCTTGCTAGGCCTTTTTACCAAGAGGGCAACCTTGAGAGATGCAATGCTGCAATAAATTTTTACAAGCTTCTAATAATCCATTTGACACTAAGAACAAGACCTTGGAGTTTAATGTCAATGAGCACAATCCTACCAGTTTCTTTAGGTCAATAACAATAACCCAAGAGACTCTATGAAAACCATGATGGCCCTTAGAATTGGCCCCTAGAAAGTCTCGTAGGAGTTTCTCAAGCTTAGGATAAGATGCATTGGAAGGGGCCCAACAAGATGAGTAGTAAACATGAGTAAAAGTGAGCACCTTAGAAAAAATCTGATACTTCCTAGCTAGAGTCAAGGGTTTGGTGATCTAAACGGAAATTTTTTCTCAACCCATTTAACCACATAGGACCACAACTCAACGGGCAAGGTTCTAAAAGCAAAGGGAATTCCTAAGAACTTAAAATTCACTCTAGGGTGAATCTATTACCATTTCTATCTCTCCAACCAAAGAGGTTTAGGAGAGAAGGATAAGAAATAACATTGAGTCTTTTGCCATTAGATGGAAGATCCAGAAGCGAGGTAAAAAATGTCCAAGCAATCCATAACATGTTTAATATATCCCTCTTCTTCTTGAAGAGTGATAAATGAGTCACCATCAAAGTCCCCATTAATCAATTGATGGTCTAAATTAGGGAGAGAAATACCCTTCACCGAACCCTTGGAAACATAATTAGCTAATAGATAGTTGAAGCCCTCAGTAATCAAAACATAAAGAGAAGGAGCTAGAGCACACCCTTGTCTAATACATATGTGAAGCTCAAAGCATTTATATTGATAACCATTGATATTAATGCAAGAACCAACATCTTGAAAAATCATATTGATAATTTACACAAACTTGGGGCCAAAACCAATAGCTTGAAGCATAGTTATAATGAAAGACTATTCAATTCGATCATAAACTTTTTTCAAAATCAATCTTGATGAATAATACCTTCTGGTTGGACATCCTGGCTCATTCCATACCTTCCCAAATAATGATGACATTGCCTAAAATGTATATGTATTGAATACACATGATTTTCTCACTTCTCACAATTAGAGGGAGGAGGTGTTTTATTTTAAGAGCTAGAGATTTAGCTATAATTTTATAAGAAATATTAATAAGAGTGATGGGCCTCTAGTTGGTAATAACTTTGGGGTCTCCATATTTAGGAGTGAACTTGGTGTTACCTTGATTAATGAGAGAGCCCAAAGAGTTGGAAAAATAACTTTAGAATAGACTTTGTGAAGATTAGGTCCAATAGTATCCCAGAGGGTTTAATAGAACTCACAAGGAAACCCATTAATGCTTGGGGCTTTGTCAATGGCCATATACATAACAACTTCCTTATTATAACTTAAGTTGAGAGGTTTATCATAGGCAATTATCTAAGCTTCAAAGAGCTTACGTGGGACAACCCTAAGGTATTAAGAGAGAGTAGTTTCATGAGCATGAGAGGTGGGCTGAGTAGAAAACACACCATGATAGTGAGGCACAAAATATAGTAGAATATTAGGTAATTTGGTAAATATTGTTGAATCATATCTAATGGATTTGATTCTATCCATAAATTATTTGGATTAGAAGAGATCAAAAAATTCTTTGGTCACTTTATCTCCAACTTTCAACCAATGCATCCACACTCTAATTCGTGCTCCTCTAACCTTGTAATCCTTGACCTATCGAAGTTTATGTCTCCACATGATTTCTTGACAATGTGTACATTATTTAGATATAAAGCATTTGTGACCATTATATCCACATTCACCCACCCTATTAAAAATCATGTTAAATTATTCATCCATTAAAACAATGATAAATAGGAAAAACATTTTTTTTCTTGAAGTATTTAGAATTTATATTATATATTTATTAATACATATAGTTTTAAAATTATTTTAGTTAATAATTATATTACTTTTTTAATCATTTTTTTAGTTATTGGTGATAAACAACTTCAATTTAGTGGGCTTGAAAAATATTTCATAAAAAATTAAGTAGGCACCAAACTCGACATTATAGTGAAGATATTAGAATTTTTTTGGCTAAGTTCTCTAAAAAAATATGGTGACATCAAACGTCAAATTGATTAAAATTTATATGTGATATTTAAATGGACATGAAATTCAACATAATTGCAAACACACTTACATCATTACGCCCTACCCCTTGTTTCTAATGTAAAAATTTCATCAAAGTAAATGCATCTATCTAAAATGTGCTATGAAATATCAATATCTTAATTTTTATATCAATTTTTTTATATACCACTTTGATTAATAATTTCATTACCTTCTTTGTGAATTTCTTGTTGAATGAAGATAAATGACATCAATCTAATTACACCATATATTAAGTTCAGAAAAAATCTAAAAAAAAAGAGAACTCCAAACACTACTCTATAAACAAGATATTATAGTTTTTTGATTAACTTATAATTAATATATCATAAGCATTTCACTATAAATCCCCTACCCATGCATTATATGGGGGTATATGATGTAGGTATTTAACACCAATATGCCCTCTTGTATATTATTTTTTCCTTTTAAACTCTAAACATAAGGTGTTGAAGTATTAAATATCTTAAATACATATCTTAAGCAAAAAAAAATCACAACACTTAATAATAATTGTACATCCAATTGAACTTTATCTATTAGCTCGCTTAATTATCTTCTTGATTCCTAATTTATAGTTGTGTATGCTCTTTGGGCTTGTGTTTAGACACTAAGGCAGGGGTCCCATGGAGAGGGCTCCTGCTCCGATTTTTTATGAGTGGGTGGCCCCATGAAAAATGAAAGGTATGGTAAAAATTAAATTTAGAATCTTTTCCTAAAAGTGAGTAGCTAGCTATATTTTAGGGGGAAAGTTTGAGGGGGTGAAAAAAAGGGGGGATGGAGTTTCCCATATGTGCTTCTATTTTGTAGGAAGATATTCTACTAATTGCTGGAGTTTCCTATATATGTTTTCATTTTTTGGAATGATATTTTATCAATTGTAAATATATGAATGGACAAAATTTATGTAAACTTTAATTATAAATAAAAAGATAATAATTTTAAATATTATCCCCTATAAAATAGTAGTATACACTCAAATTTTTTATTCTATGGGACCACTTTTGCTACATATGCTCCTAAATTCACTCTACACTATGCCCTAAGAAAATTTTAGGAGCCCCCTTCTATGGGACCACTTCCTAAACTTCTCTGATTTTTGGTTATTTGAAGGTTTTTTTTTATAGTGTGGGTAGGGTTCTCAAGTTCAATTTATTTGATATTTTAGTTATTTTAAAACTATGATTTCTTTTCATCCATTTTCAATCGAATATGTAAATTATTTTAAATAAATATAATTACATTATTTCAATTTTAAATAATTGTAAAACTAATTAAACTACCTCATAATTATTGACATTTAAAAGAAGTAACCATCTACTAATAATTAATAGAAATTTGAGAATTAAGAATTGTATAATATTTTTTCACCTAAGTTTTATGGTTTCTATAATATTGATAAATAGATTAGAATTAAACTTTGATACAAATGTTCAATTATTTTTATTTTGGATAAATAAATAAATTTTAATAAATTGATTCTAAAATTAGAGGGAGGTAATAATGTAAAGTGGAGAGGTGAATATTGAATATCAAAATATTTGGTGATAAATGTTAAAATATAAAAGTAGAAATTTGTTCCCCAAAGTAACAATTACCTCTCCAAAAAATTTGGTAGCAAACACATAAGTATTCCAAATTTTAAAAATAATACATTACAATCTTAAAAATGACAAACAATCCAAATTTTATTTGATGGTTGTGCTTGCTTGGTCCTAATCTCTAATAACTTATTTATTTTTCCTTGATGGGAGCCTAATATTGTGAGAAAAAGATTTCTTCTACTTGTGCTAGATTAAAAATAATACATAAAACTTAAATAAAATATATATGAAACTTAAAGAAAATAATATTTGTTTTAGGGTCTGTATTAGGTTTTTTCTTTTAGCATTGTTTGCTTATGTGTCCTTTAGACAATAAATAATAGAAATATAATAAATTACATACTTGAAAACAATTTTAGTGTTGTATAAAATCCTAGTGATGTGCGGTGTGTGTCCTTCTTCCTTCCAATGATTTATATATTATAAATATGTATGTAATAATACTAAATTCTCTAATGTTTGTTTAATATCTCTAGAGTGCATGTTAATGCTCAACATGTTATTTATGAAAATAGTTAATGTGCTTGCTGATAAATAGCTAGTAAGGATTGTGTATTTATAGACTAATTTAATTCAAACTAGTACCTTGTTAGCATCGAAACTAAAATCAAATGGTTGAAAAGTGAAAATGTGAGATGTTAGGGACATGTGAACATTAAATAGAAGGGAATACCTAAAGGATAAAATCACATAGGATCATAAGTTATGCTTATGATAGACCTTATGCTCTTGACATAGAGACCGAGGTATGAAAAATGGGTGGGAGAGAGAAAAGTGTAGCTAGAGATGTTGGGAAAAGGGATGGAGACTAATAGAAGTTGATAAATTAACTAATAACATTCAATTTGAACCAATAATATGTAAGGCCCAATTTTATTTTGATTGATTGAATGAGGGGTTGTATGGGTTATCATCCATCTAGGATATAATAAGAGGGTCATAATCACCAAACTATGAATCATCCAATATGCCAATAAGGCATTTTCTACTGCAATGCATTGTCAAGTGGATTTTATATGTCCCCCACTATAGATCACCTAACCACCAATAGGATTTGAACATAAGATACTCTATATGAATGTATCCACTTAATCATTACACCATAACTTGGAGGATTGTAAGGTCCAATTTTTACATTTCACTTCCTTTATTTATTTATATCTCTCAAGTATTAAAAAAAGAAATGTATTCTTGTTTAGAAATTGTATAAAAACTAAGTTTTTATTAATAATGAAATGACATTACCTCTTATTGATTATGATGTTGATTTCCTTATGATGATAGCATTTAATTTATTGAGTATTATATGATTTATGTTTACAAAATTATTGATTTTTAATTTATGATGTTTATGAATTATCAATGGTATCATGTGTTTCTCAAGTATCTCATATATTGATGAAATTGATGTAGATATACATGAGAAAGATGATATGTATTTATCATATTGAGATTTTTTGAGCATGATGGAATCATGATTATGAATGCTTGGAATTGTGATGTATTATTTATGTGATTGTATATGTATACATAATGCAAATGTTAAAACAATGTAAGTTAGAAATAAAACATAATGTAAAATTCCTATTCTAACAAATTAAAGGTACCTCCGATTGAGCTTATGATAGATTTAGGATGCACCTTCACTTACCAAAATGAATAAGAATTTCTTGATGCATATTTTATTATGTTGAAATCTTGGGATGTGGTTGCTCAATTGAATTATATGCTAATAATCTAACAACATGTCCCCTTGTAGATGAGTGATTTTAATGATGCTAGGATGCTTTATTGATGATGTTTGATCTCAAGATTTATACAATGTAGCTAGGATATTTAGGCTAATTTTAAAGTGAGGGGTGTGAGCTCAATTTATAGAGTTTGAATAATAAGAATGGATGGTGGATCTTGTTCGAAGATTAAGGGATATAACTGAATCAAAAATGTGGTTTGCGTATCTAGGGAATCCAAGGAAAAACAAGGTTAGCTTCTCTTTGTTAGTCCAAAAAGAAAAAACAAATCAAACAAAGTTAATTTTCCAAGCCTAAGATCTAGGAGGAGCTAAATAACAAAGGAAAACAACTACATTTAGAAGACAAATGAACACTTTCACCTTTTTTGCAAGTTTGGAGAGCTTTTTGGCATGAGGTTGGGCTTGAGCTTAGCTTGTGAGCAATGGTTCTTTGCCAATGGTGCTCTTGCATAATTTCCCTTTTATCACTTGGTCTATGGCCTAGGCAATTAGTCTTGTTTGAAGTTTATCTAGGAGTAATTACTCATTATAACATTTCACAAGAAAGCTTGTTAGAATTAAGGGTGAAGCATTGTATTTATAACCTTCACTCTATCCCCAACCTAAGTGTAATTAGGTCTTATGCTAACCTTAGGTCAACCTTGGGAATCTAAATGTAATAAATAAGGTAATTAATTATGCATTTATGGAGGCATGGATCAACATGTTTTACCTTTATGGCATTTATGTTGATATTTTACCATTTTTTACTTTGAGGATGATGATGTCATCATGACCTCATTTCCCTGATATTTGTTGAATTTTGATTTTTGTAAATTGTATTCTTCACTAATTCAACATGGAATTTTCAATTAAGCATTTAATTTGATTTTCTTGGTTTGCTTAGTCTTTTGGTCATTTTAGGAATTGGATTAAGTTCCCTAGTTAATAGGTCGAAAGTGTTAGTTTCTTAGGTCACAATCTAACCAAGGTTGAATCTGTGGAGGTTATCATTACATACAGGATAATACCCCAAATAGGGATGCCTTGACGTGATTCTGGGCATTTATGTCCAATGTGTGAATGAATGTAGGATGTTCATGTGACTCTTAGTTTTAATTTATGTTGTTTGCTATAAATTGGTTTGATATTTGGCTTAGAAATGGATGTGGATGAAAAAGAGTGTCTACCTTTTACCCTTGTTTGAGTAGGCATTAGAAGACATAGGTGCAATAACATCTTCTTAAATAATGAAAAAGTCATTAATGCTTTGGCTATTATCCTAGAGGGTGGTTGATGAGCCCTGGATGCCCCCTTAAGGGATCATGTGACAAATAGTGTCATCAAACAAGCTCTCCAAAAGAGGAAATGACATGGTCTAGTGGAAATGGAGGTGATAATACTAATTATTCCAAAGGTGATTATAATTAATGGCACATTGATTTACCCTAGTAGAGTGGATGGGTTGAAATAATCATTTTCCCAAAGGCAGTTAGAATCATTGACAAAGTGAAAATGACCCAACAAGGTGGATTTAAGCATGATACAATTTTACTTTGACCCATTAAGGAAGATATGATTAGTGAAGGTATAAAAAATTTTCCCATTATGGAAAATTGGTAAAGGGAGCTTACATAATGAATCTATAATCATTGATTAACAGTAAGCTATCATAGAGGATAGTTATGAATTTGGGCTACTTGCTAGTATGGAGATACATGTCTTAACTAGCAGTGATTACTATTCATTTGTGATTTTATTACTCTATGTTTGGGTGGTGTTTGGTAAAAATGACCATTATGAACAAAGGAAAATATCGTGGCACCATTATTTTGAGATCCATTGGTCTAAATTTTGTTTTAACTTATGATATTATGCATCATAATTATAAACACCATAATAATAATATGTATCTTAAGCATGGAAAACTTAATGTAAGTGAAAATTATCAGAACCAAGGTCAAAAAGGTGATAGGGGAGGTAAAACAAAATTTGATCAATAAGGAAGGTATGGGATGAAAAGGTATATGACATGGTATAAATAAGGTCATGTGATGGTCACAACTTAAACGATTCTCATAGACAATGCTTGAGGTCACTGAAGCAAAAAAAACTTGAGATGTATTATGTTCATTGGTTCATCAAGTTCATCTCCTTCTAATGTGGCCAACCTATATGCTCCTGAGCCATAATTAGCAATAATCACATATGGTCCTACCCAACTAGGCTTGAACTTGCCTTTCTTCTTATGTTCAACATTGGCATTTTTCTAGTTTTCTTTAAGTACAATATCACCAAGCTCAAACTCTTAATGCTTCACATGCCTATTATAATAACCACATAACCATTTATGGTATGCTTGTAGACTATTCATAATGGCCATGCATTTTTCATCTAGTAGTTCTAATTCTTGAAGTTGAGCTACTATGTAATACTCATCATCAAGGATGTGTTTCAATTAAATGCACAAAGAAGGCATCTTGATCTCGATGAGAAGAATGGTCTTAGTGACATAAACAAGGGTATAAAGTGTGGTACATATTGGTATGGTAGGCCCAAAGGAGAAGAATATTTACAAGTGCCAATCATGACCAACATCATTAACATTCTTCTTAAGAATGTTGACAATGGTATTGTTATATGCCTTTACTTAGCCATTGCCTTGCTATTGGGGTATTTTAGATAATTCTAGTTCTAGAATTGAAGTTTATCCCAATAGACTATCATGCTAGCCCTATCACATGAGATTTAGGTCTCACACGCTCACCTAAAGTGCATAGTGAAAGATTGGTTCCCAAATGTTTTGTAACACAATACTATATGTTTGTTCATACCTTTATATTTATGTAGTTTCAAACAAGGATTATTTAACAGCATAAATATACTACTATGATCCTTCTTGTTCTAGATGTAATTATTATTATTACTACATGGATCACCATAATTATGTAGCATTAGTGACTTAGAAAAGAAAAAGATATCAACAACAAGGGACTAAGAACTAACTCATATCCAAGTCCAACACTTAGTGTATTCCATCATTCAAGACACAAATTGGCAAAATCTAATATCTCATATTAGATGCTTGATGAATGGTAAAGCTTCATCATCTATTCTCCAAAATATCATCCTTGCAAAAGATTACAACAATGATATTTATACTTATTTTTCCTTGACCAAGTGTTACAATCATTAATGTTATGATCAAATGGTGTATGTACTCTCAATAGAGAGAGAGAGTTATGGCACTTATAATAAGTTCTTCCTGAAGACCTAAGTCCCTATGCCCCTATATCTTCACTCTATGCTATATACTAGTGGCCATGTGTTATATTCCTTGCAGGCTAGTGTAAAACCTATGATCAATAAGGTCAAAGTGTCTCATATGAGTCACTCTTATAATTACTCCTTCTTCCCATGTGTTTCCATAGTCTTCCACTTTCATTTTAAGTCCAATGTTCTTGGGTTCTCCATGATTTATTCTTCTTTGATTGGGTCCTCTCGTGTTATTCCCTTAAACATTATTATCCTCTCATTCCCAAAAAGTCTCGTACCATAGTGATTTTGTGCTTGGAATTCTCATGCCATGGTCCTTTCACATCATGTTGGTTATGTGCCAAAATAGGACAACACATTCAAAATTTAGGGGCCAACATCACCCCATACTACACCCTTAGTCCATCTCAGACTAAGTTGTGATAGCATCTTCCAAAAAATTGGGACCCTTCTACTCGAGTTCCTTTTTTAAACCATCCCAATGGGACAATACATCAAGGACCTTAATAGTTATTCCTTTAATGGCCTCTTTTGTTACTTTCAACTCCTTAGGTTGGGTTAGATTTTCATTGATGTTTTTCACCTATTCATCTAGGGTTTTCATATCATCCTTCTGGATGTCTTCTAGTGTGGAAACCTCCTTATCAACCTATCCTCAGAAGGCTTCAAAACTTGTATTTAGTTGATGATAATGGTTATTAATAACATCCTCCATTTTTATGTATCTAAATTCTTTCATGCACTCAATGTGATCTTTTATTAGGAGTACAACATCAGCTACAATTGTACTAGGACCTCTTCAGATTGGAGCTGAGCCTCCAAGACTTTATTAGGGCATGCTAGGCATGTAAAAATTCCATCCAAAATGGGGATAACTTCCTCAACTCTCTCTAAGGCATGCTTGTAGATGTAAATTATTATGGTGAACTATTTAATAATTTTTATCCCCTCATCTCTTAGCATGGGTTATTCATTGTATTTCTTGAGCAATAGTTCAACCAGGGTCTCTATCTTTATAATGGCATCCCTGTGTAGAGGTACACCATCTGTAAGTGTTATATCTTCTTTCAAAATTGTTTTAAAAAGGGTTAAAACCCTTACTTTTACCTTTATGGCCTTTTGTAGTTTTTGTTTCATTAAGGCCACTTACTTGATGAGTGTTTTCTTCTCTGCAAGCACTTTATTATACATGTTTACAACCTAGGCATATTTTCTCTCTATTGTACATGGATTAGAGTTTGACAAAATGTTATGGCACATTTATTTCATGCCAAGTTTCAAAAATGTAATGCTTGTTATCAGTGGAGAGAGATTTTGTGGATCAACCCTTATTTTTTGTAGTAGCACTAGAGCATCTAGGACCAAAGAGATGCTATCCAGTAGGAGCCCATACTCGCATTCCTCATTATACATCTTGAGTAGGAAGGAAACTTGATTCCTAGTTTTAAAATTCACTTCCTTGGGATGGAAGTGCAGCCAAAGATATAGTATTGTATCCTCTACACTAAATTGATAATGTTCACATGTATTGGCCATCATTATTTCATATTTATACTCTACTAACTTCGTTGGTGCCTTTTTCTCCTTGGGGTCTCATTCAAGCTCAATCTCCTCATGGTCACTAGTGGCCATCTCACTATCTTCCTCACCATACTCATTATACCCTATTGAAACATCAAGTAGGGAATCACCAAATGTCACCTTTTCCCACACTAGGGAAGGAGTTCTCTTAGAATATGATCCTAAGCTATGGATCTACACCTGAGGAGACTCTTTTTGGGGTGCTTGTCTTAGAGGCTATTGTGGGGAAGATTGTGTGGTGGTGGTACTAGGAAGAGATGGTGGTGGGGGTGGCGGTGGAAAATGTGGGGGAGAAAGGGGAGGAGTATGTTGAGAGTATGATGGGTCAGTAATAGATGAGTGCAGAGGTGTAGAATGAGAAGGGGATGGGGAAGTGTGGGGAGGAGATGGAGATGGATGAGGTGGTAAAGGTGAAGGGTGAAGTGGAGGTGGAAGAGGCACAAAGGGATGAGAAGAAATTGGTCTAGAGAGCTACACCTTTGCCATCATTTGCCTCTTTTAGGGGGCCTAGTGCCCACTTGAACTTACACCCACATCCAATCACTTCTTCTTCTTTAGCTATGGCACTTAGGGGAGTCTTTCCTTGGGGTCTCCATCCTATGGGTTCTTGTCTAGGAAAATCATGTAGAACAACCTATAAGGTTTCCCCTCGATCAAGGTCTACTTGAACTATATATTAGTCAAGTCCATCTCCAACCTCTACACATATGCCTTCTTGCCTAGTTATAGATAAAGTTTTTGGAGGGTGTGGAGCTTTGAATCAATCCTCTTTACCTAAAAAATGATAAGATGCATGTCATATGTTTGATTGATGAATTTTATGAAGTACCATGTAATTAAGGCATAAGCTAGCTTGAGCATGCTAAAAGATCTTTGAATGGATTCATGTGGATCTATGCAAGAGAGAAATGTTGTTTTATAGTGAATTGTGCCTAATCTACAACCAAGGGGCAAGTCCTTCAGAATGTGTCACTAATTTTTGAATGCCACCTTCATCCCATCAAACCAATAACTCATCTTTATCTTATATGAGGGGGTTATATGCTATGGGAAAGTAAATGACTAATAACACTCAGTAAGGGACTTGTGAGTGGGAGGGTACACCCACTTTAATGCACTTAAACTATAATTTGGCACTCTAATCTTGTCAAAGACAATCAAAAGGAGGATTACTCCCTAGGGTAACCTATACTTGGGCATCTAATGAACCCTATCTATATCTTCAATAATTTTGTGGACAAAGTATAGGCCCTAGTTGTACTTTAGTCCCTATGAGACTTGGTGAGCAATATAAAATGTGCCATATCCACCTCCTTCCAATGATCAATCCCTCAAATATTGGTAGAAATGATCAATGCCATTACTTAGAGGTTGTGATCTTATAGGTTCTTGATGTGCATTATGTGCCCCTACTTTTGATACATTAGCACCATGATGTTCTTCTATATCTCCTCTATGTTATCCAAGTCATCAATCACACTCAACCTCGAGAATTATAGTCCTATGTGGTGGTCTTGACATGATAGTTGTTCTAGATCTTGACCTCATTTCCTAGTTGGTGGTGGTTGTAATAAGAAATAGTAGCTATTAAGACTTTGGAAACCTAGTTCTCTTTGTGTAATACTAAATTTGGGTATTGCATCTCTTCTATTAATAGGGAAGGAGGTGGAGATGCTTGGGCCTTCTACACTACCAACATTTGTGCCTACTTTCCTTTCTTCATCATATTTTCCCTTTCTTCCTTTGTGAATTTTCTTACTTCTCTTTTTACATGTTAAACTTGTTCTCCTAGGTGCTGCTCTTATTCCTCTAAAGCCTCTTCCTTAATGGGAACTAAGTCTCCTCTACTCACTTCTTCTTCTTCTTCCAGTATAGATGGTGATTTTTCAAGTCTCCTAGCCTTTTTCTTAGGATTCATTACCCTTTAAGGAGCTCAAAGGTTAATACATGGTCATCCCATATTCCCAAATGAATACATGGCTATAGGAAAATTTACTTAAGCTTTTTGACCTTACACACTTCGTTAATGGTGGACCTACAACCTGTAACTTCAAAAATTACTACTTCTTTCCACCAATTTGGACTTAGAATCTCTCTTCTCAATTGGGTAACAACCTACATGTCTCACCAAGGATATAAAAACTCTACTTCTACTCAAGATTTGACTAATTTGACTCTAGTGTGGTCACTTTGCTCTTTAGCTATGATTCATCACTCATTCTTAGCACTGATAATTTGAGAATTAATGCAATGTAAGGTGTAAAATTACTTTACCCTCATTAATTCCTTATTTTTCCCATCACTTCATAGCATAAATGTAAATATTTTAATGTCCATTATATTTTGAACCTTGCCTTATGAAATTAATGCCTTAATGGTTTTTCCCCATCACACCTTTATCACACTTCTTTCCATAACTAACCTCATTGAATTAATGGCACATCCCTTCTTGCACCTTTTCTTGGAAGTGGGTGATAACTATATCTTTCCCTTTCAGTGTGGTAGAAGATATTTGTTATGTTTTAAATTTATAACATATGGCAGGAACCTTACCCCTTAGTACCTTAAATGACTCACATGCTCTTAATAGCTTATGTGCCTTTGAGACTTTCATTCCCACATATCTTATGCACTCAACTAAGTTGTGTTCTTTTTATTTTTACCCTTTCATGTGACTTCTCACCCCACACTAAAATGGTTCGTGGTCCTCCACAAAAATAACAACATAAAAAATAATTACAATTAAAGAAAAGTTATGTGTAATAAAGGTAGTGATTTTATTGAAAGTAGTAAACCCTTAAATCCTAATTTAATGTCATAAGTCTTATTGATTAAAAAAGTTTAGTTATTTTGATGTGAAATACAACTAAAGTCAACTTCCATTATAGTGCCCTAGGAGGAACTGACCATCCATTCTTTGTAACTGAAATGCCTTGATAGGTCAAATGTTATGTGTGATAAATGGGTCATCTCAGCATATGCAAAGCTTTCCAAGGTGTCATGTGAACTTAGATTCATACAATAATACCTTCATTCTTGGATAAAAATTCTTTTTCTTGATATGGTGATCATGCCATGCCTTTTTCTTGCATTTCTCTACATCCTAGCTCTAATGAGTAAGAAACTGGGTCTCATCTAATTTTATTAAAATATTCAAATTAGATTTCAAGGATGCTTCATCATCTAGTTATCCTATGCATGCAATACAAAGGGATGGTACCAAGAAATCTACTAGCATCACTACTTCATTACCATACACTAAGTTAAATGGTGTGCATTTATTTAGGCACTTGTAAGTAGTTTGGTAGGCTCATAGTACTACAAACACCTAGTCAATATAGCCAACATTAAAAAATTTCATTAAAGTGGTACCTAGGATCTTATTGAAAGCTTCATCATTTCTATTGGCTTGTAAATGATATGGTGTTGTCTTGTGGTGTGCGATCATAAAATTGACCAGCAAGATGCTAATCATTTCATTCAAAAAGTGGGTACCCCAATTGTTGGTGAAACTAAGGGGGCATCCAAACCAAATTATTATTTTCTCTCAAATGAACCATGCAGTAGTATTAGTATAATCCTTTTTTAATAATACTTCATCCTAGTGCATAAGGTAATCATTTTTTATAATGATGAATCAAGAACCCATTCATCATCTTGCTAGAGTGATGGGCCCCATGAAATTAATAGCCCACTTTTCAAAAGGTTCCTAAGAAAGGATGGGTCACAAATACATAGAATATCTCCTATTAGGTTTACCTATGTGCTATCAGATGTCACATTTCTTAACATATGCTTTAGCATCTTGGAATAGAGTTGGCCACCAAAGACCAACTAGCAGGACCTTGCATATGTAGCCTCTCCAACATAATGTCTGCCTACTATACCTTTATAAACTTGACAAAGTAACTCAAGGTGCTCATGTTGTATCACATAATGGTGAAGCACCTCATCATAGTCCATTTTGTAAATATCACCTGTTATGAGCTAAAAGGATGCGATATGGACTACATGTCACTTTTTCTCTTGTGAGGTGAGAGACTCAAACATAGAGCTAGTGTTTAAAAATGTTGCAATATCTTCCAATTGTTTAGGTAACAACTCAAAAGAGATGTACATCAAGAAGATTATCATCTATGGTGCATAGTGGTTCTCCATTATCAATCTAAGATAGGTGGTTAGGTCCATAGTTAGCCTTCTTAGGTTTTACCATTACAAAAAGTTAGAATTCTTAGAACAACACAATCTAGTGGTAAATCCTCCCATAGAATAATGGTTTGTTAACTAGGTACTTTAAAACCTCATGATCTATATAGAAAATAAATGGAGTGGCCAAAAGGTACTATTGGAACTTTTTCAAGGTTTAAACCATTGACAAGGCTTCATGTTCTATGGTGGTATAGTTTTTTTTAGCTGGTGTGAGCTTTATGTAAGCAAAGTAAATGGGGTGATCTAGGTAACCATCACTTGGTTGTGAAATGATTTCACCAACAATTATACCATATGCATCTACACAGACATGAAATGGTTTTGTCCAATCAAGGAACTATAGAATAGGAGTAGTGACTAACTTTTCTTTAAGTTCTTTAAAGGCTTCTTTGTAAGAGATAGTCGATATTAACTTCTTAGTGTGTTTTAAAAGTTATTCCAAGAGCACATCAATCTTGGCATACCCATTAATAAATTTTTGATAATAACTAATGTGCCCTAAGAAGACATGTGCCTCACACTAAGTCTTGGGAACTGGTAGGTGAAGGATCATAGATACCTTCACTAGGTCTACCAGGAGTCCTTCTTTACAAATAATATGCCCTAAGAACACACCAAAAGGTGTCATAAATAGGCACTTCTTCAAGTTTAAAGATATTTCTAATACCCAAAAATGTTCAATCATGAGTTTGAGATTATCAAAATGGTCCTTAACTAAACCATATACCATCCAATCATCCAAATAGACTTAGAGGAACTTGTGAATGAAGTCCTTAAAGGCCTCAACTGCTATGCACGAGAACACTGTTGGAGCATTTTTCAATCTAAAGGGTATAACAATATATGTAAATGACCCCCATTTGATGGAAAATGTTATTTTAGGTTGGTATTCCTTAGCTATTTAGACTTGATGATACCCTTAGAATCCATCTGTAAAGGAGTATACTTCACAACCAACAACACTTTCAACGATTTCTTCCATGAATGGCATTGGAAAGGGATCTATCACACAGGATGCATTGAGTACTCAGTAGTCCACACAAATATGGATGCATTCATATATTTTTATACTAATCACCATGGGTCTGACTCAATTAGATTTGACAATGGGAGTGATTAATCTGGCATAGAACATACTATCAATCTCCTCTTTAATGTGCACTCGAAGGTTCTGATTCATCTTGTATGGTCATTTTTTCATTGGTCGAGTGTTGTCAACTAGCTTGATGTAAATTTTACCTAAATAAAAGTGGAATCCCTTAATTTTTATATAGTTCCTTAGGAAAACATCTTGATATTATTTTATCAACTCAAAAAAAAATTGTAATCTTTGTATTAGTCAAGTAGTTTCCAGTTGTGTCCATCTTTAGTTCTCGTGTGTTTCTAATATTGCATTTAATAGTCTAAATAGGCACATGATAGGGTTTGTCCAATTGAGGTCCTAAATATTTCATATAATAGTGCTTGTAGAAAAATTTAAATGATTGGTTAGGGGTTTAAGTGAAGTAGATCTTTCACCTTCATCTACTTAGAGGATAAGTTTTCACTTTCCTAGGTGAATCTCTTCACATCATTTTTCATCAAGAACTAGTATAGGCACAAGAAATATATATGTTGAAGGTTTAATAAATAAATGTAAAGTTTCCTTAGGTTCTTAATGGATATTCTACATCCAGTCTTTCACAAGACTTGGGTCTCCAAGAACTGCTTCATGTATGTCCTAGAGAGTGAGGCACGAGTCCATCCTTGGTGATGAATAGGAGAGTGTTGAAGTCATTTTCCTTCAATAAGTACTATAATTCGGTTATTATGTGTCACTCTTCATGAATATACCAAGACCATGCCCATGTGTTTAAGGTCCCATAGAATATATGCACCCATAGGTACTCTAGTAAGTATGTTTCCTCATTTCTCCACAATGTCTCACAAGATTCAATGTAAGGTTTAAGTGCTTGCACAGCACTTTACCTAATTGTTCCCATAACATTATTGTTGTAATGGAATCTATGGTATAGGGAAGAACATACTTGATCCTAGTATAAAAGTCACTCCTTATGGGTGTGCCACCACCTTACAATGGTGCCCTCAAAAAGGTGATCTAATGACCTCATATGGTCATTTTCAGTGTTGTATAACTATTTGAGACACTAGACAAAGTAACGTACCTCTATCGGGCCTTAGAATTGTGGGGTGTCATCAAATCTTTATATGGTGGTCTTATCAGTGGCTTTCTCATTGTTAAACCCATGAGGTGAACAAAATTGTGACATTTATGGAGTGGGTGTGAGAGGTTCTCACAACTATTGATGGTGTTACATACTCTTCTAGTGAGATCATAGTCACCATGTGACCAAAAATTATAAGCATTCTTTGTAGTGTCAAAAATAGACTGGGTATATGTCTATCATAGAATAGCATTTTGGGGTTGGATCACATTACTCATCATTTGAGCAATGACATTGTATATATCATTTATTTCCTCATTAACATTGATGGGTTATATGTAAGGATGTCCTTATGCTTGATCTAATAGTATAACCACACATTAATCAGTGTTCTCAAAGATAATATAACACTTTTTAAAGCTAAAGTCTACATTGTTCTCATAGCACCAATGTATTCCCAATAGAGCTAGGTAATCATCAGCTTTAGCTAACTCTAGAACCTCAAAGTCTACTTTTAATGGTACTCCAAGTACGTTGACCATGGCATTCTTGAGGATCTTAATAGGGTGAGCATGAGCCTTATTTTCCATGAATAAGACATGAGGTGAAGGATTTAGTGCTAGAATAGAAATTTTATGCCAAGAATCCTTGGTGAGGATATTAACTTCTACACCATTATCCAATAAAATGTCCTTGATTACCCATCTATCAATGGTAGTGTTAACCAGAATTTCTCTATCTTCTAGGGGAGTAGATGAACTAGGAGTGTCTTGTCATCAAGCATGATTTAAATGATGGTATTAAATTTTTTGAATGATGTGAGGTTGAAATCCATTTGGTATTCAATCTTGACTCTTAAGACAAACACTGAGCTATGGGATAATATATGCATCTAGCATCTCTACTTACATAGTTCCTAGAAGTCATCCCATGCCACAAGTTAGAGTTTAGCTTCCTTTTGCATAATAACATGCTACATTACATCTTTATCTTTGAGGAAATTAATCTCACCCTGAAGTTTTTGTATGAGTGCCATAATATCCTAGAGGACATACTTTTACTATTAAGAATTAAGGTACTTTATAGATCATGGTTCTTCTCATTGTACCTTCTCGATTGGATTGGTTGTTGATTGGGTCTATCCCCCCCTATGGGTGGTAATGTTTACTTGTTAAACTATAGGGATGGTTGGGAATGCATGCCATTATGTTTTATCAATTTGAATTATAACTATGTACTTTTCATGTTGATCCTTTATGATAACTTCATATAGATCAGGACACTATTCCAGTTGATGGTCTTTTTTGAAGAAAGTGCACATCAGGTACTCAGGGTAATCCCTTTGATAGAGGTCTATAGATCCAAATTTATAATAGGTTCTAGGTGGGAATAAACCACCTTCTCATCCCCATTCTCTCCCTCATCCATGATAGCCACCATTATCTTGAGTATTAGTGATTAAGGTTTGGTGCATACCACGTGCTCAATCTTCATGGATATCACTGATCAATTGACAGTCATTAGTGTCATGAGTGTAGGAAACATAAATTTTACAATACTCAGACACTTTAATGTGCATATATTTTTGTAAAAAAGGATAAGATTGGACATCATACTCCTCATATCATATTTCACATATTTGTTTAAGTACTATACAAATGTTCTTACATGGGTAGTTACTCCATGTATGTCCTTCAAATTTATAGTTTGTACACCAAACACCACTACATGTTTTATGTGCATTATTGGCTATTAAATTTTTTAACTATGATGTCATTGAGGCTATATAATCCTTCATAAGAGGACTAATCCTAGTATAAATGCTTCTAACCACTTTAGTGTGAAGAGCAACTTCCAAGGCTTTGTGTGGGCTAGTGAAGGTCCATTGTGACAGGGTTCATTAGAGAGGTAGTAACAGTCCTCCCACAAACCATTGTGAATATTAGGAAACATTAATTTCAAATGATAGTTTAGATAGCAAGGTTTTAAACCTTGTATCATACTTATATATGATCTTTGTAAGTCTTTTCTTTATGTCCTTCAATGATGCTATACTCTACTACTCAAATTCAAGAATGTCAAACTCTTGAAGGAAGGCTAATTTGAGCTGATCAAATTTGACCACCACTTGCTAAGGATCAAGATTTTGGTACCACTTATGCATGAATTTTAAAAGCATAGTTGTAAACTATGTGGCTTTATGTTCAAAATATGTGATGCCTTGTACCCTTGAAATAAGTTCACACTTGTCGACATGCTTAGCTATATTCTCCACCCCTTAATATTCAAGTGTAATGTCATATCATAATAGACCATGGTCAGTTGAGGTGTTCAAGTGGGTGGTTGCTAGGAACCTCTATCCCTAGTTCCTTGAGGAGGGAGTCCACTTCCTCCTACACCACCATTTAGTCCTCCTCTAACACCTTTAGTAGTAGTTCCCATCGTATGAGGCATAAAATCTAGTTGGTTAACCATATTTATGCCTTTATTCTATCCTTGAATAATAGGTCCACTAGGTATCCCAAGTTTTGCCATAGAATTCCCTTAAAGATGGAAAGATAGTTTTAAATCTAAATGAGCCTCAACTAGCTCAATTTCAATATTCCTTACTAGTTAAACTTCTAACTCTAAATTGTTTAGATCCCTATTTCAAATGTGTACTCCATTTGACTCAACGGCATGAGTGCACATAATTTTTTGGGAGCTAGGTTTGTTCAGACTTGGTTCCACCAATTCCTTTCAACCAACTTGTTTCTCCTTCATAAGATAGAAGTGGTATAGAACATGGTTTGAAAATGATGGGTTCCTCATATGTTTTTGCTTCCCTACAACTCCTAATATCACTCCTTGAGTTTTCCCAATCTCTTCCCATACTACTAACTCCCATGATCCTTTATCAATCTTCATCATACTTCTATTTTCATAATGCATGTTAGCTAGATACCATTTTTAACCCATAATCTTCATACCATACCCTCCCCTTCTAAATGTGTGGCTCATGCACAAGAGGATTTAGCTATCCATTGGTATGGTTTCTAGTCCAAAGTCAATAATTAATTTATTAATTTTGAAAGAAAAAAGTATTAGTTAGTGAGATCGTGGCTCTTAAAGGAATTAGAATTTAGCTTCTTCAAAACATGAATAAGTGGTCATAGCATACTCTAGAATGTAGTTGTTCTAAACTCCTCTCCACTAAAATTTGACTGCTCATATCCACGAGAATCCTAGTCATGTTAGAGCCCTTTGTATTGTCCAAGACTGCCTCCTTACAATATTCCTTTATCATCCTTAAGCATATGCTAGTATCCAAGCATGTAAAAAAACTGAGAGATTTAAAAAGAACGTTTCATACAAGGGACTATAGAAATTCTACTCCACCCACTATCGTCTGAACATTCCTGGTCTAAGATATATAACTTTAAATTTATCTTCAATACTGATAACCCATTCTTCTATAGTTTTTAGTGTAATATGATTAAACATTTACCCATGACTATGCTTCAAGTACTTTGTGTCCCAGAAATAAAACCAAAATGTTTGGTTATTTTGGATAATTCCATCTCTAGTGATGAAGTTTATCTCAACAGACTAGCACATTGGCCCTATTATGTGATATTTAGGTCTCATGCACTCACTCAATGTGTATAGCAAAAGCCCAGTTCCTAAAGGTTTTGTAATAAAATAATATATGTTTGTTCATACCTTTTTTTATGTAGTTTCAAATAAAAATTATTTAACATCACAAATATACTACTATGATCCTTTTAGTTCCAGATGTAATTATTATTACTACATAGATCACCATCATTATCTAGCATTAGTGACTTAGAAAAGAAAAATATATCAACAATAAGAGACTAATAATTAACTCATATCCAAGTTGAGCACTTAGTGTATTCCATCATTCAAGACATAGATTGGCAAACTCTGATATCTCATATTAGATGCTTAATAAACCAAATGGTAAAACTTCATCATCTATTCTCCAAAAGATCATCCTCACAAAAGATTAAAATAGGGGTATTTATACTTGTTTTGTCCTAACCAATTGTTATAATCATTAATATTGTGAGTGAATGGCACATGGAATCTCAACAAACTAAGAGTCATGGCACTTACAATATTTTCTTTTTGAAGACTCAGGTCCCTATGTCCTTAGATCCTCACTCTATTCTATATATTGGTAGCCATGTGTTCCATTCCTTGTGGGCTCATGAAAAACCTCAAATAAAAAAGGTCAAAGTGTCCCATATGAATCACTTTTCTAACTACTCCCACTTCCCACGCACACCCCTCATCTTTTGCTTTCATTCTGAGTCTAATGTTCTTGGGTTCTCCATCACTTATTCCTCTTTGATTGGGTCCTCTTGCATTGGTCCCTTTTGTATCATTATCCTCTCATGCCCAAAAGGTCCCACGCCATGGTGCTTCTATGCCTATCAGTCTTGTGCCATGGTCCTTATATGCCATGGTCTTTCTATGCTGTGTTGGTTCCATTCCAAAATAATAAAACACATAGTCAAAATTATGAGGCTAACACTTGTGAGTAATAGGCAATGGAGAAATGATGGGTAATTTTAAACTCACCATGGAGGTGTTTAACATCTTTGTTTTTAAATGAAGTGCCATTATTAAATATAATGTTGGATGGGATACCATAACGGTAAATGAGATGGTTGAAAATGAATTTGGAAATTTGCTTGCCTATCACGTAAATGAAGGGAATGGATTTAACCCACTTAGTGAAGTAATTAGTGGTGATAAATATATTATTATGGCCATATAAGGAAGTAGGGTTAATATTTATTAGAAGATCAAGTCCCCACATTGAAAATAATCATGGCATGGTCATTGTCTTGAGTGTTTATTTTGGAGCATGGATCAAATTAGCATACTTATGACAATGTTTACACCTTTTAACATAAGTAAATGCATTGATTCCATGGTTGAAAAATAATAACCAGTATGTAGGATATTTTTGTAGAGGATGGCCCCACCA
This sequence comes from Torreya grandis, assembly GCA_037957365.1. Lineage (NCBI taxonomy): Eukaryota > Viridiplantae > Streptophyta > Pinopsida > Cupressales > Taxaceae > Torreya > Torreya grandis. The sequence continues at coordinate 41,659 of JARHVA010003931.1, forward strand.
GTGTGGGTACCACAAACCCCTTCATAAACTCCCCTCAATGCTAATCTACATTTTATTGAAATTAAAAAATGAAGAAAAGTTCCATAAAAGCTTCTATGTTAAAGTGTAGGTCCAAGTAAGGTATAATGAGAGGCTTGGTGTGTGAAGGCCATTTTTTTACAGGTAAGGTTTAGTGAAAGGAATTAGTTGTGGAAGTATTTATATAGTTTGGAATACCAGGTAGAACTAGGACCAACAATATCATAGATCATTTCTATTTTTATGCAATTTCGCTTTCACATTCAAAGAGACAAAATTAAAAACAAAAGAAATGGTCAAGGCTTGTATGTACCTGGATATAGTCTGCGCACCGTAATCTAGACACTGTGAGAACTCCTCTTTGGCTATGGAGGAATGACACCTGCAAAGAAAAGAGACTTGGGCAAAAGAAGGCATTAGGTGGATAGATGGTGGGTTGCCAAGCGAAAGCTTGATCCCAAAAGTATGAAGACTTCCTTAAGGGATATCAACCCACTAGTCAATAGAAAGAATGTCTGATAAATAGTAGAATGTTAAAAGACTGAAATGATAAAAGACAAAAATGAAAAGGAAGCAAAGGCTTACCTGAAAGATGTTGTCGGACTAGTCACAGTCGCCGGCGTCGGTGGTCCTACTGGCGTCAGTTGTTGAGGTCTACCAACGTCGGTTAGTCTGTCGATGTCGGTTAGTCTGCCGACGTCAGTTGGGGAAGTGGCTGGCTTCGGTCAGGGCAGTGGTCTTTGGACAAGGTCTGGTCGAATTTGTGGTCTGTGGATAGGGTCTGGTCAGGTCTGGTCTGTGGACAAGGCCAAGGAAGGCTCTGGGTCTATTTGAGTGGTCTAAGACAAAGTTTTGGGCTTGGTTGAATGTTCTGGGGTCTGGGTCTAGGAGTCTGGTTGAATGGGTAGAATGTATGGTTCGATAGAGGATGAAGGTAATAGGGAGACAAAAAAATATGGATTCAAGTTTAGGAACAGTTTGGTCTAGGGGGAGATAGTGATGAATCTAATTCATAATACTTAGAAGCAAATGACTAGAAAACACAAAGAAAACACAGATAATATACATACATGTACCTTGTTGAAGGTGTGTTGCTGCTGATGATCCCCATACCTGCTATTGATGTAGCCTATGTGGAGGACCTGTTGCTAGTGTAGAAGTCTGATGTTGCACTTGAGGGAGAGAGTGAGAGGCTTCGCTGAGAGATTGGCAGAATGATGGATGGTCGAAGACACCAGATTCCAGATGCATGATTAGCTCCCGAGATTTTGAGTTGTGATTTTTGTGATTAGCCATGGATAGGGTCAGAAGATGGTTTAAGTAAACTGACGTCGACGATCCCGCCAGCGTCGGCCGGTAGTTGACCGACATCGGCGGGTGGAAAATGGTTAAAAGGGCCAACAACCCCGTTCTCCATCCACCAAGTGCATAGTCAATGGAAGAATTATCGAAGGTTAAGATAAATATGTACGAGAGTTGGTTAGGCAGTTGGAGAGGAGTAAGAATAGGTCTTGGGTGAGTCATAAGGTGGGAAATGGTCCAAGGTGAGGTGTCCTAGGCGAGGTGTCATGGTGATGTGTCCAAGGAGGGGGGTTAATTCAAAATAAGTTTATTATTTTAAATTAGTAATTGCATGTTTTAGGAATGGGTTAGGAATGGACCAAGGGGGAAGGTGACCAAGGGTTAGACACTATTTAGGTGTCTACATTTTACCCTTTTTTTCTTGTTGGTTGCTCTAAATGAGCTGCAAGACAAAATCAGCAGTCAGTTGCCCTAGGTACAAGATAAGGTTGATTTCATCTTGTTGGTTGTTTAAGTGAACTGCAAGACAAAAATAGGCAAGGGTTGGTGGCCCCGATTATGGATGAGGTATTCCCCCTCAAACTAGGAGTTGAGAAAAGGGAACCTGGAATCGGGTGCTAATTTGATAGAGAGTGGATGAAAAGGGGAAAGATAGAGTGACAACGCTGTAAAAGTCATGATTGTGCGTACACCACTTCACGAGGATGGTCAGGTCAAATTGTCATAGGTCAAAGGTTAAGGAGTGCCAAAATTAAAATAACCAAGCCCCAACATTAGTCGTAGCTGATTGGGTTATTCAATCTAAGCTGTAGCTCCAAATGGTCATCATGTTCTAGGTATCCCAGGCTCAGGAAGTGCTGTCGAAAACATGAAAAAAGTCACAAGTAGTGCGGATCAACCGGTTTGCGATCCTATACTTGTGAGGGTCCAAAAAAAAGGTCTGCGAACAATTTTGCTATCTATTCATGAGATAGCATGCGTGCAAACAAAACCAAGATAGATTTGTCTCAGAAGTGGTTAGGGTCTAAGGAGATATGCGTGATCTCCATGGTCACTGGTTGGGTTGAGATATAAGTGATCTCAAATGGGCCCCATTAGGAGTCAAAAATGACTTCGACATTGGCAGGGCTAGTTGATTGGGGCATGATTTTGGGACAACGTGATGAAAAAAAAGAGGTTTGAAAGTTGCCGACGTCGGTGATAAAACTGACATCAGCAGCTTGCCAAATCTGACAAAATCAGATTGGCAGCCCACCAGAAGTCATTTGTGATTTGGTTGACTGAGAGAAAAGAGCTCTAGAGCCAAGTGAGTGAAAGTGACATAGAGTTAACTGGAGAAGCTGTGAGGTGGAAGATAGGCATTGGTGGAGAGAGGGAGCGAGTTGGAGAGTGACTGGAGGTTAAAGAGTCAGCCGTGGGCCAGCAAGAGTTTGAGGTGAAAGTGATGGCAGAGGGTAGTAGAGGACCTGCGGGAGGTCCACCACTAGTGGTACCCATTGTGCCACCATGCCGATGATGCCGAGATGAGGTAGGAAGGCCCTGAACCCTATTTGGATGTTTTTTGTTTTGAATTTAGTTTTTGAAATTTTAGTTGTTTTTAGGCAGAAATCGAGGGGGAGGGTAGCTAGGAAGGTGGGTGGGGAGTCTAGGATAGCTTAGGGATGATTTAGGAGTGGTTTGGGGGTGTTGGGGATTCCACAAGGGGAAGCCCTAAATTTTAGGGTTTGCCCTGTTTGGCCCTAGAGCTGAACCAGTCGCCGACATCGGTGGGTTCGTTGTCGTTGACCGACCAGTGATCGGTGTTGGTCACTCACTTTTTGACATCAATCACGAGCTGACTGACGTCGGTCATGTGAGTGCCATCATCAGCATGATAACCGATGTCGATGGCTGCCTGGTTAGAAAGGGTGGTGAAAAATGGTCAAGTCAAAAGGTTGAAGCTATGCCAAGGGCTTCCCGAGTGTCAGATTATGCATAGATGGTCAGAATGGTTGGTAAAATAGGAAGAGTAGGAATAGTTTTAACATGAGATTGACTGTGGATGGATGCAGGTGAGGTAGACTCTAATGATGCAGGATCACCTCTCGACCTTGCTGATGCAGATGCACAGAGGCATGACAGTCGAGGAGTGGGTGCAGATGAGCACAGTGGGGCTAGGCAGTCTAAGATGCTACTGCAGAGTGGCGAGGGATGTGAGCCTCATGGTGGCATTGATTGAGTGGTGGGACCATGCCACCAACACCTTCCATCTGCCCATGGATGAGATGGCGGTCACGGTCGAGGATGTGTACCAGATTTTATGGCTGTCAGTACATGGAGCTAACATCTATGCGTGCTCGAGAGAGGTGCATGATATACATATGGTTACGCTATTTGGGGAGCACATCACGGAGATGAGCTACCATTCAGCCAATTTTGCTTATGAGCCTTTATACGTGGTGGATGAGGGTGCACATCGGCTGGCTGTTCTGATGATGATTGGCATCACAGTCTATGCATTGCCAGATGCGGAGGGAGGCAGGATCCCGAAGGCCATGATCGGGGTTTTGATGGACATGCTGGAGCAGTGGATAGTGTTCACCTGGGTGCCTATCTTTTTGGCCCAGGTATACAGAGAGCTATGGGGCATCAGTCAGCGGTGATGGTACAGTCTGTGTGTAGGCCACCTTTTGCACTATTGGGCATACGAGCATATTGTGGTTACCTGACCTCTCAGCCTCCCAGTGGTGATCCAAGCTAGTTTTAGGGTCAGATTCAGGTGATGGCATGAGGTGATGGCGCAGATGCAGGTGGATGGAGTGGTCAGGGATATTGATCACTATCGAGGGGTACTGGAGGCCCTAATTCCAGTAGATATCATCTAGAGACTAGACTTGGTGTATCCAGTGTTCAGAGACCAGGGTGAGCAGATGGTCGAGACTCAGAGCATGCGATGGCTCAGAGGTAGGTGAGCCCGTGAGCTTGAGAGGATCCCAGCAGAGAGAGTGCGGCACCAGTATGGGCTACTACAAGATGTACCTCCCACATTCCCATAGTATAGGTGGGATGATATAGAGACGCTGCTCCCACTGCCAGAGGAGACAGAGGAGCCAGATTTTGAGGAGTTGCTGGTAGGACCTAGGGTGGTTGACCCAAGTTATACAGAGGCCTACATGGCGTGGTGGGTAGGGTAGTACACAGGCATACATGTGGGTCCCCAACCAGATCTATAGGCTATCACGAGGGAGCGGGATACAACCCGTAAGGAGAGGGACACAACGTGATAGGAGAGGAATGCGGCATAGGCTCAGTTGACCATTTTGCAAGGACAGGTCACGACTTTGCAAGGGCAGCTAGCGGGGGTGACAGGACAAGTGACAGAGATGACAGGTCGGGTGGCAGTGTTGATAGGGCAGGTCACTCTATTATAGGGATAGCTAGCTGCAGCCCAGGCACAAGTAGTGGTAGGTCAGAGTTTTGGAGGGCAGGGCCCATTACAGCAGCCATCTCAGCAGCTGGCATTTTCATAGGGGCTAGTATAGTCGACATCGATGCAGTTAGGTCAGCCACAGCCACAGGGGTCATTACAGGGCATGGCAACAGGATAGATGGGTCCACCGCAGACTGTATCTCTAGTTAGATACAGTGATGTGCTAGATGAGATCACTTATTATGAGAGGGCCATCAGGGGGTTCCCTCAGATATAATGATACTCAGAGATGCAGGCAGAGTAGAGCTGACAGAGGTCTATGTCTTGAGTAATGGCTTCTAGGTCTCACAGATGGCACAAATCAGAGGGGGGAGAGGATACAGCATCTTCTTGGCCACTGCCACCACCACCACAGCCACAGCCTTGAGGGTAGACCTTGAGATTTTATTTTTGATGTATATATCGGCCTATGAGCCGTTGATGCGAGATGTATTATATTTTGTTGAGAGAGAGAGACAGAGATAGATTATGTCATTGTATAAAATATTTTGATATATATGATGATGGTTTTGGATCATTAATGTGTTATGGATGTTGTTGAATGTTTAATGTATTGAGCATTTTTGATTATGATGATGATGCATGTTTTGATATTATGTTTATGATTATAATGTTATGATGATTAAATGCGATGATGACAATGTTATGGTCAATGATTATAATGATGATGTTTAATATAATGATGCATTGTGATAATGCTAATAATGAGAATGGTCATGACTTTTAGATTAGATGATGATGCATAAAGATTATGTGATAGTGATATTTTATGTTATGACTTGCGGATTATATGATGTGAATGCTTAAGTGTGTGATGATGATAATGTGGTTGTGATTAATGATTATGATATAAATGATGAAAATGATTATGCTAAAGATTATGAAAATATGTGATTGGTTGTGATGTGATTGGCAGGTGACGAGAGAAGGAAATGGAAGAAAGTGACGAAGAGAATGGCCGAGCTAACCCTAGAAGACCCCATGTCAACTGAGTGCTGCCTACATAGCCCATGTCGTTAGGGCCTCAGGCCAATGTAGTTCTCCCAAAAAGGGAGGAATGGTCAAAGGGATGGAATTGGTCTTGGTTGAGGTCGAGGTGAGGAGAAGATGATGTTACAGCATTTTCCAAATGGTGTATTCTGTAACATTGGTCGGGGTTTTTCATTTCTAGCAATTATCCATATTCGTGATGGATGAATGCTAAAAATGAATTGAGGTCTATTTATGTTTCAACAAGTAATGGTTTATGCTTAACATAAATTGTGTCAGGTTGATAGTTCCCATGTATATTGGTGTCCATAGAAACTATGTGAAATGGACTAGGATGATGATGATGGCATGATGTTCTGTTGTTGGTCTGAAAATGTTTTGGTTGAGTGTGACCAAAGTGTGGAAGATAAGTGAAAGGCATGTTGTTCTTTCATTGACAAGGACCAAAATGATGACATGGATAGGGGTTGTCAGAACAAAATCCCTGCTTATGCATTGCGTTGTGGACCAGTGTTGTGATGTTCGAGAAGTAGTCGAATCACTTGACGTTAAGTGAGCTCAAAATCCCTTGAGTATGCTGGGGTGATAAGTAGGATATGTGATACGAGATGATTGGGTAACCCTTTTGTGGTAGGAAGAACCTTTCCCCTTTTATAGGTGACCCAAGAATGACTATAGGCATGTCCATGGCTTGATAGCTTGTCAGTCAGTTTTTTTTTTGGAGCGGACTGATCAATGCGGCAAGTCCACATAGAGATGCGATCTTGTTTTATGGTCATATATGTGAAGCTGATCGATGCGAGAAGCTTCAAAAAGAGTGTTGTCTATAGCAAGAGTTAGTCATAGCCATCCTTCGAGGGAGTGGTCTATGCTTTACTTTATATGTTTGATAAGTTGGCCTAGCTGTCCTTCAAGGGAGCAGTCTAGTAATACAGCAATTGTGTAGCTGTCCTTCAAGGGAGCAGTCTACACTTTAGATAGTTTTATGATGTGGTATGATACATTATTTGATATAATTGTTGACTGAAGTTTTAGCCATGGATGAGCCTGTAGAGGTTTAAGGGTTCCCTTTTATTAGGACAAAGCATTACTACTTGACAAAAAGGGGTGACTAGAGTTGGGAAGCAGGGTTGAAAGGAATAGGAATGACAATAATAGGGAGTTGCTCAAGGGATGAGCTCAAGTAAAATGTCAAGTAATAAATACCTGAGTAACATAAGAATGGTAGTGGATGTAAGGCATAAAAGGGATCAGGTTTTGATAAGTCCCTGGGCCATGCTAGTGTGTTATGGTTCGAGTCAATTAGGAGCAAAGGTGCCCCATTTGCCTCTTTCCAAATTGGTCAGGTGATTGATGACAGTTTGAAGAAATGATAGGTGTTTGGTTGGTCGATGTTGGATGATTGAAGTTTGGTCGAGGTGTTGGTTGTTGCTGGTCAGGGTCATGATAAGAAGGTTGATTAATGATTGGTCGAGACTTGGTTGAGGTTTGGTCGAATGTCTGGTCAAAGTTGGTTGAATGTTTGGTCAAAAGCTTGGTTGAATGTTTGGTTGAGGTCAGGATAAGGTAGGATTCCCCCAGTTTCTTAGGGAGAATGTTGGATAGGTTGGTCAAGGTCGGTTGAGGCTTAGTGGTCAAATGGACTGTGTTGATGTCAAATAAGGGGGTTAAAGGTGGTAAAGGGACCAAGGCCTAGTGTGGAGATCCCAATTTAGGTGATGAGGTTTGAGAAGCATGGGTCGGTGTTGATGATTTGTCGAAGAGGAGGTCAAGAGGATCCTTGATGAGAAGGGTATCCTTTCTCCGTTGTTGACAAATGACAGCTTTGAGAGCACAACAATGCTCAGTGTCATGTCCCGGAGTGTGATGATAATGGAAAAATTTAGAGTTGTCGAACCAAGATGGCCTTGATCCGAGAGTTGATGAGTGGGGTAGTGTTGAAGGTTTATTGATGATGTGGTTGAGAAGAAGGGTGTCATTCCCCAGACATTGGCGAATGGCAACCTTGAGGGCACAACAATGCTCAGTGTCATGTCTAAGCATGCGATGATATGCACAAATGTGAGTGTCGTCGAACCAGGGTGGTTTTGGTCTGAGAAATTGATATGGTTTAAGAGGTGGAAGATAGATACGAGAAGACTATAACAAATGCCATAACAGCAAGGCATAAGAACCTGCTAACGGGTCTGGATATTTTGTTATAGTGGGGGTTGATGACTTTGGTTTGGGAGGCGTAAGAGGCGTAGGTCGATGGTTTGGAGAAGATATATGTCTGAAGGGTTGAGGGAGTAATGGAGGTGACTTGCCTCTGTGAAGTACGGGAGTGGGAAGCACCCTTATTAAAGTGGACGGATGCAGGCCCAAGATTGAGGGTAATGACGAAGAAGATATATGTCTGAAGGGTTGAGGGAGTAATGGAGGTGACTTGCCTCTATGAAGTATGGGAGTGGGAAGCACCCCTATTAAAGTGGACGGATGCGGGCCCAAGATTGAGGGTAATGACGAAGGTGGGGGAGGAGTTCTCTGGTATGGTCTAGTGGCCTTCTTTGGTTTGTGTTGAGGGCCACCTTTATGCAAGGCGAGATTAGATGTAGGTTTGAGTTCATAAATGGACGAAGGTGAGTGAGATGTAGCAATCTCAGGAAAAAGGCAAGAGGAAATCGTGACTGGGTCTTCCTCAGTCAAAATGGGTGAAGAGACTGGTTCTTCTCCTGGTGGAGAAGAAATAAGAGAGTGCGGCTCCTCAAGAAAGTAGGAGGCAGGGATGAGCGTGCCTTCTACTTGTGCTTGAGGAGTAGGCAAGGTAGGGTCTTCGAATGAAGGTAGTGCTAATGGCGTGGTCAAGGCATCCTCAAGTATAAGAGAAGTAGATGGAGGACTAATAGGAGAAGAAAGTTCTTCATCCTGTGATGGAGGAGGCTGGTGAGAGACAAGAGGCAAGATAGTGTTGACTGTGTGAATGTCATGGTCTTGAGGGTCATTAATTGTGGTTTGGACGTTGTTTTTAGTAGGTGGATGGTTTGAGAATGGTTGTTTGAATATGTCAATGTGTTGGTTGGGTGGCGCATTCGGGTTATCTAAAATAAGATCCCCCTTGTCAATCATGTCTTGGATGATGTTTTTGAAGGTTCGGCAATTGTTGATGTCATGGCCTTGGATGCGGTGAAAGTGACAAAAGTCGGCCTCCTTATACCATGCAGGGAGGGATTTTGAAGGGTTGAATTGAGGTGGTTAGATTGGAGGGAGATTGAGGACCCCTTGCTTGAGTAGTTTTTCCAAAATGGAAGTGTATGATTCTCCAAGTGGAGTGTATGAACGCTGGATGTACCATTGTTGGAATTGTTTGGTGATGCTTGGAGATGTAGAAGGTTGAGGGTAATTAGTTGTCGTCGAAGATGGTGATCTAATGACCACAGTGTTGGCCACTCCTTTGGGTTTGGAGTTGGCAGAAGAAGAAGGTTTGGAAGAAGAATGGTCATTGGTTTTTGCATTGGTATTACGCAATTTGACCTTATCCTCTTCAATGGTGCGGAGTTCAAGCTTTCAAGCCATGGTGAAAGCTTCGTCGAAAGTGTGGAATGTCTGAATCTGCAAGGTAGAAGAGATGTGCCTGGCACATGCTCGAGAAAAGAGCTCGATGAGCTCAAGTTGAGATAAGGAGAAAGAGAGCTAGTTAATCAAGCCTCTCCAATGGGCGACAAAATCGACTATTGATTCGTCATCGAATTGCTTGATGGAGTAAAGGTTTGTGATTGAGACTTGTTTGGTGATGTTGATAGAAAAATGGTCGAGAAATAATTGGGCAAGTTGAATGAATGAAAAGATAGAATGTTTGGCAAGAGAGCTATACCAGTCAAGGGCAGAGCCAGAAAGGGACATAGGGAACGTGCGTAAAAGTAATGCATCATCATGGGCAATAAGATAGCAGGCATGTCTGAATGCCCATAGATGTTGTTGCGGGTCCTCCTTACTCTGGAAGTGAGTGAATTTAGGAAGCTCCCATTGGTTGGGGTATGGTCAGATAGGGACAGAAGGATGAATGGGCTCGTTGCAAATTTGCTCATACGAGAGAGCATTGCATGAACTAGAGATAGAGGTCTCGAGACTGGACATTTTATCCATCAGCATTTTAATGATGTCTGCTGATGGATTGGTAGATGGAGCATCCCCTAGGTTGTAGGGTGCTTGAAAGAGGCTAGAGGAGGCATACGACGTAGTCGGTTGTACCAGTGAGGGGGCAACGTATGGATGACTAGTCACAGGGACATAAGTGGAGGCCAAAAGTGGTTGAGTTATGAAGGTCAAGGGTATAAGTTGACTAGATACCACCAAGGGTGGTTGCGTGATGGCACTGGTAGAAAGATAGGTTGGCACTCCTGCATTCATGGGCACAAGAGTGTGAGGGGTCGAGACAATCAAGTTCTGGTATGATGTAGAACTTGGTTGAATTACGTGTGGTTGAGGGGGTAATGGAACCCTGATGGAGGTTGGTCTAAAAATGGATGGGGAGGCCAAACTTTACGTATTGGCCATGGTCGGGTAAATGGTTGAGGCAAAAGGCTAGGTAGCGGACGGTGTCAATGTCATCACCGCTTCACTCGAAAGGTCTCACATTGGGTCTCTTGCAAGATAGTTTTGGAGGGCTGTGATGTTGAGGTCCAAGAATCTTGGTCCCCTTCAGGGATGATGGGAGTCTGAGTCAGGGTCGGTCTTGTAGGACTTCTTTCAGTCTCCGAGTGGAACTCCATGATAGGATTGGTTAGGGACGAGAGAGCATGGTCAAGAAGAGGGTCAGGTTCCAAGAACTGTGTGTTTTCAGTTTCAGAAACTCAGAATGAGGTTTTGGCAGAAAAAAGGGGTTAGGTTTTAAGTTGTTGTTTTGGAAAAAAGGACTATGACAGTGACCGACATCGGTTGAAAAACTGATGTCGGTAAGGGAAAATGGCCGACGTCAGTCAGATAACCGATGCCGATAGAGGAAGGTGGCCGACGTCGATGGAAAAGCTGATGCTGGTGACTGTGGTTTCTAGAATACTCAAAAAAAATTGAAGATTCTTGGAAAAAAAGGAAGAGAACGTCCTCACTAGCTCAAAAAACCAAATAAGAACAGAAAAATAGAGAGAGACAGACAGGCCCTAAGCGTTAAATCCTAAGAATCAACTTTTTAGAATCTTGTGGTTTATGCCTTAAAGTGATGTTTGGGAGGTTGGTTATTAGAGGGGTTCTAGAAGAGGTAGTCTATAGATGGTTTCAGGTATGCTCAGGCGCTCAAAAGTCTGTGTTAGGTTCCGTACATGGCCTGGTGCTAAGGAGCAAGCTCCCCTCACTTCACGATTCCAGTGGTTAGCTGGTTTCGCTTAGCCAAAATATACTTTCCCTATAGTTTAGACTCTGCCAGAGAACAGAGTGGGCTTTCCCCTTAGTGGTGAAATCCAAGTAGTATTGTCGGGATGGGTAAGGTATCCACTGGGTGATGAAATCCCAGTCAGGCCTTGTCTCAAGTGAGTTTGATGTTTAATTTAGTGCACGTGGTCTGGTTGTGTAACATCAAGTGATCTACGATTTATTCAATATGTGGTTTACTAATTACTAAGTGTGGACTAAGAAATGTAAGAAAGTAGGAAATGGAATGCAATATATTTTAAAAGCCCCAAATCGAAATGTTAAGTTGGAATGAAAACAAGTTTGAGAAAGGGTTGAAGAAAATGATTTTTTGACTAGTCTAGAAATGCAAGAAAAGAAAGAAAAAGTTCTTTTTATTCCTGCTTATGATGTTTTTAGAAAATAAGAAAGAGGTGAAGAGGGAGAAACCTAATGCACCTAAATGAACAAAGACGGAAAGTTACCCAAGGAAGGCTCTAAGTGTCCCACCGGGTGTGCCAGAATGTTTCTATGCAATTTCGCTTTCACATTCAAAGAGAGAAAATGAGAAACAAAAGAAATGGTCAAGGCTTGTATGTACCTAGATATAGTCTACGCACCGTAATCCAGACGCTGTGAGAACTCCTCTTTGGCTGTGGAGGAATGACACCTGCAAAGAAAAGAGACTTGGACAAAAGAAGGCGTTAGATGGATAGATGGTGGGTTGCCAAGCGAAAGCTTGATCCTAGAAGTATGAAGACTTCCTTAAGGGATATCAACCCACTAGTCAATAGAAAGAATGTTTGATAAATAGTAGAATGTTAAAAGACTAAAATGATAAAAGATGAAAATGAAAAGGAAGCAAAGGCTTACCTGAAAGATGCTGTTGGACTAGTCACAGTCGCCAGCGTCGGTGGTCCTACTGGCGTCGGTTGTTGAGGTCTATCAACATCTGTTAGTCTACCGACGTCAGTTGGGGAAGTGGTCAGTGTCGGTCGGGGCAATGGTCTTTGGATGAGGTCTGGTCAAATCTATGGTCCGTGGACAGGGTCTGGTCAGGTCTGGTCTGTGGACAAGGCCAAGGAAGGCTTTGGGTCTATTTGAGTGGTCTAAGACAAAGTTTTGGGCTTGGTTGAATGGTCTGGGGTCTGGGTCTGGGAGTCTGGTTGAATGGGCAAAATGTATGGTTCAATAGAGGATGGAGGGAATAGGGAGACAGTAAAATATGGATTCGGGTTTAGGAACAGTTTGGTTTGGGGGGAGATAGTGATGAATCTAATTCATAATACTTAGAAGCAAATGACTAGAAAACACAAAGAAAACACAGACAATATACATACCTGTACCTTGTTGAAGGTGTGCTGCTACTGATGATCCTCGTACCTGCTATTGATGTAGCCTGTGTGGAGGACCTGTTGCTAGTGTAGAAGTCTAATGTTACACTTGAGGGAGAGAGTGAGAGGCTTCGCTGAGAGATTGGCAGAATGACGGATGGTCGAAGACACCAAATTCCAGATTCGTGATTAGCTCCCGAGATTTCGAGTTGTGATTGGAATTTGTGATTTTTGTGATTAGCTGTGGATAGGTTCAAAAGACGGTTTAAGTAAACCGACGTCGGCGATCCCGTCAGCGTTGGCTGACAGTTGACTGACGTCGGTGGGTGGAAAATGGTTAAAAGGGCCAACAACCCCGTTCTCCATCTGCCAAGTGCATAGTTAGTGGAAGAATTGTCAAAGGTTAAGATAAATACGTACGAGAGTTGGTTAGGTGGTTGGAGAGGAGTAAGAATAGGTCTTGGGTGAGTCATAAGGTGGGAAATGGTCCAAGGTGAGGTGTCCTAGGTGAGGTGTCATGGTGATGTGTCCAAGGAGGGGGGGTTAATTCAAAATAAGTTTATTATTTTAAATTAGTAATTGCATGTTTTAGGAATGGGTTAGGAATGGACCAAGGGGGAAGGTGACCAAGGGTTAGACACTATTTAGGTGTCTACAATTTCAATAGTCAAGGGTTCATGAGAAGGTGCTAGAAAATGTTCAATGAAGAACTAATAATCTCTTGCCTTGTTTGTGATGCAGATCATAGAACCAATTTTAGTAATGACATTTGTTGTCCTATTATTGGCCTGAGGCATGTGTAAGGTATCAACTTGTCATCCTTGCTCTAGAATTGGTTTTTGACCTAATTTATGATAAGTTTAGAATATCCATGAACCAACAAGTGTTTAATGTTCCACTGTACCTCTAAACTAAGCCCTACAATGAGTGATTCATATTAATCCATGTTATTAGTATAAGGAAAGTTGATACAAAAGAACTTGGGAATGAGATCCCCCTATGGTGTTATAAAAAATAGTCTTACTTATTACCCATGAGATGTGAAAGAAATATCAAAATAAATTTTCCATCATTGTTCTTTAGGAGGTGTTTCTACTATAGTCATGATAAACTCATCTAGAACTATAAAATTAAGTCGCTAAGTATTTCAAATGGAATCTTTGACAACCTGATATAAAAGCACTTATCCCTTAATGTCCTTTTAGTTGACATATTCAATCTCAAAATCAATTAAAAAAATGATCCACTTAGCCATCTGACTTTGTAAAGATGTTTTTGATAGTAGATATTTGAGTGGATCTATTTTGGTGATGGCTATGGTTTTGTTATTGAGCATGTATTGACATAAATTATGGGATGTGAAGACCATAGCTAAAAATTATTTTGCATTAATTCATAATTGTGTTCATATACTACTAGTGTACAACTTAGATAGTATACTACATGTTCTTTCCCATGCTCATCATGTTGGGATAAAAGTACCCCTAGGGCATTTTCAATGGTAGATAGGTAAAGTAAGAATGGATTTCCTAGAATAGGTGGTAGTAGAACATGAAAATTGGCCAAGTATTATTTTATATATTCAAAGGCCCTATAACACTCTTTGTTCCATAAAATTGTAGTGTATTTATTTAATAAATGATCGAATCAGTGACATTTATCAACTAGCAATGAAATGAAGCATCTAATAGACTATATTTTACTTTGAAAACTATAGAGATATTGACTAGCAAATGGTTCACAATCAGATATACCTCTCTTAATCAAAACAAAAAATGAGAGTAACCATGGATTTGTACCTTCTACCTCATTTAAATGTCAACCTAGGGATGTAGACTCGATAGGATGACATCATTGTATGTGCACAATCAATCTATAATATGACATTCTACTAATTGTATCTAAGATGTTGAAGTGAAGTAAATGAAATGATTGAAATGAAACATAAAATAAGTATAGTAAAATAAATGCTTATGCATGGAATATTCCTTAAACAAATCTTAAACAAGAATGTAACTCAAACAATTCGAAAATGAAACACACAATGCTTATGGAAATTAAATAATAGCTTAGCTAAATAAATGGTTTGGATTATTTTTATAGCCTTCCAAAAGGGGCCCTTTCTCCTTCCAAATCTAGATTCAACCCTTCCTCTTACATCACTAAATTGAACTCATAATTGCTCACTCATATTAATCAAAAGTGTAGCAATGAATTGTTGTAAGAAGTTACAATAAAAATTGCTTAACACAATGTACTTTTGACAATTTATATTAAACATATACTATTTTCTATATATCTCTCAACTCTACTACTACATATTTGTATACCACAAAGGAGATTATTTTATGAAAAAATATATATACATTCTATTCTAAGATACATTCAAATTGGGATAACTAAAATTGGTTCCTTTTGCTAAAGACATCCTTCATGTGAATATTTTGACTTTTCTATAGAAAAACATTTCCTTATTGATCTCCATAGAGGTTAGATTCATTTATTTGAATCATTTGGAAGAGAATCAAACTTTGTTCATCCACAATTTTGGTCATGCAGTGACTACAAGATGGTCTGTGTAATGAGATTCATTTTATTGTAGGATGTTCCATGTTATATACCTATTACTCCAAAACATATAAAAAATATATTTATATAAAAAAATCCTAAATCAATAGACAACCATCATATATTTAATTTTAATACACAATTTCAACTATTTAAAAGAGTTTGAAAACATAATGCTATATGGCTTATGAAAGTAGGAAATTGATATGAAAAATTATTCCAAAGCATGATAATCAATTACGATGAGTAAAATAAATGGATATACTAATAAGACACTTATGGGGCTCATCATGCCCCCAACTTAAGATCTTTCTCAACTTTTAGCACCATACTTGTTCATTCCCAATTCACAAAGAACTCTAAAATCCATGGGATCTACATCACCCTTAACAAGGTGAGCATAAAATCCTTGTCTCTATTTTAATAGTTGATTTTTTTTAGATTATCTAGCTTCATCCACTAGGGTTTTATCCTACCAATCTAGAACAAGATACTAGAATAGGGGTGGTTGGAACTTTGGTTTAGTAATTGCAATCTCATGTCACCTACAAGAAGAATGTATTTTGTGGTCATGGTAAATGTTGTATTTAAATTAAAATGGGAATAGGGTTCTCTCTTTCTTAGTGTTGGGGTGAGCTCATTCCATCATTCAGTGCATGATTCTCTTGTAGAAGGACCAACATAATATCTCAATCCTAAATAAAAATCTTGAACCTTAGCATAATTCTTACCAAACCAAGTTCTTACTTCATTTTTCAACATGATATTATCCCATTCTTCTAAAACAACATTAGGTGCCATTGATTCACTCCTGATGAGCAATTAAATTTAATTCTCTTTTTTTCTCTATTTTTCTACTTATCTTCCTCTTCTTTTTTCATTCAATAAATATGATGAAAACACCTGCATTTGAACATCTCCAACATATAGATTGGAGTTCCACTCTCTATCATAAGGAACAACATAATTGTACAGGTATAACTCACATGATTGTACTTTTTCTTCATGTGAACTTAATTTATAGATACAAAATAATGAAAGAGGATCGATAACTTCATGGAGCATATCACAATAAATTCTCATAAATCTGAACTTGTGCTATTGTTAAACTTTTGTAGGAGGCCTACAATCAAGAAGTTCTTGGGTTATACTAGCCATGTCCTTAACTTTCTATTTTAGTTTGGTGATGCTCTCTTCCTTAAACTTATTTTCTTATTTCAAATTCCTATTTTGGTTCCTCATTTTCTTTAGAGATTCAAATTGATTATCCATCCAATTCAATAGTTTAGAATATATTGTAAATGAGGAGTTATACCTGACCTTAGGGGTAACTTTAGGTTCCTCTTGTTAATTTACCTCTATAGAAGGTTGTGGAATGTTGGTTATAGGATGGTCTTTAGATGAAGGATATAGCTAACAAGATGCTGTAATAAGTACATCCAGTCCTCCACCCGATTGATCTTACATCTACTTCTTTAGTTTTTCAATTCTACTCAAAAGTGGAAAATTCCATTTGTTTAGCAAGATGCTCTAATTGTTTAGCTTCTTCCTACATGGGTTCCTCATGAAGCTCTTTTTTTACTTCTTCCTCTACTAGTTCCTCATACAATTCTTCAAATTTTTTTTCAACTTGTTCTTCTTCCTCGTGCATTTTTTCAAGACTATGCTCAACTTGTTCTGCTTCTTCCTACTTTTGCTCCTCATGGAATTCTTCAAAACTATGCTCAATTTATTTTGATTCTTCCTGATGAAATATTAGAGAACATTCTTCACTATCTATTTTAGTCTCTAAATATTCATTAATAATAGTAGTCTATTCTTCCTCATATTCTCCATTTATTTAAATAATTGAAGAAGGTTTATTTCTCATTTTTCTCCTTAATCTATGAGATCTACGAGGAGTAGGGGTTACCTTGATCTTCTTAAAAGAAGGTGGAATTTCCTCCTCAGACTCATCTAAATAAATTTGGAGAATGAGTTTCTTCCTCTTCCTTATGGATTCCCTACCTTTGAAAGTCCCTTATTTAGTCCTTGTTGTAGGTTCTTGTGTTGCTACAGGAATACCTTCTTTTGCAGGATCTTATGTGGATATAGAAAGGTTTTCTACCACAAGTTCTTATGGTTCTACAAGGATAGATTCTTCTAATATTTTTTCTTCAACCTCTAATTCTTCTTCTAGTTTATTTCCTTCTCTATCAATCTTTTCATTTCCTGGTACTTGGAGAAATTCTTCCCAACTAATGTTGGGTCTAGTTCTTTATAAATAGTCTTGAACAAGTAATTGGATGAGACAATGGTGGGAAAGAGATTTAGAATTAACTTTTTAAAAATCCCTTGACATTTTGGTGATCATGTGAAGAAAAAATTTGGGAATGTTTATCTCTATTCCATGCTGTAAATGATTTAAGAACTTGAAGTGTAGGCCAAACAACATAGAATACCTTCCTTCACAAATGAAATATCTAGAGATAAACTCAACATCCTTAGCCCATATTCCTAGTAGAGACAACCTTACAGTGACCTAATTTGAGGTTTCCAAGCATTCATTTACTCTAAAAAACTTTTGTCTCTCAAACTTAGCATCAAATTTATCTTTCCATTCCTCTCCTATTCTTGGTAGTCCTATTACTCTGTTGATGACTATTTCTGTCAACTTTACTTCCATCCCTTTTATTGTGGCCAAGATATTATGCAATGTACCAACAAATTCCTTCATAATTTATTCATCCATGGCCTATATTTTCTTCAAATATTGCATCCATCTTATATGTTGGAACAAGGCCAAGCTTTTTGGGTTATTGGTCAAGGGGGTGATATCTAGTGGTTCATGTTTCAACAAATCACCTCATATTTTGTGAGTTGCAGGTCTAGGTGCTTATAGCAAGGGTTTGGCTATGGAAGGATCATTTGTGAATTTTTATTTGGGAGGTGAAATAATATTTTTGAATTAATAAAAAAATCTCCCATCCAACTTAATCTGTCACTTATCATCAAGGGTTGAAGATGATGTGCACAAAACACTCATGGTAAGAGTAAGGGGTGGTAGTAGCAATTGTGTCAATGGTCAAATCAGTGAAGGCGATGGTAAGTAGGTATGATAAGGAGAGGATATGGTGGAAAATTGATAGCATTAAGTCCAATCATATTTAGAAATAATTAAAATGCATGACAGGAAATAAATATAGAATAATTATCATATTACTTATAGAAATACCTTTATAAATATATCAATGATGTTTTGAAGTGTCAATCATGGCATATGATAACATTTGAATAGGAGAAAATGTGTGATAGAGAATGAAATTTAGATAAATCCTATAGTAAGATATGTTTCCTATAGCAGCAAGTGTTATCCTATATCAGTAAGTTTTATCTTACAGTAGCAAGTTTTTCACCTGTAGTGACAAGTTTACCATCCTATAGCAAGAATAAAAATGTATTTTTGCTCCAAGAGAATGAATCTAAAAGAAAAAACAAGTGAAATAAAACATTCTTATTATAGTAGTGCCTTTTTTTTTCTTTTTATAAAGAATGTCAATCAACCAATAACCTAGTTTTCTAAGACAACATCTGTCAGCAATGCCCAAAGGTTTTTATACCTGATTTTTTTGATTTTTTTTAAAGATTTTGTAGTCCAAATTCAATTAGAATTACAAGAATCTAGAGGGTAGGATTTTATTAAGCTAAATCAAGCTATTATGAATGACTAGTTCTTAGTTACAGGAAGCTTCATTACTCTTGAAAAATACTAGAGAAGGGTTGAAAAAAAACCCTTCACCTACAAGAATAGGTTGATTTGCTTCGTGAAGAAGAGATGGCTATTGTTCTTCAAGAAGTTAGTGAGTGAGTTTTTTTTGGATAATGGTTTCTTGTATGGCTTGAGCCTATGGCCATTAACAAGAAATTAGAATCAAATAAAGTCAATGATCATGAGATTTACAACTCTATTGTCAAAAACTTATTCAATCTCATAAGACCCAAGCCATCTAGACTATAACTTTCTTTTATGATCCTTATATTTAGAGTAAAAAAGGAGTGCCCAATATTTTGGTTGGAAATTATTAGTCTTGATGTTCTTATCATGTCATCCTACATGTTGTATTTACATTATTTTAGTGTGATGAAGTGCTTCCTTTCTTAGTTCATCAAGTGCATTCAACTGCATGCTATTGTCTTGTTGAGCTTGAGAAAGATACAAGCCCAAATCAAGTGTTGTCCTTAATGTTTTATTTTCAAAATCTAAGGGTAGAAAAAAAAAATTATCATAAAAAGTTCATATGGAGTGAAACCATATGTAGTTTTTGAAGTGATTCTATAAGCCCAAACTACTTCTATAAAATGAGTTGATCAATCTTTTCTATGTAGGTTGATAGTCTTAGTGAGGATATTTTCTAGTTCTTGGTTTGTCACTTCCACCTGACCATTTGATTGAGGATGGTAGGGGTAGATTTCCTATGTCTGATTTCATATTCCTTGACCAAGACAGTTGTGAGGTCTGATGTGAAATGTGGCCCTTGGTCTATGATTATTTTTCTTGGTACTCTATAGTGGGTGAATATTTCTTCATAGAGGAACTTATCTACCTTCTCATCTTAGGCATGGGTTAAGGTTTTAACCTCTACCCATTTGGTGACATAATCAATGCAAACATATATGTATTCCTTATTGGATTTAAGATCAGTGGGACCTACAAAATCTAGTCCCCATTTATCAAAGGGTTCCAGAACTAGTTGTGGATGTAATGGAATTTCATCAAAGCAAGTGGGCTTTCCTATACATTGGCATTGATCACATCTGCAGGTGTACATCATGGCATCCTTATGCAAAGAAGGCAAATAATATCTAGCAGTGAGAACTTTTTTGATAGTCTATTTGGTAGTAAAATGAACCCCATAGGATTCATTATGACAGGCTCTAAGAATGTCATAAACTTCATCTTCTCAAATACATATTCTCATAACTAAATCTGGTCTAGTGATAAAGAGATATCCTATAATTCTAAAATAATTTATACTCTTTTAGATCATGTGTTGTTTATTCCTAGGTGAGAAATGTTGTGGTAGTGATCTGACAACAAGATAGTTAGCAATATCTATAAACCAAGGAGATTGAATTGTTATAACAAATATATGTTTATTAAGAAAAGAATGATCAACAATAGGACTATTCTCATCATTTTTCAACCAAGATAGAAAATTTTATACTACATTATCCTTACCTAGTTTGTCCATAATGATAATATCAAACTCCTATAGTAAAATCAACCAATAAATTATCCTTCCTATTATAGAAGGTTTGTTCATTACATACCTTATTGTTGCATGATTAATGTAGATGAATACTTGGTAACATGTAATGTAGTGTCTAAATTTATTTATAGCATAGATGATAGCCAAAAATTCCTTCTTTATTATAGTGTAGTTAAGTTTAGCCCCTTAAAGATTCTTGCTGATAAAATACATTGCATAATCTAGAGATTCATCTTTTTGGCCAAGGACAACTCTTAAAGTGGAATCAGATGCATCTGTATGAATGTGAAAAGGCTTCTTCCAATTAGTTCCTCTTATAATAGGAGTTGTTATAAGAAGGTCTTTGAATTTTTGAAAGGCAATTTGACAATCATTAGTCCATGTAAATTTAGCATCTTCAGTAATAAATACAAATAATGGGGTGGTAATTTTACTAAAATCTTTGATGAATCATCTATAATAACCAACATATCCTAAGAAACTTCTAACATCTTTCTAATTCTTTGGTGTGGGTAGATCCTTGATAATAATTATTTTTGTTGGGTCAACTTGAATTCCAGTAGGGGATATGTGATGTCCCAACACAGTCCCTTTAGTCATAAGCATTTAACACTTTTCATTGCTAAGATAATTGATGGTCCTGGTAGCATTAAATAACTTTCTCTAGGTTGGTAAGCTTTTCTTTAAATACCTACCCATAGACAGTGAAATCATCCATGTAGATTTCAACATAGTCATGGGAGAGATCATAAAATATGTTCAACACAACCCTTTGAAAAGTAGTTGGGGCATTGCAAAGACCAAATAGAAAGATGGCATAGGCATAGGTTACCCAAGGGTAAGTAAAATTGGTTTTGTCTTTGTCTTGTGGAGCAATTCATATTTGATTATAACCACTATATCCATCTAGGAATGAAAATTTCTTCTTCTCTACTAATGTATCCAACACTTCATCAATAAATGGAAGGGGAAAGTGATCCTTTCTAGTAGTAACATTTAGTTTGATATTCAATGCAAATATGTCATTTGCCCACTTTCTTAGGAATAATGACCAAGGGAGAGACCCATTGGCTATTCGAGATAGGATAAACAAATCCTGCATCTAATATTTTTTACAACTTGGTATTGAAAATGCCTTTGACTGTAGGATTAATTCATCAATGGGGTTGGTGAATAGGTTTACATTATTCTTTAATGTAAATATGAAGCATACATAAATCTAGGGGTATTCCTCTCATGTCATGGCAATCTTAGGCAAATGTTGTTATGTGACTTCTTAGCATTCGAAGTAACTAGCTTTCTTATTGGGGTGTTAAGGAAGTGTTGATGTTGAGAGGTTTGTTTGGCAAGATGTCTACTTGCTTTGTTAAAGAAAGCATGGTCTCTATAGGTTTGTTTGGAAAGATGTCTACTTGATTTGTTAAAGAAAGCATGGTCTCTACATTGGTGATTAAAGGAACATAACTGCATTGATGGGGAAGTAATTGATGGAATGCCCAAATATCTCTTTTAGTTTTAGTAAAATCATTCTTAGGAAAGGAATTCTAAAGAGGGCATGGTGTACATTCTAACAAGTTGGTGGCTATAGGATCCTGTCGATAGGTGTTTTATAGGAAACCAATAAGGATAGTGTCTTCTTCTTGGGCCTACAAAGTTGGACTCTAATCAATTATGCAAAGAGTCTATAAAGAGATAACTTCTTAAAAGTCATCAATCCAGGGGATTGGTCCATCATTCAAGGAAGGCTGATCTGGTGGATACAACACCAATTTATTGGTGTCATTTCCATTGGAAATTAGCATTTTTCTTGATCTGTAGTTAATAAAAGCATCAGTGGTAGCCAACCATGGGTAACTGAAGATGAGAAGATAACCCCTTAAATTGTTCTTTGGTTATAGGACAATAAATTATATTGGATATTGCCAAGAATTCACATTGATAACAAATTCCTCAACAATCCCCTCAAGCTTAACATTTGATCTATCAACCATCTAGAGGATGTGAATGTTTGATGTAGAGTGGTAAGCTTTAGTTGTTGCATGGTCTCCATGGTCTTCACATTGATTGTTGCACCCAAGTAAATTAAAGTATTGGAGATGGGTTGGCCGTGGATGCTAACATTAACTACAATACTTCCCAAATCAAAAATATTTTGGGGGAACTATATTTCTCAACATAATATCTGCTAGTTGGCTAATGACTTGGATTGTTTTAGGATCCTCTGATTTTTTCAAACATAGCTCTTAGATAACTTTATTATATATAGGAACATCCTTTATTTCTTGAAAGAGTGGGATTTTGATGCACACATTATTGATTTATCTTAAGATATCAAATTCAAGCTCTTGTTCAAGATGTGATATGCTCAATCTCCCTAGAAAAGGAGGATTGTCAGTTTTTTTTTGATTTTTTGATGGACTTGGCTTAGGATTGGCTATGGGTGGATGTGGATTAGTATGGAGTGAAGTTGGTTCAAAGTGTTCTATGATTATGGGTGAGGTGGGTTATAGAATAATGACCTATGTAATGTTGAACTTGACTAATATCTAAGGTGTATGTTGGATATTGCATTCTTTTAGTGGACTATGTCAATTGAACTAAATTATTGGCAGGATTAGGGATAGGCTGGGCGAGTAATTGAGTGGTTCAAATAGGTTGTTGAGTGTTTAATATTATGGCCTATTGTTTTGGTTGTATTTTTTTAGGAAAGCCTTGATTTCCTCTCCATTGTTGTTGTCATAGATTGGAGGGATAGAACCATTGTTGGTTTTGGAATTGTCTCTATTGAGGTTGTTATCAATTTTGTTGCATCGATAACTGATTTTGGGGTATCTACCAATTTGATCCATAAACTATTAATTATAGTCAATTATTAATTATACTAATAATTATTTCATAAAAAAGTCAACTTAAATGAAAATCAATGCAAGAATACCAACCACACTACACAAGAGTTGATTACGGAGTTCAACAATGCATATGTCTCTAGGTTTGCAAATTAGCTTAACCAATTCATTATAAAATGTCTACAAGTACAAGGAGACCCTTACAAAACAATAATGAATTCATGTTTTATAGACCTTCAAATAATCTTCGTAAACCCATGAACAGATTCTTCACCTTCTCAAAAAATACCTCTGGATGTCTTCTACTCAAAAATCTCACTTTCAAGAATCAAATTGCCAACAAATGGCCTGATATCTAGACATTCAGCATATGGTTGGAACTAGCTTAGAAACTAGAACAAATCTCTAGTTTACACTGAGAGCTGAAAATGCATCTAGATGCCTAGAATCAGAGGAAGAGTAAAAGTGGGTCCTTATGCCTTGGCTGAGGACTCCATTCATTATTCAAATATAATTTATCAACACTTTATATAACATTTGGATGCATAGGTTTGATAGTGGAAAACTTATCCTTTTATCCATGAGGATAAGTGTTTTAATCTCGTGGCATAGTATTTGGTGGTTATTCACATCCCAAGTCCCACATTGTATCCATAGCCCCACGGATATCTCCATTTTCCATGGTTTTATCCCACATTTGGGACATAATGAGTTGTATTTTATTTTTTTAATGCCAAAAATTAATAGTTAATGATGCCTATACATAGGCATTGGAATATGGTTTGGGCTTTGATGTTATCCATGGTTTTGTGGCAAGTTATGGTGGCATGTGCACTTTGACCCCTCCATAATTATCATGGTCTTCATGGCATGTTGACGTGGGTTGTTTGAATGTTTGGTTGATAGAACCTTTGATAATTGGTGTCGTGGCATGATAATTAATTAATTACATAATATATAAAATTTGAGCATGGAGTAAATGGTGAAAATACACATGGTGGCTTGAAGACCCATCATGTGGTCCAATCTGCACTCGCCACTTATCGATCACTCACAAATTATTGACATCCAACTGGATGAATGGTCCATAACTTTTTTACCTGTCAAAGACCAATTATGAAACCACATGATTTTTTACCTCATGCCACATGTCACATCCTTACTGGTCACCATTTGTCACATCATCTTGTTGACCAAGTTTGACCACAACTTTGATAGGCCATAACTTGCACATACAAAATCTATTTCATGAACCATAGATTGTACCAAAAATCTCATGATGAGATCTTTGTAGTGAAACTATTTTGAATTGTTCCATAATTATCATTTTATGTGGTTTGACCAATTTTGACCAATTTGATTGGGACTTTGACTAGTTGCACAAGGAGCATATGAGCTCTATTTTCTATGTTCTACATACCATTGGGAAGGTCTCAATGGGCCTACATGATAGTGTAGGTTTTGGTCCGATCTAGGACATTTTTCAAATTGACCTCTAGATCAATCCTCCTTATTGAAAAGGCTTTTGGTCTAAGAAAATTTGGTACTATATCTGGTACTTCATATTGTCTCATGAAGATCTCTGTAGTGGACTCTATGGTATCCAAAATTGCTACTCCACAACTGGAAGTTATATTGATCCTCTAAAATGCTAGTCAGTTTTGAAGAATTTTGATGGGTCTTTATCAGTCTATTCAGGTTCTGCAACTATGCCTAAAATACTTAAAACAACTGATTGATCACTTCTACAAATCCTCTATTATTGTACGTCATCAATAGCCTCTTCACAAAACTAGGATGCGATGACTTCCTCTGTTACATGGCTTCACAAGAGCCTTTACACATAACTAGCCTCATGATCTCTTAGCATAACCATTAATGTCTTCTTTTGTTGCATGGCCTCTACAAGAAGTACGTGTGGACCAAATGCTTCCTAGGTTTGCTAAACTATTTTTTACAAAATAATACTTACAGAAAGAAGTATACCCTAATCTTCATATACTTCAATGGAAAATGGCTACCCAAAAATGTGAGAAGATAAATTGAGTATGATAAACCTATCACTCAAAATTTCTCTACATGTGACTTCCATAACATAACAAACTACAATTATATAATGCATGTATATAGAGATACAAATAATGCCTTGTGGGTCATTTTATAATTGTGCATGATGTATGTCACAATATTTCCTATATGGGTCTTATTCATACATCTAACTAGCACATTATTTATGCTAATTTTATAACTATATACAAATAGATAACCTAAAATACACCAAAGATTCCTTACCAGCTATAGGATCCTGATGTGGGTTTGAAACCTTCAATAGTCACTCTATATGTCATCATGCGGCTCATCTTTAGGTTTCTAATGGTCTCTTGGTACATATGAGTCTGATGTCTAACTAGAATGATCATGATTGGGTCTAGAGACCTACCCCATCTTGAACTACATGATCTAAGTGTGATCCAAGTGAAGCTCAATGATATCATCTCTAACTTGATGCTTGTCGAGAGAAGAAATATAAATTTCCCAAAACCATCTCATTCATTTCCAATGGGATGATATCGAGAGTCATAGTGTTTGAGAAATGTATCCCAACTATAAATCACAAGGTGAAACAACATATTTCCATACCTCAGATAATACCAATCCTCATGAAAATTATTTTAGCATGCAGTAATGGCACTGTTGGCAAGCCCAATTGACATACTATGTCAATGGTCACATAACCTTTTCTGATGTCCCCATTGAAAACAATTCTAATGACACATCCCTGTCAAATCACTAGAATACTCTATCTGGAGGCTCTCGTAGATTGTAAGATAATATTTAGAGGTCCAGATGGTGTCCTCTATCAAACTAGGGATTCTAAATGTTGACTGGTATGTGGGATAGTAGGAGTCTTTCTTCTACCCACATTCCTTTATTAGAACCACTACAGTGCATAATCAGGATGTTATAACTAGTAATATTCTACCACATGTCCATGTCTCAAGCAATGACTGATATTGGACTAGTTAAAGGACCAGGATCATCTAGATGACATTTCTTCTATCCTAACTCTTCTTCTAACTGATCAAAAAGAGAGCCAACTTTCTATTGGAGTTCAATTATCCATGGATCTTGAGTGCATTCATGGGCACTCATGTTCACCACCATGGTGTTTAGTTTCATTATCTGATGTGCCTGCTCCCATCAACATGACACAATCATTTGTATCATTGAGCCCAATATCAATAGTATCATGGACAATTACATCCAAAAATACAAATCTATGGCTAAACTGGTCCCAATAGCCACAAAAGGCAAGAACTGATTTGATAGAAAATCTAACGTATCAGAACAATGCCTACATAGAAGTTAGCCCAACACACTAACCGCTCTGATACCAACCTGATCCGTAAACTAGCATTATTTTTCATGCAAAAAGTTTACCTTGGATACTTTTTAGGCAATTATTAAATATATTAATAATTATTCCGTAAAATAATCAACTTAAATGAAAATCAATACAAGAATACCAACCACATTGCACATGAGTTGATTACAAAGTTTGACAATGCCTATGTCTCTGAGTTCATAAATTAGCTAAACCAATTCATTATAAAATATCTACAAGTACAAGGTAAACCTTATAGAATGATAATGAATTCATGTTTTATGGACCTTTGAAGAATCTCAGTAAACCCATGAACAGATTATCTACCTTCCTAAAAAACACCTTTGGATGTCTTCTACTCAAAAATATCACTTTAGAGCATCAAATCAGCAAACAATAGTCTCATATATAGACATTCAACATATGGTTGGAATTGGCTCAGAAACTAGAACAAATCTCTAGTTTACACCAAGATCTGAAAATGCATCTAGATGCTTCGTATCAGAGGAAGAGCAGAAGTGGGTCCTTATGCCTTAGCTAAGGACTCCATTCATTGTTCAAATATAATTTCTCAATGCTTTATATAGCATTTGGATGCATGGGTTCAATGGTGGGGAACTTATCCTTTTATCCATGAGGATAAGCATTTGAATCCCGTGGCATAGCATTTGGTGGTTATTCACATCCCAAGTCCCACATTATATCCATATCCCCACATATATCTCCTTTTTCCATGGTTTGATCCCACATTTGGGAAATAATGAGCTGGATTTTATTTTTATAATACCATGAATTAATAGTTAATGATGCCTATACATAGGCATTGGCATATGGTTTGGGCTTTGATGTGATCCATGGTTTCATGGCAAGTTGTGGTGGCATGTGCACTTTGACCCCTCCATGGTTATCACAGTTGTCATGGCATGTTGACGTGGGTTGTTTGAATGTTCGGTTGATATAACCTTCAATGTTTGGTTTCATGGAATGATAATTAATTAATTATATAATATATAAAATTTGAGCATGGATTAAATGGTGGCAAGCCACGTGGTGCCTTGAGGACCCACCACGTGGTCCAATCTCAACTCATAAATTATTGACATCCAACTGGATGAATGCTCCATAACTCTGTCGATGGTAGATGGGATTTTTTTCCTATCAAAAACCAATTATGAAACCAATTTTTTTTTTTTTTACCTTTTTCCATGTGTCACATCCTTACTAGTCCACATTTTCCATGTCATCTTGTTGACCAAGTTTGACCTCAACTTTGATCGGCCATAACTTGCACATACGGACTCCATTTCACGAACTGTAAATTGTGACAAAAAGATCATGATGATCTCTTCATAGTGGAACTATTTTTTAATTGTTCTATAATGGTCATTTTATGAATTTTGACCAATTTTGATCTATTTTGACCAGTTTGGTTGGGACTTTGACCAGCTACACAAGGAACATATGAGCTCCATTTTTCACAATCTACATACCATTGAGAAGGTATCAATAGGCCCTACATGATGGTGTAGGCTTCAGTCTAATTTGGGACCTTTTAAAAATTGACCTCCAAATCACAATTTATTTGGAACCAATTTAGATCGAGTATATTCATCTAAGAACCGTGTTGAGGATTATTTAAAAATTGAAAATTTGTAAACATAGAGTTTGATGGCCTATCTAGTCTTTGTACCCACAGTTTCCATTGAGCCAAAAAAAACACTTGGTTCTCATCTTCTCCTATGGTATGCAACTCTACTATCTTAGGATTTTCCTCAGTTATATTGGCTACCTAAGCTTTCATGGAATAACATGTGCAATGTACCTTCTTTCTATATTCAAGGTAATAGGAAAATAAGGCTTTCTTAGTTTCTTCTTACTTCCACCATGTATGTAATATATCAAGATGAGTAGCTAGGTGACTGATGATGTCCTGCTTCATAACCTGGAGTAGGTTGTTAACTTCACCTTTAGATATTCCTATAGTAAATGTTGTACGAAGGGTTTTTCCCCTACTTTTATTCATGGTTGATTTGGAATAGTTCATACATAGAACCGTTAGTTCATCAAATGTTAGTGTAGAAACATCACTACCAGACATTAGATCTAGTGCCTCCAAATAATCATCTCTAATCCCTTTTAAGAATTTCATCTTGACTGATTCCTTGTCCATTATGGTTTGCTTAGATTTTTTTAACTGAACAAAAATGTTTCCATATATTCCTCCAATGACTCATCATCATCTTGTGTCATTCAAAAAATGTCATCTCTCATGTAGTTTCTACCCCTACAATAGTCTTGGTATTTCATCAAAAACTTCTCCTTTATTTCTTTTCAAGTATAAATAGCATCCTTTCCAAGTCCCATAAACCATCTAAGTGTTACATCTTTGAGTGTTACTAGATATAGTTTGAGTTTCTTAGCATCTTGATTATAATATTAGTTACGGCATAAGATGTTGAACTCAAAAATAAATGTATTTGGATCCTCATATGCCTTTCCTCTCAAGGTAGGGAGGGCAGAGTGAGGGATATTACTCATGGGTGAATTTACATCAGAAGTATGAATAGGAAATTTGAAAGTAGCAGACTCATTGGTAGTGTTTTCTTCCTAGTGGTCGCCCATGAATACTCTTTGTGTTGGTAAATGGGAGGTTGTTGCTACCCAATGCTCAAAATTCCTATCAATTATTTTATTTCCTAGGGTGTATAAGATGGAGACTTTATCTTTTTCCTTAGAAATGTATGGCTTCTTATAAAATGGGCATGGTGTGGAGGTTTCAGAAGATTCTACTAGTGTCTCGACAAAGAGTCTCTCTAAATTGGAAGATTCTATTGGCTAAGTGTTTCTTCTAGGAGCAAGAATAGATTTTAATGCCTCCTTAGCAAGAAATTTGGGTGATAAAGGGAATAAAACTTCAAATTCCTAAGTATGAGGTGATAAGGTGGGAATTCTTAGAGGTGGTGCATGTGGATTCTTCCAGGGGTATGAACCTCTTCAAAGTTTCCAACTTGTGCTACCAATCCAACCAAAAATTCTTCCTTCTCTACCTCTTCTATTGATAAATATGAGTGATTTTTATGACTTCCTTCATATTCCTCAATTTTTACAAGATGAATTTTAGATCTTGCAGTAACATTCAATGATTTAGACAAAAATCTTCTTACATAGTCCCCTTCACTTTGCATATGTTAACCACTCCTTTTTTTTACTTTTTGCCCACCCTACCTACACATGGTTAGTAATATGGGTTTTTTTTTCAAAAATTTCACTATTCTATTTTCAAAATGGAAATTTTAAACTATGAAAGTAGGAAATCTTTAATCTATAAAAATAAAAAGGTTTGAAAAAATAGTAAACATCTAGAAACAATTGATATCAAGATTGAAGATTACAAGTGTATGACACCCTTCCTAGGCAACGGAACAAAAAATGGCTAGCAACTGATTAAAAATTAGATATACTTATCTTGATTAAAATAAGTAAGGAGAGTAACCATGGATCTATACTTTCTACCTCATTTAAATATCAACCCAGGGACATAAACTTGATAAGATGATGTCACTGTATGTGCACACTCCATCTCTAATTTGACATTTTGCTAATTTTATCTAAGATGTTGAAGTTTAGTAAATGAAATGAATCATAAAAAAAATATAGTAAAATAAATGCTTATATGTGGAAGCTTACTTAAACAAGAATGTAACTCACACAATTCAAAAATGAAACACACAATGCTTAAGAAAATCAAATAACATGCTTAGCTAAACAAATAGGTTGGATTGTTGTTGGAACCTTCTAAGGGGGCCCTTCCTCCTTCCAATTATAGATTCAACCCTTCCTCTTAAAAAACTAAATAGAACTTAGTATTTCTCACTCATATTAATCAAAAGTATAGCAATGAATTACTTCAAGAAGTTACAATAACAATTGCTTAACACAATGTACTTTTGACAATTTCTATTCAACATATACTATTTTCTATATATCTCTCAAATCTATTGCTACATATTTATATACCATAGAGGATATTGTTTTATGCAAAAAAATATATAAATTCTATTATAAGATACATTCAAATTGGGATAATTGAAATTGATTATTTTCACTAAAGACATCCTTCATGTGAATCTTATGACTTTACTACAGGATAAATAAGGTTGTTTTGTTCTTCAATCAATTATTTATTGAGATATGTGGAGGTTAAGTAATTTCTATAATTTGGTTGGAAGAGAATCAAAATCTGTTCATCTTTGGTTTTGGTCACGTAGTGGTTGCATGATGGTCTATGTAATGATATTCCTTTTACTACAGGATGCTTTGTGCTATATACCTATTTCTCCAAAACATCTAAAAAACACATTTATAAAAAAAACATCCTAGATTAATAGAAAACCATCATATATTTAATTCCAATACATAATTTCAACTATTTAAAAGATTTTGAAAACATAATGTTATATGGTTTATGAAAGTAGGAAACTGATATGGAAAAGTGTTCAAAATCATGGTAATTAAGTAAGATGAGTAAAATAGATGGAAATAATAATAAGACATTTATGGGGCTCATCAAATGATTCAAAGTAGAATGTGGTGGCATCCCAGTAATGGACTTAACCTTGGTATGATCAAATTTAATGCCTTGGTGAGAGATAATGAAACCTAATAGTTTGCCTAAAGTAACATCAAAGTTGCAATTTTTGGGTTAAGATGAACATTGTATTCATAAAGCCTTTCAAATATTATTTATAGTATGATTAGATGTTCTGCATGGGTCTTATATTCAATCAATATATCATTGACATAGTCTTTGACAATATTATGCATCATATCATGGAATATAATAGTCATGGCTCTTTGGTATGTTTCCCCTACATTCTTAAGGCCAAATGACATTACTTGATAAAAATCAATCCCTAAGGAGTGGTGAACATTGTCTTTTATTGGTATTTAGGCATAATCTTGATCTAGTTATGTCCTAAAAAGTCATCAATGAGGGACAAAATTTCATACCCTACCATTGAGTCTACAATCATGTCAATGTTTGGTAGTGGGAAATCATCCTTAGGGAAAGCCTTATTAATGTTATGGAAATCAGTGCATATTCTTATGCTTGATGTTTTCTTGCTGACTAGCACTATATTTTAAATTCATTCAGACTAATCAATGGGATGAATGCATCCTTCTTATAGTTTTTTTTCTAACTCTTTCTTGAGTAATATGGAAATTTAAGGATGTATTTTACTAAGTTTTTGATTAACCAACTTAGCATCTAGATGAACTACAAGATGGTTTAGAACTAAGGATGGATCCAAACCTAGCATATTAGAGTAAACCCATTCAAAAATGCCTATGAACTCTCTAAGAAGAGCTATAAAAACTTCAAGTTCATCCTTACTAAGGAATGCACCTAGTTTTATACACTTGGGATCATCTAGAGTTCCAATGTTGACTTCTAACATATCCTATATAAGGAGAGTAGAGTCATCTTCTAGAATAGTCAAAAAATATAAAAATTGGTTGGCAATAAAAGAGTCCTCTGGTCAAAGTAGTTCTTGAAGTTCCCCCAAATAGAATGAATCAAAATCTCCTAATGGTGTCTAGGGTCAAGTAACAAACACTTTAAGACACTTTCAAATAATTTAGTCAAAATCCTATTGCTCCTCTATAAT
Organism: Torreya grandis; assembly: GCA_037957365.1. Lineage (NCBI taxonomy): Eukaryota > Viridiplantae > Streptophyta > Pinopsida > Cupressales > Taxaceae > Torreya > Torreya grandis. Next base: position 73,850 of record JARHVA010003931.1, read on the forward strand.
AATTTTAGACCCAAATACATGTTTTATCAGACTCTTCTTCACTATCAGCATCATCATCACTAGTCATCAATGTGGGAACACAAATAAGATAACCAGGGTTACCCTAAGCAGTTTAAATCCAATACCATGAGTTCTTTTATACCTACCTAGTTATATAAATAGGCTTAATAGTACTTTGTTAATTTTCCCCTAGGCCTTTGCCTTTATAATCTTGGTTATCCTTAATCTTGTTAGGGATGGGATACTTTTTAATTTGGTAGAAATAAGCCAAATCATCTCTGTAGAACCATGAATCATCTTTAATAGGTAGGTCTTAGTCTTGGTTTAAGGATGATATAAAAATAACATGTTTTTGGGCATTGAATTTTCCTTTTTATCGCCATTCCATGTTAATTATCTTGGCTTTGGGCCTTCCATAAGACTTGTGGTTTTGCAAAATTTGGTCTATATGGAAGTTATTATGTGTAAAGTATTCTTCTCAACCATAGTCCAAAATAGTGAAATGATTATAAATTTTAAGAGGTGTAGTTGAAGTTGAGGCAAGGTTGTTGGGGTCTATGTAATTAGACTCTGATGATTCAATAAGTATATCCTTGTCATTATTTAGTGTGGGGTTTAGGCCAAAATAATAATTGTAGCTCTCATACTCAGCATCCAAATACTTGTAGAACTGATATGGTTGTAAGTCTACATGAATAGTCACCTCTATCCCAAAATGAGGAAACTTGATACACTAGTACAAGGTTGAAGGTATTGCATGGATTTCATGTATTCATGTATCTAGATCTAGGACATGGCAAAGTGTGTCATGGGTTAAAGGCCCAATGACAACCATTAAATAGATTATTCATTATAACTCCATTTCTTCATTAAAATAGACCTTGATGGTAATGGTATCTAGTTGAAGGTTAGCTTCCATGTATCCAAAATTCTTGAATAGATTTAGAGACATGATATTAAGGATTGATACAATATTTATGAGGACACATTTAACTTCATGTTGGGTTATAATGACTTAAATATAAAATGGGTTATTATGGATAGGGTCTAGGGATGACATATACTTTGGTTAAAGGTTAATCTCTATCTTAAGAATAGGTGTCCAACCAAAGCTTAGAATTTATCTGGTGTGATGTCATTACGTACTTGGGACTGATTCATGAGTTTGGTAAGGTTAATTTTATGAATGGTAGATGTGTGAAACAAATCTATAACAGATGTTTGTGTGAGCATAAGTTGTTCCAAAATATCATATGTTTTCTCTTTTGCATTGGTAATTGCATTACTCTTAACTGGCATGGTGGACTAAATGGGTTTACTAGTAGAAGGTAGTTGTGGTCCTAAAATGATAACTTTAATCTATCAAGTTGCAATTGTACAATATAGATTAGGTAAATGACTATTATAGCTAGAAGAAGGAGAAGGGATTGGGATGCTAATTCTTGATTTTTGTTGCACTTGGTTGTAGTCACAATTCAAAGGAGGATTACTAGTATTAGGACGCTGATAGGCATTGTTAAAGACTGGTCGCTAGAGATTGGATGTTGGCTTAGGGTTGATGGTAATTTTGGCTACATGACCACATATAATTTTACCTATAACTTTATTATAGTCATGTGTGACTGCATGATAAGCTTATTTGTTATTAGGGTCATTTTGGCCTTGGTTCCATCCATTTTTTGGCTAGTATTGTCATTACTATAGTTATTTTTATTTTTATTGTTGTTGTTGTTACAGTGGTGGCATTCATTATTTTTAGTGTTGATTATTGGAATTATGTTGTGGGAAAGGATTTTAATAGATACTCATGTTATGATTTTAAGTATAATCCTTGTTATCTAACTCAATCTCTCTATTTTACAACATGTTCTGAATGAGGTACCTCAACTACACACATTAGCATATTAAATTGCCATGAAAATAATGGTATTTATAGAACTCATGCTCTATATACTAGTTAGGGTAAGGTACACATTTAGTAAATGTTTTAGACTAGTCCAGCTAATCATATTGGTTGTGGATAATTTACAAAAAACTAATTCAATGGGATCACCAAGGTCATTAAAGACTATATCATTGGGTCTCCTTCTTACAGGAAGGGTTTACAAAGGTGAAGGCTAAGGTGCCTACATGCATGGAGGTAGTTACATTTGTGTATCTGGTCATGGTTGTGTAATAGGTTCTATTTTTAGAATAGGCTGAGCAGATAGTATTTGCACCATTTAGACATGGAATGATTCTATGACTCCATTACTAAAAACATTCTTGTTATGGTTATACACTTTAGTTTTTTTAAAGGTTATTAGCCTAGAATCCTATGTTTGGATTAGGTTTTGGTTCTGTCTTGGGTCTATATTTTGGTTTTGGCTCTAGTTTTAGTTTGGGGTAGTTAATTTAATCACTTCTTGTTTATAAGGGGTTTTTCAATTTACAAACCTTTGTCTATTATATCTTCAAATGTATGGGCACATTTTAGATCCAGGTGATAGGATATATCACTCTGTAACTTATGTAGAAATACTTTAGCCAACTATGTATCTAGTAAGTTATGCATACAATAGCTAGAAATTAAACTTTACCATTGTAGATAAATTGAAAAAATCTCCCTTGGATTTTGTTGTGCTTAACCTAAATCCACCACAATAATCTCAGGGTTGATATTCTACAAGAAAAATTTCACGTACTTTTCTAATAAGTCATCAAAATTAGGGATTGAGTTCTTGGGTAGCTTAAAAAGCTACTCTAAGGCCTATCTAACTAAAATTTATGGGAAAAGGAAAAGCAAATCAACATCACTAAAAACCACTAACTAGCAAGAAACATAAAACTCCTTCAAATGTTTCCTTGGGTATCCTTTGACCTTATATTTTTTGAAATTAGATGGCTCAAATCCTAGAGGAAACAATATTTGTAAGTAATCTATGTGAAATGGATATGATAATATTTCATCCAGTTTAAATTTCTTTCCCTAATTCATCATTTGAAGATCTATAATTACATATTTAACACATTGCATTTCTTTGGATAGAAAAATGGAAAGTAGAGATGGATATGGTTGGAATTGGGTGGTTTTAATCCAATTATTCTATTTGGGGTATAATCAATTCATAAAAAACTATGTATTGACTTTATTGGTTTCCCTACCAATAAGATACAATGTTTGGTTAGGAATGTATTTTTGGGGTGGTATTTATAATTGGTTAGCATCAAGATTAATGATGAGACTTTGATTTAGAAGGAACTATGGCCTATGTGGTGGTATTTGGTATTGAGGGATGAATTGCATTTGTTTGTTGAAAATAGAACTTAATGTTGACTGATTGAACCCTATATTATGGAGGGTATATGTTTTTGGCCAAATGTTTATTGTTACATGGTTATCACTTGTTAGGGGTATAATATTTGGTGGGTGTAAGACACCAACTATAACTTAGTTACCTATTATGTATTTGGCACTTGACATTAGTTGAATACTTGTTTGCAACTAGGTATATGTCATTGTCCAACTGTGAGATGTTGTTGACAAATAATATTATGTTAGACCATGTTTGGGATGGAACATTTACCACTTATTGTGGTGACATGTTAGTATACATTGGATGTTGCATAGTTTTTGTCACCACATGTTTGGGTGGAGTAGTATTCACCACCTATTGAGTTGATGTATTGGTCTATGTTTGAATTTTTACTCCCTAATGTGTGTTTGAGGAAGTGGATGGTTGAGGGGGAGTAATAGTGCATTAAAATTGTGAACTAAACATTCCTTCCCCTTGTTAGGAACTACTCATAGTGTTAATAATAACCTATTATGAATTGGTCATTTGAATATTTGGCTAAACCTAGTTTGCATTGAGGTAGACTTATGTGTCACTTATTATGTTTTGAGAAATGTCTTCAACCAATGTTATAGATTGTTCTTAAATTATAAGAACATGAAGAATTTCTACAATATTTTTTATTTGAAATAATATATCTATGATTGGGTTGGCATAATTTGATGAGTCAGTTTATATCCCCATGGAGGGAAATAAATCTAGGAGTGGCATATTAAAAATTGTCACAATGTTTAGATTTATGGCCAAGTTGAGATATGTTTGGTATGTTTATTGCATTTGTGTTATTTTTTCAATAATTTGACCCTTTACTTTTACAAGTGAATTTATATTTGGGTTATGAATTGGTACAAGAGCCTAACTTTATCTAGATGAGGCTTATTCAAAAAATTTAACTTGATGCCTATTAATAGGCACACACACCAAGCTAGGTAGATTATCATGAGGAAAGTCTGAAGGAAACTTAGTGCCTACCTCCATAAATATAATAAGTATTTCATCTATATTATCTAATAGGTGGTTATTGAATGAGAATGGATCATAATTGGCTTGAAGATAAAAGGCACTCTTGGTTTAAGTATAACTTTGGAAACTAAGTTGAAAAAAAACCTTTGTTTGAAGTCACTTGTGGTATAAAATGGAAACTTATTTAATCAAGGGGTATTTAAAAATTTAAAAAAAAAAATCAATCCAAGTTGTAGAATCTAGACACAGAAAGGTGAAAAAATCAAGCCTAAGTTATAAGCAAGACTAAAGTGTAAACCAATCACCTCTAGATTTAAACTTTAAAAGATGAATTTTGAATTGGATTTCAAAGTAATTGGATTAAAAAAATTCTAGACTAAAACTATTAGTGTAAAAAAATATCATCTAAAAGTAAAGATGTTGAGTAGTATCATGGATGTCAATGGTACATCTTGCGTAAGGTTGATGTCATTGAGAGAGTGTGCCTAGTTGGCAGTGTGTTGATGTGACAAAGGGAATTGATGGAGTGTTTTTAGTAAATTATGTTGTCATTAAATATTATTTGAAGTAAAAGTAGATAATTTTAATGCATTTAATTCCTTATGGTTGTATGAAGGCATAGGTCTTCGAGTATCCAAGCCTAGTCATGGCATGAAAAGACCTTGTAACAAGGTATGAACATGTTGGATTGGTTAGATAAGTGCACATAGGAATGAGTGGCTGTATGAGGTTTATTGATCATGTATGAGAGTCATTATATCACTAATAAGAGTCTTAGGGTAAGCCTAAAAGGATAGGACCTTTAAACCAAGTCTGCACCTAGACCACTTCTAGACCCTGTTTGGTCTAATAAGGTATCATAATCTATTGTCAAAGAATTTTAAGGATGTATGTCAGTTATTAATCATGAGAGAGGTTAATTTAGTATTTTATTAAGTTGGAGAGTGCATGGAAATAGGCATGAAGGTCATTTTTAAGGCCTAATGTGATTTGTAAGTCAAGGTCTAGAGAGCAGAGAGAGAGAGAGAGAGAGAGAGAGAGAGAGAGAGAGAGAGAGAGTATGGACTAATGATGGGTCATAATCAGATTTCAAGATGTTTTAACTCATTTAATAATTTTAAAAAGTGATTTATGTTGCTTCAAGTTGTTTCATGCAGTTTCAGGTCATAGTTTGAAGCACAAGGCATGAAAAATTATTTTGAGGTCTCTCGAGTGCTTAAAATGAAGGGATCTCAACCTTAGAAGGATTTTATTGTGATAATTATCTCTTAAAAAATTTACATTGGAACTTAATATATTCGTGTTATATGGGTAAGGTTTATATCTCAAAATTCTAGGCATTTGTTTTTAGATTGAGGGGCTATGCTTTATGAACGATTGTTAAGAATGGAAACAAGTTTAAACCCTCTTAGAAACCTAATAAGGACCCAATGTTGAAGATGTTGATAAAAAAGTTCCAAAAATGGATTGGTATGCTCAAGTAAGCTATTTTAGGTTGTATTAAACTTTCCCAATCACCTCTAGGTGTGATTGAGTTGTCAGGTGTGTGAGTAGAGCCTACAAGAAAGTGCTAATTTCTCAAGGATTTGTTATATCAATTAGAATTAACCAAGTCAAAGTATGAAAATGGATGGATGATGAATATTGATACTCATTTTTCATGTTCATGAAGGTTTATGGATAGGTCATATCCCTCAATTGTATTAAACTGGTCATCAAATTTATCTAGTCACTAATAGGCCTAATGGTGGAAATAGTGAAAAGCCCAAGCAACAGTGAGAAGATGATTAAGATGTTATCACGATAGAGTGATGAAACCACGTACATGGAGATGTTTTTTTGGAATATTATGTAATATTAATTATTTTTATAAATCTTGGACATTAGTTATAGTGGTGAAAATGAATAAGCTAAAATGGCTTGTCTAACTCATTGAGATTTGTATGTAGTGAGGTCAACAAATTGGTCTGTAAGACCAATATTTTCCACTTGAACAATGATGTTTATATTTTAATATGGTATATAGATGTTATATTTTCATTTACATGCATAATAATTTATTATAAATGTTTATACAGGTGTTGTAGGTCTGAGTCACCATGACTAATCTTTGATGAAAACTCACAGTTCTAAGTGAGCAAGTTGTAGGAGTGTTTTCGAGTATTTTCTCCCTATGTGATGAAGTATAATGAAATTAGTTAAGTTTTTAAGGTATTTTAAGTTATGTGTATGTGATTTATTATCATTTTTTGTGGATAAATAATATGTTATCTTCATTTATTCAAGATAGACCTTTCTATGTGTGTGAAGGCATAATGTGAATAATACTAATGGTGTGCTTCAAGTGGTGATTAGAGATAGAAAGTGTCATGGACCTAAGATTAGATTATTGTGGGTATATTTTAGTTTTATTTGAAATTTTCATACCATTTGTGTATTTTTAAATTTTTCAAAGGAGATCAAAGGGTAACGTGTACTAATGAAGGCCTAATTAAATTAGGTCTCCTTAAGGCCTAAAAGAGGTTTTGGTCTTTTAATTTGAGGAGGACATATTATAATTATTTATTCATGTATTAAATGTGTTATATGACCTATTTTAAGGTTAATAAAAGTTTTCAAGTGTTTATGTCTAACCAATAGGTGCATGAGCTAAAGGACTGTATAAGAACAAGACCTATTAGGCCTAATTAACTAGTTAGAGAAGAAGTGAGTGCGAGCGAAGGAAATATAAATTTAAAGAGGTATTTTAGACATCAAAGGGTTGTATAAAAACTATCATAAAGATATAATAGGGGTATTATAGATTAATATCAAGGTCATATGACCTAAACTATTTCAAAGATAGTTGAGCGAAGAAGCCTAGAAGGCAATTTGAGAGGAATAAAAGAGTAAGAAGAGCTAAAGAAGGTGATAATCATATGTTGTGTGAGAAAAAATGTTTTATAAAGGTGATAAAAGGTTTTAGGTGGCTAAGTTGGTGCTGAGTCATCTAGGGGGTTGGTGCCTCCTTGCAGTTGGTGTTTGTTAAAGCCTCGTTGAGTAGGTGCTTGAATAGATGGGGTTGGTACTCCATGTGGAGTTAGTGATTCACTAAAGATAAGTTTTTGTATTATAGGATTGTATTCTATTTGTATATATTAGTGGGTTTTCTTCCCCCTTGAGGGTTTCCCACATATCTAATGTGTTTCATGATCTTGTATGGTTGCATATGCTTTGTTAGATGTTTATGTCTATATGAATGGCTCATGTATGCTTAAGTGAAATTGAATGAATATTTTGAAGACACTAATTCACCCCAAACCCCTCTCAGTTATTTTTCTTCTAAAACAAATCACAATTAGTCTTGGTCTTGATTTGAGATAAGATAAATGGCTTAGATGATTTTTGTAACATAACACAATTAAAATAAATGGTTTCACCTAAGTTTACATTCCTACACTAAAACTAACACAAGGTATGAATTTTATCTACCAAAACTTCCACTGATATACCATTGATGAAATGAATTAATTGTTAATTCAATAAATAAATAGTGCATGTAGGTAGAGTTTTTTAAGCTCCCCCTCTATCTCTCAAGAAATGGTACATGGAAAATAACTAAAAGTGTCGAATCAACTAAGCATTTGGTAGGATATTCCATGGAAAGTGAGTTAAATTTTGTCTAAAAGGTCTCATGTTGCTTTTTAGGGGGTCTACAAATATTGAAAAATAATTATGCACAATTAACAATATCCATTAATGGATTCAAATTATATAGCTTGTTATTCAAGGGTATTGTAATTTTCAAAATGACTTCAATTGTGTATTTATTAGTGAAGTATGATGTATAGACTACTACTTGACCCGAGTCCTCTTTTTTTAGGTCAAGATAACCACTTAGGAACTATCCCATCTATTTAGCACACTCTTCTTGTATACCCCACTAAAATGAGTATAGTTGGTATGATGTTGGGATAGAAAACCCTAGGTTAACAAATAAATAAATAACCCATGATGAGGTGATGAAATCCCACTCATATGCCAATACAAGAAATAAAAATGAAGAACTCAATCATTTCTGAGTCACTCAAGTCCCTAGGAACAAGAGGAGAGCATACATGATATTCCTTTAGGTTTTGAATTTTAACAAATGAGTAAAATAATTGCATTTTTAGTCACCCAAATTCCCTAAAGGGGACAAAGGGAGAGAATATGTGAAAAAATTATACTAAAAAATAAATTATTCTAGAAATGAAACTAGTTAAGTGCTAAATAAAGAATGAAATAAAAAAGTGCTCTTTAAGAGCTCTGGGTCTAATGTGTTTATTTTTTTAAATCATTAATCAAAATATGAATGAAGTTTGGCCTTTGTGTAAACTTGAAATTTATTTTAAAGGTTTTTAAAATACAAAATTGAATGTGAAATGGTCTTGTTAATGCTAAAAACTCCTCTTTTTCACTTAATTCCCTATGAAAAAATATTAGGGGATTGATTTGTGTTCAATTAGTTAATGAAAATAACTTATAATTTAACAAATTAGCTCTAAAAACTATGAAAAATTTCTCTCTATAGTTATTTCATGTTGGAAATTTGATGAAGTGAGTTGAGAGTCTAAGTGATAATGGCAAAGTATGCAATATGCTTGTCCTAATGTGCTTAAAGTTGGCTTGGTCGAACTTCAATTTTGGCATCATTATAAATGTTTAAGGATGAGTATGGAGTATTGAGAATGTGATAGGGGTATTATAGGAGGTTTTATATGCTTTGAATTCTTGTTTTAATGATTGGATTTAATTTGGTTGATCATTGTTTTCATATAAATATTTTGGGTCTAGTGGTAGAAAATCTGAATAGGTAGTTTACTAACATCACCATTGCCACGTGTGGATGAGTCAGCGGGAGTTGGTCATATGATTTTGATCACAATAGTTCCTAGTTTTTATGCACAAAGTCTAATATATATATATATATATATATATATATACAAGTACATATATATATATATATATGTACTTGTATATATATGTATATATATATATATATATATGTATATATGTATATGTATATGTATATGTATATATATATATATGTATATATATATATATATGTATATTCATATATGTATGTATATATATATATATATATATATGTATATATATACATACATATATATATATATACATACATACATATATATATATATATACATATATATATACATATACATATACATATACATACATATATATATATATATACATATATATACATATACATATATATACATATACATATATATACATATACATATATATATATATATATACATATATATACATATACATATATATACATATACATATATATACATAAACATATATATACAAGTGCAAAGTTGGGCTCTTAGGCATTTTGATAGTGTTTTCCCATACTTAGCCAAATTTGCATAAGGAAAGAAAGAACTGAGTAAGTATTTTGATGGTGGCATATCTCACACATGTGGAAATTTAAGATAAGGTGATCACATGGGTTTGTTAATATTTATTCCTAGTGAATTTATACAAAATTTTAGGTCCATCACTGAAGTGTGACAAAAGTTATGCATGTGCAAAGTTGGTTTTTCTAGACATTTCTTGACATAGTTGGCTTTGTGAATAGATAAATCTAAGGAGGAATTTTAATATTGTTATATATCACATGTATGAGAGTTCTAGGAGAATATTTACACATGGTTGTATGATCCTTTGTAAGGATATCATATGGTCCAAATTTTAGAACATGCTTTTGAACGAAGCAAAATATATGGAGGTGCAAAGTTGGCCTTCTAGGAAGACAAGCAATGATCCCCATACTTAGTCTATTTTGCACAATGTTAAAGATCAAGACTAGATGAAGATCCAATGAATCATGGGAGTTCATACATATATATCTATGGTTCATAGTAATTAAAATCGGTCAAATTTTTTGTTGGTTAATGAAGTTAAAGATCGATTTCTTTACAAAATGATCAATAGAATGTGTTTATTCTAAGATGTCAGGAAGCAACAAGATGAAGACAAGTGTTAATTGTTAACATTAAATAGAGATAAATATCAAGCTTATTCCAAGTATCTATTATTAGTGGGTGTTCATACTAATGTATATCAATGGTGTGCATTAAATTCAAGAAGTCCAAGTGATAGTTGTTTAGCATTATTAAAGCAAGGACAATCTCAAAGAGTTTGATGGAGCATGTGTGATCAAGATTGCAAGATTACACGAGATGAGACCAAGTGTTTGAAGTTTAATATTTATGTAGTGGCTCTCTTTGAGTTATAGTTCAATTAAGATCAACGGTGTACTTTAATCTAAATTAGTGAGGACACAAGATGAGGACATGGTGTTCAAGGTTTACCTATGACCATTTGAATTTAAATATTTGAATTTAACAAAAGAAAGACTACTGCCTAGTTTTTTATCAATATATGTAAAATTTGACCATGAAATAAAAACTAAAATTTGTAGAGGACTCTAAGGCATATCTATAAATATAAATTTGAAGTCTGAATTTATGTACAAACAAAGATATTGAGGTTCAAAGTTAACTATGTGTTTGTGCATTTTATATAAGTAACCCAAGAAGGTCATTTGAGCTCATTATATTGTTGTTTAGATATCTCATGATGAATTATCTATTAGATAATGATGTATAATCTATGAGGATAATTTGTGTGTATTATGAAGGTTTTACCAATTTTATGTAGTATGAACAAAGGTTTAGAATTTGACTATGTATTCGTTCATGGTGACTATGTATATAGAGAGTTGTTTGAGAAAATTGTGCTTAAGAAAAAGGGTACAACGATGGTTTTTGGCACTTAAGAAGGACCTATAAATAATGTGATATGGTTTCATGAATTTTAAAGTGTTATTATGTTCTTAGTTTTCTTGGAGAAGTGTCAAAGAGATGAATGGGGATCCATAGGACCTAAAAGTGACGTATGCCTATTTGAAAGTGGATTGTGTTTAGGTTTGAACCATTTAAATTACTTAAGGGTGAATTCATGTTTTTTTGGCTGATACAAAATATTTTAAAACCAAATGTGTTAGTTTTTAGACAAGGTGAGAATACTTGTACAAGGTGCGCATGTGATGGTTGTGGAATGAAGAAGTAGATGTACTCAGTGGATGGGTTGAGAAGAAAAGTAGATTATTCACTCTGTGTATGACCTATAGGTCATATTTCTAATGTCAAAATAGTTCTCTTGTAGTTTGAGGATATGAAAATAGGTTTGAGTGTGAATATGAGGATAGTTTGATTGAAAAGAGAGAGAGAATGTAGCATGTTTATGTGAGAGGCCTGTATGAGATAGATAGGGAGTTTGTGTAGGTGTTAAACAAATAGAGATATATAATAAGGTGTTGAAGACATCAAGTTTCAAGTTGGAGGTGTTCAATTCAAAGGAGTGTCTAAAGGACTTGATCCTCCTTAGGGGCATTTGCCTCTTATGAAACAGGGGTTTCACTAAAAGCCTTTGGTTTAAATGATTTGATCAAGGTTTTTTGGTATAAATTAATTGACTAGTCTCTTATTTGTAGTTTATTATAAGATAAATAACCCATGTGTTATAGGCTTGAGAGTGGGTTTTATTCCCCATGAGGGCTTCCCATAAGAACTATGTGTTGTGTGTGTAATCTTGTGTATGCATTGATTAAATGAGATCTCTTGTTAATGTTGCTTGATCAAGTTGATAAATGTTGATTGCTTAATAGTTTGAAAGGACTTGGAATGGAAATTAAAGTATCTGGGCTAACTGATTCACCCCCCCTCTCAGTGATTATAACTCTAAATTTTCATAGTTACATAGTAAACTATGTAATTACCGATTAATAAAAAACATAGAAACATATAATAGATGATTTAATAGTTTATGAATTATTTCTTAGCTCAACTCAATGATTTTTTCTGCTCAACTTGATTATTTCACTACTGGCCTGGATGATTTTGAAACTATCTTCACTAATTTGATAGTTTTGACAATTTTGTAGTTTCCATTTATGAGTTCATAACTTTCCTTTATGAATTCACAATTATAAAAAAAACCTACATAAAACATAGAAAAATAATAGAGAATGATTTCCTAATTTCTAGCCAAGATTTCACAATTAAATGTGTTAAATTCACAAATATACAAGAAAGTCATAAAAACCTTAAAATATATAGAATGAATTCACATTTACCCTTAATGAACTTAGAAAATAGATTTCTAAATTCATGATTCTATAGATAAAAATTCAAACTTGGTCAATTTCACAATTTTTTGGGTCAATTTCATAGTTCCGTACAATGATTTCACTTTTTTATGCTTTGAATCCATAAATACATAGTGAATGAATTTGTAAATTTGTAAGCAATTTCAAAACATATAAAAGTTAGGCAACAAAAAGTAAAAATAAGGTCATTAATGAACTTTCTTGGCTCCTAATAAGTCCAAAACTACTCCTATGATGAAAATGGGGTGCGTGGTTCCACTGATTAGGCTATTATGTATCAAATGAATCCACATAAAAATAAGGTTAGCTTCTCTTTGTTAGCATAAATAAATAAAAAAAATCAAACAAAGCTAATTTTCTAATCCTAAGATCTAGGGGGAGCTAAATAACAAAGAAAAACAACTACAAATATAAGACAAACAAACACATCCACCTTCCTTGCAAGTTTGGAGAGATTGTTGGCACGATGTTAGGCTTGAGATCAACTTGTGAGTAATGGTTCTTTGTGAATGGTGCTCTTGCATCATTTATCTTTGATCACTTTATTTATGGCCTGGGCAATTAGTCTTGTTTAAAGCTTCTATAGGAGTAATTTAGTATTATGATATTTCACAAGAAAGCTTGTTGTAAGTGAGGGTGAAGCCTTGTATTCATAACCTTCACTCTAACCCCAACCTAGGTGTAGTTAGGTCTTAAGCTAACCTTGTGTCAACCTTGGGAGGATAAATGCAATAAATAATATTATTAATTATGCATTTATATAGGCATGGCTCAACATTTATAATTTTTATATGTTGATATTTTTCTATTTTTGACTTTGAGGATGATGATGTCATCATGACCTCATTTCCCTAATATTTGTTGAATTTTGATTTTTGGAAATTGTATTTTTTCTAATTCAACATGTATTTTTAGCTTAATAATTTAATTTAATTTTTTTTCTTAATTAATTTTAATTAGTCTTTTGGTCATTTTAGGAATTGGATTAAGTTCTCCACTTAACAGGTCAAAAATGTCAGTTTGTTAGGTCAAAATATGATAGGAGATGAATCCATAGGAGGTTATCATTGTATATAAGATAATACCCCTCATGAGGATGAATCAACATAATTTTGGACATTTATGTCCAATATTCAGATGAATTTGGGATGTTCAAGTGATTCTTAGGCTTAATTTACATTGTTTTGTAGAAATTGGTCTGATAGCTAGTTTATAATGGATGTTTCTAAAAAGGATTGTATACAAGTTGTCATAAATGAAGTATGTTAGATGATTATGAGTATGAATTTATTAAGAATGTATTTTATTTTTCACTTGGTCCCTTATTTTGGATTTGATGAGATTTGCCATGTTGATTAATGTCATTGATTTGAGACAAATTGATTTGATAGAAGTGATTTATTGATTTTAGATATTATAAAATATTGAATTCAATGTATTTTTTGATTAGGATTAATTAAATAGTTAATATGATTAATTAGATAAATAATATAGATTTTGCATTTGGTGGTATTGGTAAGATCCAATATGCAAATAGGATTGGTCAATTAATTGATTGGGGATGGTGTTAAATAGTGATAAGTTGAATAGGGATGCACTCAATGGGATTGGGCTTACTATGCGATGAAATAATTATATTATGTATATGATGACAATATTTGGGGTTAAAATGGTAATTAGATTAGTGATTTAGGTTTACAACAAAAATTAGGGTTTAATGTGTAGAATAGTGTGGATGGTAGATTGATGAGGAATGATGACTCCAAGGTGTCAGAAATGAGGTGTCTATATTTTATACCTCTTTTAAAATGAATTAAAATGTGATGGGTATATTAATATAATTTTAAATAATGAATAGGCCAGAAAAGTGCATACAAAGATGCCCCTAGTGGCATGTGATGAGGTGTGAGGCACCTTCAAGAAGACATGCAGGGATGAAAAGATACATATGGGATATTAAAATGAAAAAAACATTGAAATATGAATAAAATGAGGATAAAATGATAATTAGTGGTGAAAATAGGGTGAAAATAGGTTAAATAGGTGAAAATAGTGAAAATGGGGTGAATATTTGAAAATTGTGGCATATTAGGGGGATAAATAAGGGTCGAGGGGTGAAAAACTATTTTTTTCACTCTAACCCTTTGAAAACTAGTGCTCTAAGATTTTTCACTAAATTTTTTCTATTTTGACTCATATACCAATTGATAGGCAATAGTGTGAGTGAGTTTTATATTATTAAATTCAAAATAGAAGTAGGTCACCAGTATATAGATTTGTTTTGTTTGATTTTGTCATTTTAGTGATTTGTAAGGGTAAAAATGTTCATGGGATGCAAAAGCTATCAATAAAATTTTCCTCATGGTGTCTGCACTATTGAAAATAACATATGTGCACCTTATTTTATCATCCATACAAAAATAATCAATTTTTTTCATTATTGAGCATGTATGCATAACAGGTGTCGTATTGATGAACATCAATGTTCATACACTTTCATAAACTGATATAGTCAAAGATTAATCATACATGCTTATTTTCATCCAAAAAAACTGATCATTTCAAACCTATTAATATCCTTATTCATTAAATGTTTGATTATTCACTATATTAAATTGGTTTGCCAATCCCACTCTTTACTAGAATTGTAAACTTTATGTTCTAGGTCTATATTAGACCTAGTGGACTATTGTTTAGACCTCAATAAATTTCATAGAATTAAAATGTTTAATAAAAACTCCACCTAAGTGTATTAAAATATTAATAAATTTTTTTCAACACTCATATAATGTCTCAAGGTCCAATTTTTTCCAAATCATAGAGATTACCTTTTTTAACTATCTCCAAATGCACACCCACATGCCTATTTTATCTTAGTTACATATAAATACATTTACAAGGAATTTTATTCCAAATTAATGGTTAAATAACATGTAAAAATCCATCATACAAATATTCTCCAAGTTTCATCTCATTTTATAGGATACAATGCAAGATATAGGTCATTTTCTCCACTTATCCTAGATAAAAACTCAGAATTTTTATATTATACACAGTCTATATTTTGGATATATATTTCTATATACTAATCATTAAAATATATAATTAGACTCGTTTTATTCATTATAAAAATTATCTCATAATATAAAAATTTCAACATTTTTTATTTTGTATATCTCTAGTTATATTCATTTTACTGATTGTACCCTAGTTTTGATTTTATATAATCTATTAAGAACCCAAGAGCATTTAATCAAATGGTCATTCAAGATAAGGGATTTTAGATATTCAATTAAACTTTATCAAGGTCTGAAATATTTTCTCCTAATATCCCAAACTTTATTTTTCCTATATGTATACCAATCAATGTGAAACCTTTCATTTACAAAACTGTCGTGTAAGTTGTATCCAATCCTAGAGAATGAGAGACTTGTATTTATTCAAATTCACTATTTTAAAACTAATTAACTCAAACAATGATAATAATAATATATATTAAAATAAATTTAATTACCTTCAAAATAATCTTTTATATCCCATACAATTGAAAGTAAGTTCAAACCACCTTTGGTACAGTCTTCCTTCCATACAAATCTCTATGTTTTTCTTTATACAGGATCAGACTTTTGAGAATATTTAACCTATATTCACAATATAGGAACCCTATAAAATTCATTAAAAAATTATATATTAAAATCAACCATTTAAATAAACATTAATTATATCAATATAAATTTCTTCCTATTTACATCCAAACTTGTTGACTGTTACATTTAAGCCTAAAGGCCTTTCTTTCCTCCTTTTTTCTCCTATACAATTCTTATACACTTACTAATTAACACTCTACCTTCTAAAGCATATGTGCATCCATATATATTATTATCTATTTTCCTTAGTTAGCTCCTATGTACACGGTATAAGGCTTATCTTTTTTATTTGGTCCTAAGAATAGGCCAAGATTCCCTCAACTAGCTTTATCCTTAACAATTATTTTTTTTAACCTTTTCAATGCAGAATTTTTAGTTTCTAGATAGATAATGAGGTGTTTTTCACATTTACATAGGTTATATATATTTTAAAATATATCATTAACCTTCTAAGGTCATTACATAGGTCTTATGCCTTTTACAAGCTTTATATTCAAACATGATTTTGGAGCGAAAACTCTAACTAGACTTATTTTAATACAAATAGAGCCTTTATATGATTACTTATTAACTCCCTAGGATATATAATAATTATTAAAATATATTTTATCATATTTACAATGTGTTGGTATTGATTCTCCTACATCAAACTACCCTGGTAAGAAAATTTTGAGCTCCTGCTCAAATATAAATTTTATCTTATCTTCCTCCTTTTCCAATTCTTTATCATTTTCATTGATCCAATATCCTTGTGTTTGTTTGGTTATTATTACTTTTTATTTTTCATGAAATATAATCCCAATCCCCTTTATCATTTTTGGTCTTCTAGCTTCCTTTTTGTAGTTTTAATTTCCAAAAGTAGGATATCAAATTGTTTCTCTTTAACTTGAGGTTTTTCAAGATCTCTTTTCTCAATAGCTTTCACCTCTACATCTATCATACCTGCACACACACAACTCACCAAAGTGTTAAATATAAAATTTTGAGACCCTTGATTCTCCTCAAAGTCTCCTTATAACCATTCTTGTTTTTCCCATTTACAATCTGATTTGTCTTCCATCACAACTCCTCCTTTTTCTTGGACTTATTTAATTTTTTGCATTGAATATTTTACTTCTATCTTGTATATATCTTGTTCTAGGGCTAATATCTTAGAATTTAACTATTTTGGATTCTCATAAATAAATAAATAACAAGATTCTATCTCCTGTATCTCCTTTTCAAAGATACTCCATTCTTCATTGGGTTTCATGAATTGATCTTAAGCTCCTTTGTGAGCTTTCTCTACTTGACATTTGCTTCTTTCTTTATTTATTGGAACTTGGATTTATTCCAAAACCTACTATTTAATTTTATCTATCATATGTGTCCATTTAAACACTCTTTCCTTTTTTACATTAGCTTATACAAGCACTCCATTAGATGCTTTATTTCTGACCTCAACAGACTTGATTAATGATCCATTGTCTTTATTATTTAAGGCATTTCCTAATCCATCAACTCCATCTATTTGAATACCTTCACTCATAGAATCAAAATTAAAATTTGAATAATTTTTTTGAGGACACATATCCCTTTCTTGTGATGCTTCTTGTTTTTCTTCTTCTTTTTTCAAAAATTCTTAACATTATCCCCTCTTCAAGGTAGCAAATAATCTCCTTGTGTTGTCTTCTTAATAATCTTTCTTCCATTCTCAAGGAAATTTTCAAATTTTTCCTTCTTCTTCTCTCAACCAGTAGCTTCATAGGCCACTTTATTATTTTTCTCACCTTTATACCAAATCCTTGGCATCCTCTTATTCCCATGCACTCCATTAGGAATTACACCATTGCTAATCTCATCTTTATCTCATTCATTTTTTTGGATCTCCATATCACTCATCACCACTTTATCCTATTTATTTGTGTGGTTTAATTTATCTAGTAGTATCTCCATTTTTTTTCACCTTCCTCTTGTGCCTCAACAAATCCTCTTTGGTCTTTTGATACTATCAACTAGTCTCATCTAGGTCTTTTTCACCCTGGTCTTTTGACTTTATTATCCAAGTCTCCTCCCTTGGATCTATTTCTTGAATAACCATTATGTCCTTCCTCTTGATATTCTTATTATATCCTTATTATTTTTTAAACCTCTCTTTTTATTTTACCTTTCTTATTAATCCTCAATGGTTTATAGCTACCTGGATGACTCTTTACAATCACCTGCAAAACATTTATTTTTGTAACTTGCAAACTTCAAACAACTTTGCATAAAACAAATTTCATGCCTATTTTCCAAGAGTTCCCTTGATTGGCTTTCAATTTATTTTTCAAATATATGATCTCCTACAACTTCAAATAATTTCATAAAAACATATCTTTTCCCAAGAGCTTCTAAGCTTTGATATACTTGATGAACATCAATGTTAATATAATTTCATAAACTGAAATAGTCAAAGACTCATCATACATGCTTATATACATAAAAAAAACTAATCATTTCAAACCTATTTATATCATTATTAATTAAATGTTTTATGATTTACTATATTTAATAGGTTTGCCAATCCCACTCTTTACTAAAATTGTAAACTTTTTGTTTTAGGTTTGTATTAGACCTAGTGGACTGTTGTTTAAACCCCAATAAATTTCATAAACTTAAAATGTTTAATAAACACTCCTAAAAAGTGTATTAAAATATTAATAAACATTTTTAAACATTCATATAAGGTCTCAAGGTCTAATTTGTTCCAAATCATAGAGATTACCTTTTTAACTGTCTCTAAATGCACACCAACAGGTCTATTTTATATTAGTTACATATAAATCCATTTATAAGGCATTTTATTCCATATTAATGGTTAAATAACATGTAAAAATACATAATACAAATATTATACAATTTTTAGCTTTTTTCATAAGATAAAATGTAAGATATAGGTCTTTTTCTCCACTTATCCTAGATAAAAACTCAGAATTCTTATATTATACACAATCTATAATTTGGTGATATATTTATCTATAATGATAAAATAAATCTCTAATTAGACTAATTTTATTCATGATAAAAATTCACTCCTATTTTCAAAATTTCAACATTTTTTATATGGTAAATCCCAAGTTATAGTCATTTGACTGACTATACCCTAGTTTTGATTTTATATTATCTATTAAGAACCCGAGAACATTTAATCAAATGTTCATACAAGATATGGGATTTTAGATATTCAATTAAACTTTATTAGGGTCTGAATTATTGTATCATACTATCCCAGATTGTATTTGTCTTATGTGTATACCAATCCATATGAAATCCTTCATTTATAGAACTGTCATGCAAGTTATATTCGATCCTGGAGACTGAGAGACTTGTATTTATTCAAATTCACTATTTTCCAACTAATAAAATAAAACCATGTTAATAATATATATTAAAATAAATATACTTACCTTAAAAATAATATATTATATCCCATAAAATTTAAAGTACATTCAAACCACCTTTGGTACAATCCTCCTTCCTTACAAATCTCTATGTTTTCTTTATGTAAGATTAAACTTTTGAGAATATTTAACCTATATTATCAATATAAGCACCATATAACATTAATCAACACCTCAAATATTAATATGATCCATTTAAATAAAAATTAATTATATTAAGATAATTTTTTTCATATTTACATACAAACTTGTTGACTGTTATAGTTAGGCCTAAAGGCCTTTCTTTCCTCCTTTTTTCTCCTATACAATTATTATACACTTACTAATTCACACTCTACCTTCTAAAACCTGTGTGCCTCCATATATATTCTTATATATTTACCTTATTGAGCTCCTATGTATGTGGTATAAGGCTTATCTTTTTTATTTGGTCCTAAGAATAGGCCAAGATTCCCTCAACTAGCTTTATCCTTAACAACTATTTTTTAACCTTTTCAATGTAGCATTCTTACTTTATAGATATATAATGAAGTGTTTTTAAAATTTAAATAGTTAATTAACATTTTAAAATATATCCTTGACCTTATAAGGTCATTACATAGGTCTAATGCCTTTTAAAAGCTTTATATTCAAACATGATTTTGGAGGAGAAACTCCAACTAGACTTATTTTAATACAAATAGAGCCTTCACAAGCTTACTTATTAACTCCCTATGATCTCTAATAATTCTTAAAATATAGTTTATAATATTTAAAATGTGTTGGTCTTGATGCTCCTGCATCACGTATGCATAAAATTGATGTCATTTATGCAGAAATATATCATTTGCATAGTTTGACATCTACATAAACTTTGTGATGTTTGCATAGACAATGTGAAATTTTTCCATCATTCATGACATTTGAATAAGAATTTGAGGTGAAAATGGATGAAAAATGATGTAATTGACCAATTATTCTTGTGATTTTTTAATTATAGGAGTAATTTATAATTACTATCACTCAATATTGATGTTTTACAGTACTTAGGCTAGTTCATCGGTTGGATGCTAATGAGTTTGGGCTCTTGGATGTGGTTGGATTATATTAAATTGCATGCATGCCAAATATTAGGGTAGATAAGTCAATATTTTTTTCACTTGTTGAGCATTGGCACTTATAAATTAGAATGTTTCACCAACCAAAAAGTAAGATTACCATCTTTCTATAGGATATTTATAAGATATTATAGATCTCGATACATGGTTGATAGATTTATTAAAGATATACAAGGCCACATGTGATATTGAATAGGTTTAAAAACATGGTGTACTCCCTCTGTGTGGTCATAGTATTGACTTGGATGCATCTAGAGTAGGGCGTTTGACAGACTAGTTGTCCATGGTACTTATGGATCTTTTCAACAACATTCAACTCCCTGACAAGACTAACAAATTCTACTAGATAAGGTTCATATATGTTATTTATGACATGATTGAGGATATGATAGTATTAATTTGGTCCCCTATAGTATTATCCCATTTATACAAGAATCTACATTTGATAATATATCAAAATGATATGAGTATCAAGGCATCAAAATTGCTAAAGGTTTGGGCATGGAAGCATATAACTATAAAGAGGCTCTCATGGACCCATCGAAAGAGGAGCAAAGATGAACCCATGACTTATAGATGGGAAATTATAATATGAGGATGGAATAAACACTTGAATGATTTGGGCTACTATAAATGAACTATAAATTAGGTGCATCCTATCAATACTAACTGGAGATCATATAAGAGGATACAGTTCTAGTGGCTAGATGGGTTGGGATACCTATACTATATTATGAAATAATTTTACATTATAGGTCACTGAGATCTAATCCTTATGATATATAGACCTTAAAAGGTCCAAATATAGCCTAGTCTATGATAGGACCTTCATGTGGGCCTACATGCATTTTTTTGGGTTTCCATAGACATTTAGAAATAGGGAATGAGGTTATATAATATGGTTTATATTATAGATTGGTAATTGGTATAGATAATTGCATGGGATGATAGAGTTGTAGTGGAATATGTTAGGGTGGTTGATGGTTATGATGTGTGGTGGGCCCAAAATATGTTGATCAATTGATTTTTTAGGTTCATGAATATTTAGGAGAGGGTCTGGGAGGTGATGTAGATACTACCATGATAGTGGTGATAGAGGTAGGAAAGGAGGTGGATGGAATCCACACCAATACATGGAGGTAATCTCATAGAAAATATGGACAAGGTGGATAAGGTGGATCCTTTAATTAAATTGTATATTTACCAAAGGGATTACCTACATAGATGGTGATATAGTCACTAATACTAGGGTAGGTTGGTATGGATGTATAGGTTATAGTGGAAGTGGTGGGGATAGTACCTATAGGTCATGGTGATGGGACAAAGCCTTCACATCTAATAATATTCATATAGGACATGCATTAATTGATCATATGAGATAGGATATTAAGATATGGAGAATAATATATTTGTTCTCAATGGAATAATGTTAGAAATGGAAAATGAGATAATGACTCTCATGATAGAGGTATCTCAGTTGATAGTAGTAGTGAAAAAATTAATGAGAAACACTTAAAGGCTAAAATTAGAGAGGTATATTACATGATTGGTTGTGATTACCTAGGGATTTGGAAATTCCATCTCAGATTAAATGAACACCATGTGGGGGATGTACCAATGGATTAGTGTGTGCCATCATTGTTGACCAAATTTAAATTCAAGGTCAAATTTGGACCCCTATAGGTAAAAAACTTGGTTTTTAGATCTTTTATTGGTTTAATAATTTTTCATGGGGTATTTTATATGTCTTTTGATGTCATTTAATGCTATATTAGCCTTGATCATGGTCTAATTAATCTATGTCACTTTGAGTCATTTAGAAGGCTTTTAGGGGTCATAAATGCAAGTGGAATGGTTTTCAAGGTGACCAAGTGTCCTAATATCATCCAAAATGTCCAATAAGTTATATTAACTATCAATAATGTTAGTCCCATATGAAACTTGTAGATTATCTAACTGAAGATCAAGTAATCAACTAAAAAAGGGGAGTTTGACACTTATACAACTCATGAGGGAAGGTGACACATGGGATAGGTTCATGGAATGTATATTCATATTATTAAATTTAATTTACATGCTTTAAATGCTTTGGAAGTGACATTTTTGAGCTAAAATCATTATGCTCCTTCTTTGCCTTTCTAGACACACAAAAGTGGTTAGCAGGATTGTGCTTGGTATGAATATTTAAAGAGGTTTCAGATCAAATTATTTTGTTAGGTGGTATTAAAATTATAAATATTAATTTAAATAATAATATTTCAAGTATTTATCATACATGCTTTATGAACCATCTCTAACAAGTTGACTATCTTTTTCTACTCATTATTTCCTGTACCCTATAAGTTTTGCTCCATTTTTAAAAAGTCCATATAAACCAATTGGTGATGTTGACTAAAATTTATTTTATATATATTATCATATGATATAAATTATTATTTATCATGTTACATAGTGGTTTTATGATAAATTTATCTCATGTTATAGGAATGTGTCACCATTATGAAGTTTCAGTAAGTTTCTTCCTTGTTATAGAATTTTGGTCTTCTACAGAGGTATCATGTGAATAAATATAGTTTTAAATAAGTATAAATTACATATTATCACCTATTTATATTTTTTATGTCATCTCACCATGCTTTGAGCAACTTTTAGTCTTATCATTCCTCATAGTCAACTCTTCACTCAATCCCACTTGCAGTCACATGTATAGAGCTTGTTTAGCTTGTTCATGAAATGGTAATCAAGGTGTATTAGTTTTATAAAGTCATTAGGATATGTATATAGTTGATTTTTATTGTAAATAATATTCAAGGTTGGATTCAAGCTCATACACCACATAAATCAGTACTTAGAAACCCTTGCTTGTTTTGTTCCAGATGTTTGCAAGAGGTTTTCACATTGGAATAGATGTTATGGAGATTTTATTAAGATATAATTAGTTAAAATAATGTATTTTAATGATTTAAAATGAGTTTGAGTTATTCATGGGGCCATTCATCCACACATTTTTGCTCCATTCCTTGTTCACTACTTGTAAACAACTCATGAACACCTACAAGAGCCTCCTTTATGATGTCATGCCGAGAGGAAAAGTTTGAAATGTGTTTAAATCTATTAATATTTATAAGAGTGAATTGGAAAACTTGGTAAAATCTTATAAGTGATCAAAAACTTACACACCTTGTATACTTCCCAAGTTTACCCACTGCCTATATATGCAAATGCCCACCTACAAGTGCTACCACAAAGCTTTTAAGGTCCTTGTAAAAAACTTAGAGACATGGTATAACCCTATTTTGGTTTATATAATGTGAATTGACCATTTTATACTTTATTTACATGTCTAATGGACAAATGGAAAGGTAAACCATCTTGCAAGAAGCAGGGACCGAGTTCAGGGACACTTTCCCCAAAAAGTGAAAATAAAGGTCTAGGGGTATTTTGTGAATATATTATAGTAAGGTAAAAAATAGTTATAGAGAATATAGATAGGTAAATATTGTATCCTCTATCATGGAAAATATCTATGCCAAAGATGGGGGTCATAAAGTTAGTGGAAGATAGAAGTTCAGGCCTCAAAGATGCCTTTAAAAGAACTAAAACCTTGCATCAACATCTACAAGATTTGAGGTTTGAATGACAATTGACATCCCAAGATAAAATAAATAATACTCTCATGATTTTAATGGTACTATTTATTTAATGGTGTGAAAATAATCATAAATATAATTAGTATGATACTGGTGTATAGTATTTCAAGCTTCATGGAAACCTACATGTGTCCCTTCTCAAGGAAATGTTCACCTACATATAAGTATGGAGACAGTGACCTAAACATGGTGTCTTGGTGGTGTTTTATCCCATCCAAGGTGAATACAAGTATCAGTATATTATTTTTGACCTCAATCTTCAAGGAAGGTCTTCACACATCATGACTAAAGTCCAATTAGGTAAATGAAACCCTACATGAATCAAGGAAGCAAGGTATCATAGTCAAGAGGGAGAACTCAGTTTGGTGAGCTCAAAGTGCATATAAAGGGTAAAAGTAAATTTTAAATTAACCTATTAAAACCAACCATTATGACCTCCATAAGATTTTTTATGTTTTAAATAAGCTTACATAGACCTCTCAAGACCCTATATGCACCTACAACTAAGTGTTCAGTCTTGATGAAGGAAAAAAGATGAATATGCTTAGAAAGAGAAAGAGGGTTTGAAAAAAACATGAAAATGGTTAATTATTAATTAACAAAGTTTTTTAAAAATCTCCAAGACTCTTTTCAAGTTGAACATCTACTCTTCTCATTAGTCCAAAGGTAGTAGTTCATATAGTTGCACTAGGAGACCCATGTTGCCCAACAGGTAAAGATGAAAAATTAAAAGGAGAAGAGTGGTTTTGGGTGAATTAAAATAATATTGAGAATGAATTTAAGGTTTATAAATTTTTTAATAAACCTAATCACATTGGTTTTATGCCTTGAGAGTTCATTCTTAGGTGGAAGTGAAAAATGCAAAAATAGTCCCTTTTTAGGCCTTTTTGGGAAAATTTAGTTGGTTAGGTGCCTAAATCAAGGATTATAACTTATAAATTTGGTAAAAATATTAATTATGTCCTAATAAAACTCCTAAAACCTTAAAATTTCCTTTAAATTTAGGGATATATCTCACTATTTTATCTCAAAGGTCAGCTAGTTAGGAAAATCAAGGTTTTGGCAAGACAAGCAAATGAAGCCAAAAAGGGCGAGAAACTTGATAGAAATATTTGGTAACATAAATAAACATCTTATTAGGTATATAAAATGTTAATAGGTGATATGAAACATAAAATAAATCTTATAAATCTCAACATGGTCAAAATACTCTAGCACACAGTCTACTCTCCAAACCCTGCACATAGGTTGCCTATTCACAGTCTGTATTGGGTTTTTTAGACATTGGAAGATCAAATGGAATGAAAAAATATTTAAATTTTATGTATAAGGTCCTCATATATTTTGGAATCACATCCAACACTTTTTTTCCTAGGTAAATATGGTAAGTTTCCTCTATTTTGTCTCAGATAGAGGGCACTTCCTTGTGAACAAAACCTATAATTTTTGAAAAGGGAAGGTGAAATGATGAACCATAATCCAAAGGAAACCAATGAAAAGGTGTGTAAATTTTGTTCATACCTTTAAAAACATTAGGAATAAATAAAATAATTAATAATATCAATAATGAAGCCTAAGCCCTCAAGGTTGCAGTCAAGACTTTTTGGCAGGGTTTTGGCCTAAAGCCAAATGATAGGTCATTTTCATTTCCAATTATGGGAGAGATTTCTAACCTATTGGATAATTTTTTTTGTGTCACTATAGATGTGATAAATCTTGTGGAACTTAAGGAAGTTATAAGGAAGGCAATTTTGTCTTAAATGTAATATTAAGCCTTTAGGAAATGGAGAAACAAGCTCAAGTAAGTAATTCAAGATGCTCATAGCTCCCTTGACACTTTGCATGGATTTTAGTTGTGAAATTTTTTGGTAGTTCCAATTTAAGAGATTTATGAACAAATATTAAGAAAAAAAGAGACCTAAAACCCTTTATAACCCTTGGGTAAGGACCCAATTGAGAAAATGAATAAGGAGAGCTATCTAGATGGGATGGAATGGAAATAAAAGTAATCAAAGGTTTTAGATAACTCTTCAAGGCTCCTCATCAATTTGTGTGCTACCCTACCTATATGAACATGGTATAAAATGGCCTTATTTAACTATTTTATACATTGTATAAGTTATAGATACTTTAAAGGAATGAAATCAACTTTTGGAGGAAGATATGGACTTATTATAACTCAATATGGTCATTTAATGCCTTGAAAAAACTCTTAAGTGTTACTAATAGAGATCTTATATTAGCCAGTCAAAACTTTCATAGTGAGCATGATAGTGAGAAGGGTGATAACTCCAAGTGGATGGATTTTTAATGTGAAACTGATAGATCTAAGGCCATGGATGGTCTTAAAACATGTCATCCATCCCCTTTTATGGATTTTCATGAGAAACTGAAGCCATTTTGGAATCCAAGTGTGTAAGGTGTGTGGAAGAAGAATTTTATTAGACTGCAGATGGTGATGGATCATTTATAGAAGTTTTTTAGATGAATAGGAATGTAACCAATGCATGGAGAAGAATTTATACAACCCTTTCCTCTTATTAAAATCATTATATCTATCCCTAATTAGTTTTGGGATGTTCAGGTAGGTATGAGTGATGAAGGTAGTTTTCTAAGCCAACACAAGGAGTTTCATGCCTCTTTGCAAGAGTTTCATGCCTTGTATTGACACTTGTACTTCCTAACATTTCATGTTCCTTTTCAAATGTCCTTATCATGCATATTTAACCTCTTTTATTAGCTTGAAAAGTGTCCAAGTTACCTTTGGACTTCCCTTGTCTCGCCCCTCTCCCAAATGCTATAAGTACCAACTTTTGGGGCTCTTTAGAACAACATCCATTGGTTAATGGTGAAACCATAGCCAATTTTGTATTTTATTGAATATTAAAACAATAAAAAAGTGAATTTTCCTACTTACATGCTACATAATTGAGTTTGGTTCCAAATTTTATTGATGTTGTTTAATAAAAAATGGTATTTTCTAGCATGTTGTCTTTGATTGTCCACCAAGTATGTAGAATAGTGATTGTTTCAAGTATTTATTAGTGTTATTTATTAGTTTATGAGATTTTTATAGGTGGTATATTATTGTATCTTCCAAAGGATAATTTTTTATCCCTCCTAAACATCAATATACCTCTTGAACCTAACATATGAACCATTGATGTAACATTCTATCTTGAGTTGTGAGTTATGTGTGAAAGAAAATTTGATTTGATCTAAGAAGTATAATTTCAATAAATATGAAGAAATTAAATATTTTTATATCACCTTTTATCTTTCTAAGTTTGTCTTCTTAACCCTTTTCATGCAAAGTTGATAAGGGAAAGAGTGTTTCAAAGAGTGTATCAAGGGAACTAGCCCTTATAGAGATTCATCTCACAAAATTGATTACACATAGCAAGTGAGATGTTTCCATTATGATAATTTAATGAGGAGAGATTATACATCTCCTCAAAGGGTGAAAATCCAAGTGAAAACATTTTTTGGCATGCCTAATGGGACTGTAAGTCCTAGAAGATTATCCAAGTTTGGTAATGATCTTGGCATATTTATAGTTGCAAAAACATATACATGCAGTACCCAGAAAATCCACTAGGTTTTAAACTCTTTGGTTTCTAATCAGTCTTTAATTTCCATGCCAAAGGTAACCACTAGGTTTTTTGCTAAAGGTATACCTTTTGAGTTTGTAAAATTGCCTTTGTATTATGTCAAAAGATTCATATTTATGAATATTCATCCTTATTAAAGGGAGTTGGTGTTTTAAAAGTCCAAGTTTATACTTAGTTCAAACCCTAATACACATAGTATACATTCCAATATGGCTAGAAACCTTCCTTTTTTAGCCTTTATTAGATCATCTCCTTTGAATCTTGCTCAATATGACCAAATTCCTGGAGCAGCCCTTAATAGTGTTCCATATTTTAGTGGATAAGGTCCTACTACTCCCATTTAACATATTAGAAACATGGAAAACTTCTAAAAAATTCAATAATATCACTCAATATAATGTAGCTATTAGGTTATTAGCATTGTCTTTTAAATGGAAAGCTTTAGATTGGTATGGAACTCTACGTCATTCTTCCATTACTTCATGGGATGAACTAGGGAATATATTGTCTAAGAGGTTTGAAGAGAAGAGTGATTATCTTTCACTATATAATAAATTGACTACTATAAAGAGGGATCCACAAGAGTTCATGTAAGATTTTAACTCTATATTTCAAAGGACATGGGATAGGATCCCAGCCCTTGTGAGACCTACTCCAAATTATGCCTTCTTGTATTCCCTAAAAGCATTAAATAGTGATATAGCCATGATGATCCAATCCGTGGGTGGGAATACACTACCTAGTGCTTATGAGATATCTATCAATGCTAAGAATTGTCTTATTCAAGCAAGGAAGATTTCTCCTAGACCACCAATGCCATTATTTCCTGATTTACAACCTCCTAGTCAAACTACATTACCTAACTTGGCTCCTTTTTTTAATATCCAAGAGAAGTCTGCCCTTGCCCATACCAATGAGATTCATGAATGAAAGAGTTTGATTAAAAGTATTACTAATTAATTAGTTGCTCTCAAAAGACAAAAAAGATCAAAATTACATGCCTTATCAATCCTATAATTAGTTTGGACAAATAAGTAGGCCTTCTTTTCAAGGTAATGATCAAGGACAAGGTCAAATAAATCAAACTAGACCTTACCAAAGTTTAAATCCCATTTCCCCATCATCTTATAAAGATATTTTTCCTACTCAAAACAACTTTTTGCAAGAACAACCATTCTATCCTTCCTATGACCAAAATCAAGGCCAAGTTGCATATGCCAATGAAATGCCTAGTCAAGCCATGACAATGCAAGATAGTCAAGCACCTCAAGTTTCAAATTTTGATGTGTCAATGCAAAATTGAATGTAATATGGATAAGCACAATTTTATTCTACTCTTATTAATTACTTATAGGGGGAATTTTGTGCCATGAATCATTTGGGAAATTCAAATAATGTGAATGCTAGTGTGTCCTCTAACACTAGGTCTAAGAAGAAGGTTGTTGAAGAAACACAATGGGAAACTCAAGGAACTATTTTAACTCCTAAATCACCTACAATAGTATGTGGGTCTAAATTAGCTCATAAGGTGCAATAAAATTATAATTTTTAGATTGCAAGGCCAGCTCCTACACACCCATCTTCACATTCTACACCACAAGGTACTAGTGCTTCTAAAGAGAAAATAGAGATGAACAATCCTTATATTAATATTGTGGATGAAATGAATAAGTTAAACATGAATATTTAATTTTGGGATTCATTTTAAATACCAATACAAAAATATACACTTTAAAAATAATTACTTGGACTAGGTAAACAAGTTAGATCAGCTAAGACTAAAAATGTTGTTTTAGTGAATGGAACTCAACCCATTGATAGACAAATAAAGAAAACTAATAAGACTCCTTATTTTCATCTATATTTCATTGGTGATTTTTTATTTTAAAATTGTATAATATATAGTGGGGATAGTAATTTAGTTACGCCTAAGTCAATAGCAAATAAACTAGGCCTCAAGTATGAACCAATGGCTAAAGGAGTTCTATAATTGGATGGGTCACCAACAAAGACCTTGGGAGTAGTCAAAGATTTGAATTTGATTATAAATTATTTTCCTAATTTTTCCATCCCTCATGATGTTTTTGTTTCATATTTACCCCCATACTTTTCTCTTTATTTATCAAGAGAGTTTACAGCCAAGATAGGTGGATACTTGGAAACAAATTTATCATATATGGTTTTTAGGACAAAGTATGGTACCAAGGTAAATATTGAATAAGAGCCTATCCATGACAATCATTTAGATCCCTACATGCATAAATTTTAAAATGTCAATTATGCTATTCTTGATGAGGAGGAGCTTCACATGGATCAATTCCCAACTTCTTCTCTTGAAGGAGTTTCTTATTTGTATTTAGATGAATGGGGAACTGAACACTATGAACATGATCCTTAAAAAATCATAAATGAAGTTGTTCTTAGAGAATATTTACTTCATGAATAAGGATATTTCATGCCAAATTTGATGAATCCAAATGAGAGTATGGATGGTTTGTGGCAGCTATTCTTTGATGGATCAAGAAGCAAGGTTGGAATAGGTGGTAGAGTAATGTTAGTTTCTCCATCCAAAGAAAGGTATTACTCTACTTTCAGATTTCACTTAAGTTGTAATTTTAATGTAGTAGAATATGAGTCCCTCATTCATGGTCTTGAGTCGGATAGGAAAAGATGTGTGAAGGAGTTACAAGTTTTTGGTGATAGTGAGTTAGTTGTGAATCAAGTAAGATACGAAAATATGACTAAGAAATCCTTTCTTAAGTCCTATAAGCATAGAGTGTAGGATATTATGGAGTATTTCCAAGCCTTAAAAATTAAATATATACCAAGAGAGGATAACAAACATGATGATAGGTTGGCAGCAATTGGAGATTAGTTTGATGTTCCAAAGGGGATAAGAGAGGACAAGAACTAGTCTCATCTCAAAGTGATTGTAAGGCCCTCTCTACTTGATAATGTCACTAATTGGAACGTGTTTGATAGTGACCAATAAATATCTCTTTTTATACAAGAGGATGCTAATTTTTCCTCAAAGAATCAGTCCAAACTATAGTAGAAATAAAGAGTGTATATTATATAATTAAAGACAAACAAGATCCATAAGGGCTTAGTCACACTTGAGTGTATCTTCAATGATGATGATCAATTGAAGAAAGAAATGGTAAGCATGTCTAATAAGCAATAAAATTGTGAGAGAGTAAAAATCTTCAAAGATAAGTTGCCTGCTCTTGGGAAGGTATGTACTAGAGAATAAAGACATGCTTTCATTGAATTATCAAGGAATTTTTTGATGTCTTTGCATGAGAATATAGTGATAAAAAAGGCTTTGATCCAAAATTATCTCAACATAACTTAGAGATATATGAGAATGTTAATCCTATCAAGAAAATGCAAAGGCCAATGAATCCTAAGATTGAGCCTCTCATAAGAAAGGATCTTACAAAGTTGATTGAGTCTAAGATCATTTTTTCTATTAAGCATTCATCTTGGTTTGCAAAATTAGTCCCAGTAAGGAAGGAGAATGGGTAAATCAAGTTATGTGTTGAATTTAGAGATTTGAATAGAGTTTTTTTAAAGGATCATTATCCTCTTCCTTCCATGGAGATTTTTTTTAATGTACGGCAAGTAGTGAAAGGTTCTCACTCCTTGATGGATATTTAGGGTATAATAAAATTTTGGTGAAAGAAGAATATCATTACAAGACAACCTTTACTACTAAATGGGCCACATATGCTTATAAGAAAATGCCTTTTGGTTTATCCAATGCTGGTGCAACATTTCAACATGTGATAGATATTGCTTTTTGATGCCTAATAAATGATATGGTTGTGGTGTAACTCGATGATATCACAATTTTCTCTAAGGATGCAAAGGATCATTTAACTCATCTTAGGAAGATTTTTGAGAGATGTAGATATTTTGGAATATCTCTCAATCCCAAGAAGTGTGTGCTTATTTTCCATGAAGGAAAACTCTTGGGATACATTGTCTCAAAGAAAAGCCTATCCATATATCCTAAAAGGGTGATTGTAATCTTGGAATTGACTTTAACCAAACAAAAGAAAGGTTTTCAAAGTTTCTTTGGAAAAATCAATTTCATAAGGAGGTTTATTCCTAATTTTTCTAACTTAGTCAAGCCTCTAACCTCTATGCTAAGGAAAGATGAAGTGTTTACTTAGACAAGAATAAGGAAGGAGAGTTTTGAAGAGATCAATTAAGTTATTGCTAAAGATCCAACTCTTGCAAGTCTTGATTTCTCAAAAGACTTCAACTTGTATACCTTTGGAAATGAAGAAGTAATATCTACCATGCTCACTCAATCAAATGAATAAAACTTGGAACAACCTATTGCCTTATTTAGTCAAGGATTGGAAGGTTATGAGGTAATGTACACTTATGTAGAGAAGAAAGTAATTTCATTTATTAGAAGTCTAAAGAGGTTTAGGCACATGTTGTCTAACAACAAGATTCATATATTGGTACCTTATTCTAGTGTCAAAGACTTTCTTTTGAGTAAAGATTTGAATGAAAAAGGGCTGGTTGGATTACAAAAGTAATAGAGTATGATGTATAAATCAAGACAACCAAGCTAAAGAAAGGGAAAGGATTATGTGAGCACCTTGACTTAAATTTGAAGGAACAAAAAGAAATTTTTTTAAACCTTCATGATGATCCTATGATATATGTATCTTCATCAATGAGTTTTACACAAGAAATGATCCATTTTATTCAAATTGGTGAGTGTCCATAAGGCCTAAATAGATCCAAAAGAAGGTAATTTAGATTAAAATATATTCCTTATGTACTTGTTGATGGAGTGTTGTTTAGGAAGGATTTATTAGGTGTAATGTTAAGATGTGTTGAATCAGATCAGGTTGAGAATATATTGTTTTAGTTTCATGATGAACTAGTTGGTGGTCACTTTACTCCAAGAACCATAGCTACTAAGATTATGAGCGATGAATATTTTTGGCCTAGTTTTTTTAAGGTACTCGTGATTGGGTAAGTAAATTTCAATAATGTGCCCTCTTTGATGGAAAAAAAAAGCTTGCAACCCTACCTCTTCATCCAACACAAGTAGACCAACCTTTTATGCAATGGGGGCTAGATCTCATAGGCCTAATCATTTCATCTTCTAGTGTAGGTCACAAGTGGGTGATAGATACTAAAAACTAATTTATAATATGGGTGGAGGTTTTTTCTCTCAAGGAAGAAAATGAAAGTTTAGTTTTAGACTTCTATGAAGGCATAGTGTAAAGATTTGGGGCTCCTTAAATAATAATTTTAGACAATGCATTGGCTTTGCTTAGAATGAAGACAAGTGAGTGGGATTTGAAACATGGTATTTATATTAGTACTTCCTCCAAATATTATCCACAAGGGAATGGACTAGATGAGTCTACTAATAAGAATTTAATTAGGATTATCAAGAGGACAATGGAGGAAAACCAAAGAACTTGGCAATCTAAGTTGAAGATAGGTCTTTGGGTTGATAGAATCAATCCCAAAAGAGCCATTGGAAACTCACCATGTATAATTGTTTATGGAAGAAAAAATAGAATACCTATTTCACTTGAGTTACCAACCTTGGATCTCACTTACCAGCTAGAGTTGATGGAAAATGAAAGCATGGAGGTCAATTTGTGTGAGTTGATGGAGCTTAAATAAACAAGGGATCAAGCTATGCAAAATATGAGAGATCACCAAGATCAAACAAAGAGATACTTTGATAATAAATACATGCCAAAAATATTACAAGAGGGGGACATTGTTCTAAAGTGGGATGAAGATAGGGCTAAGCCTAGAAAACACACAAAGTTTGATGCTTTGTGGAGTGGACCTTATGTCATCACTCAATGCAAGAAACACAATGCTTTCCAACTTCAAACTTGAATGGAGAGGAGATTTATATCCCAGTCAATGGGATATATCTTAAACATTCTACTAAGGTTCTCCTCTCTCCTTCTACATAGTTGTTATTTTCCTTGTTTTCCCTAAGTGCCTATGAACATGTGTGAGTATTGTTGGTGTCTTACTTTTCTTTCTATATTATTGGTTTGTTTTGGTTGTTTAGTGTGTGTTTTAGGCAAATCATTTCTATTTGTCTTCAAGAATTAATTGACTCCTTTAGCCCATATATAGATAAGGTTATTGATCGTTAGTATAACAAGTATACTACCCCTATGAGTTACCATTTTGTTGAGAAAATTTGACTTCAAGGTCAAATTTAGATCCCTATAGGTAAAAAACTTGGTTTTTAGATGTTTTAGGGGTATAATAATTTTTCATGGTGTATTCTATAGGTATTTTTATGTCATTTAATGCTATATTAGCCTTGATCATGGTCTAATTAGTCTATATGTCACTTTCAGTTATTTAGAAGGATTTTAGGGGTTGTAAATGCAATTGGCATGGTTTTAAAGGTGAAAAATTGTCCTAATTTCCTCCTAAATGTCCAATAAGTCAGATTACCTATTAGGACTATTAGTCCCATCTAAAACTTATAGGTTATCTAACTGAAGATCAAGTAATCAAATAAAAAAGGAGAGTTTGACACTTGTATGACCCATAAGGGAAGGTGACACATGGAATAATTCTATGTAAAATATATTCATATTCATAAGGTTAATTTAAATGCTCTAGAAGTTCCATTTTTGAGCTAAAACTATTCTACTCCTTTTTTACCTTTCTAGACACACATAAGTGGTCAGCAGGTTTGTACTTGGTATAGATAGTTGAAGAGGTTTTAGGTAAAAAATTTTTAGAGGTGGTATTACACTTAGAGAGATAAATTTAAATAATAAGAGTGCAAGTACTTTTCAACCATTCTTTATGAACCATCTCTAACAAGTTGATTATGTTTTTCTACTCACTATTCCCTATACCCTATAGGTTTTGCTCCATTTTGGACAAGTCTGTACAAAAAAATTGGTGATGTTGAATCTAGAGGATGTTAGATATATTATAAGATGATATAAATTCTTATTTTAATGTTTCATTGTTTTGATGAACAAGTTATCTCATGTTACAGGAAGGTGTCACCATTGTGAAGTTTCAGTTAATTTCTTCCCTATTGTAGAATGTTGGTCTTATACAGAGGAATCATGTGAATATAATATGGTTTTCCATAGGTATAAAGGATATATAATCACATATTTCCATGTTTGGTTTAATCTCACCATGATTTGAGCAACTTTCAATCTTATCATTCCTCATAGTCAACTCTTCACTCAATCTCACTTACATTTACATCTATAGAGCTTGTTTATCTTGTTCATAAAATGGTAATCAGGGTGTATTAGTTCATTCAAGTCATTAAGGGATGGATAGATTTAATTTTTATTTTAAAAGAGATACAAGGTGGTTTTCAAGATCATGAACCACATAAACCAGTCATTAGATACCCCTACCTACTCTGCTCTAAATGTTTGCAAGAGGTTTTCACATTGGAATAGATGTTATGGATATTGCATTAAGATATAATTAATGAAAATAATGAATTTTAAGAATTTAAAATTAGTTTGAGTTGTTCATGGGGCCATTAATCCACATATTTTTACTCCATTCCATGCTCATTACTTTCAACTAGTTCATGACCACCTATACGAGCATCCTTGATGACATCATGTTGAGAGGAAAAGCTTGATATGTGTTTCAATATCTTAATATTTATAAGAATGAATTTGGATACTTGGTTAAATCATGTAAGTGATCAAAAACCTACACACCTTGTATACTACCCAAGTTTACCCACTACCTATTTATGTAAATGCCCACCTAAAGGTGGCACCATAGAGCTTTTAAGGTCCTTGTATGGAAATTAGAGACATGGTAAAACCCTATTTTGGTTTATATCATGTGATTTGACCATTATAGACTTTATTTAGGTGTATAATTGACAAATTTAAAGGTAAACCATCTTTCAAGAAGTAGGGAGTGAGTTCAAGGAGACTTTCCCCAAAAAGTGAAAATAAAGGTCCAGGGGTATGTTTTGAATATCTTATAGTAAGTTCAAAAAGAGTTGTAGAGCATATAGATAGGTACATATTATATGCTATATCATGGAAAATATCTATGACAAATATGAGCATTAAAAATTTAGTGGAAGATAAAATTTGAAGGCCTCAAAGATGCCTTTAAAAACACTAAAACCTACATTAACATCTACAGGATTTGATGTTTGAATGACAATTGACATCCAAAGAGAAAACAAAGAATAATTTAATGATTGGAATGGTCCTATTTATTTAATGGTGTGAAAATAATAATTAATATAATTATTATGGTATTGGTGTATAGTTTTTCAAGCTTCATGGACAGCTACAGGTGTCCCTTCTCAAGGAAATGTGCACCTACATTTGAGTATGGTGACCGTGACCTAAACATGGTGTCTTGGTGGTGTTTTACCAAATATAACGTGAATATAGGTATGATCAGATGATTTTTGACCTTTATATTTAATTAATTTCTTCACACATCATGACCAAAGTCCAATTAGGTAAATGAACACCTACATGAATCAAGGAAGCAGGGTATCCTAATGAGAGGGAGAACTCAATTTGGTGAGATAAAAGTGAATATAAAGGGTGAAATGAAAGTTGAAATGATGAAATTGATATAATAAAACCTTATTTAATACCATTATCACCTCCATAAGCTTTTGGATGTGAAAAATAATCTTACATAGACCTCTCAAGACCCTATATGCACCTACAACTGAGTGTTCAGTCTTGATGAAGGAAAATACATGAATATGCTTAGGAAGAGAAAGAGGGTTTTAAAAAAAAATTAAAATGGTTAAATATTTATTAATAATTTTTTTTAACAAGCTTCAATACTTTTATATTTTTGACCATCTACTCCTCCCATTAGCCCAAAGGTAGCAGCCCATACAGTTGCACTAGGAAACCCATGTTGCCCAATGGGTAAGGATGAAAAATCTAAAGGAGAAGGGTGATTTTGGGTGAATTAAAAGATTATATATAATTAATTTAATGTGTATAAATTTTTTTAAAAACCTAATCACATTTTTTTATTCTTTGAGAATTCATTCTTAGGTGGAAGTGAAAAATGCAAAAAACTATCCTTTTTGGAGGCCTTTTTTCGACAAATTGAATTGGTTAGGTGCCTAAATGAGGAATTATGAGTTATAAATTAATTAAAAATATTAATTATGACATAAAAAATTCCTAAAAACTTAAATTTACTTTAAATTTATGGATATATCTCACTATTGTGTCTCAAAGGTCAGCCAATCAAGAAAATCAGGGTTTTGGTAAAACAAGCAAATGAAACCAAAAAGGGTGAGAAAATTGATATAAATATTTGGGAACATCAATGAAAATATTTTGAGGTATATAAAAGGTTAATAGGTTATATGAAAAATTAAACTAATCTCATAAATCTCAACATGGTCAAAATACTCTAGCACATAGTCTACTCTCTAAACCATGCACATAGGTTGCCTGTTCACAATATGTCTTGGGTTTTTTAGAAGTTGGAGGATAAAATGACATGAAAAAAGGTTGAAATTTTGTGTATAATTTCATAATATATTTTTAAAACACATAAAACACTTGGTTTTCCTTGATAAATAGGGTAAGTTCCCTATTTTTGTCTCAGACAGAGGTCACTTCCTTATGAATAAAACCTATAGTTTTTGAAAAGGGAAGGTGAAATGATGGACCAAAATAAAAAGGAACAATATGAAGATGTGTGTTAAGTTATATAATACCTATAAAAACATGATTAATTAGGAAAAGAAGGAATAATCTCAAAAAGTAAGTCCAAGCCCTCAAGGTTGCAATAAGGACTTTTTGGCAGGGTTTTGGCCTAAAGCCAAATGATAGGTCATTTTCATTTCCAATTATGGGAGAGATTTATAACATATTTGATATTTTTTTTGGTTTCAATAAATATGTGATAAATATTTTGTAACTCAATGAAGTTATAAGGAATGGCATTTTGTCTCAAGGGCAACATTAAGCCTACAGGAAATGGAGAAACAAGCTCGAGTAAGCAGTTTGAGATGCTCATATATCCATTGAATATTTGCATGGAGATATAATGGGTTTGGAGAAGTTTAAAAGGGTATTTAATATCATCTTTGTGAAATTTTTTGGCAGTTCCAATGTCAGATATTTTTGAATAAATCTTAATGACAAAAGAGACCTAAAACCCTTGGATAAGGACTTGATTGATAAAATGAAGAATGAGAGCTATCTATGTGGGATGGAATGGAAATGAATGTAATTTGAGGTTTCATATGACTCTTTATGTCTCCTCCTCATAAATTTTTGTGTTACCCTACTTATATGAACATGGTACAAAATGTCTTTCTTTGACTATTTTGTGTATTTTGTAGGTTCTAGAGACTTTAAAGGAATGAAATAAAATTTGGGAGGAATATATGGAATTATTATAACTCAATATGGTAATTTAATTCATTTAAAAAACTCCTAAGTGTTCTTACTAGAGCTCTCATCTCATCCTATCAAAATTGGTGCAGTGAGTATGATAGTGAGAAGGGTGAGAACTCCAAGTGGATGGATTTTTAAGGTGAACCTAAGAAATATATGGCCATGGATGGTTTTAAAAAATTTAATACATATAATTTTATGTATTTTCATGTTTAATCCATCCAATTTTATGTATTTTCATGAGAAACTAAAGCCATTTTGGAATCCAAGTGTGCAAGGTGTGTGGAAGAGGAGTTTTTTTAGACTACAGATGGTGATGGTTCATTTACAAAAGTTCCCAAATGAATAGGAATTAAAAAAATGCATGGGGAATAATATATAAAAACCTTCCCTCTCATTAAAATAATTATATTATCCCCTAGTTAGTTTTTGGATGTTCAAGCAGGTGTGAATGATGAAGGTAGTTTTCTGAGCCAACACAAGGAGTTTCATGCCACTTTCCAAGAGTTTCATGCCTTGTATGGACATGTGTACTTTATAAACTTGAATTATCCATTTAAAATATCCTTATCATGCATATTTAACCTCTTTTATAAAATTTATAAGTTTCCAAGTGACCTTTGGACTTCCCTTGTCTCACCCCCTCTCCCAAATGCTATAAGTCATAACTTTTGGGGATATTTTGAGTAACCTCCATTAGTTAATGGTGAAACCCTAGATAATTTTGTATTTGGATGAATTTTTAAGAAATAAACAAGTGAATATTCCTACTTACATGTTGCATAATTGAGTTTTTTTCCATATCTTATTGATCTTATCTAGTAAAAGATGGTCTAATTTAGCATGTTGTCTTTGATTATCTACCAATTATACAAAAGAGTGATTATTTTATGTCTTTATTAGTGTTATTTCTTAGTTTATGAGAGTTTTAAAATTGGTATATAATTTTATCCTCCAAAGTATCATTCATTATCCTTCCTCAACATCAGTATACCTTGTGAACCTAGCATATGAAACATTGATGTAACAATCTATCTTTAGTTGTGAGTTATGTGTGAAAGAAGATTTGATTTACTATAAGTAGTATAATTTTAGTAAATAAGAGGAAATTTAATATTTTTTCATCACCTTTTAGCTTTCTAAGTTTTTCTTCTTAACCCTTTCCATGAAAAGTTGATAAGTGAAAGAGTGCATCAAGGGCACTAGCCCTTCTAGAGATTCATATCACCAAATTGATTACCCATAGCAAGTGAGATGTTTTCATTGTTACACTTGGATAAGGATAGTTGAGACATATCCTCAAAAGGTGTAAATCGAAGTGACAAAAATACCATATAGATCATTATGGGTAGATAATAGGATCATCTCAGATAGTGAGGTCAGTTAGGATAACAACATCACAATGATTAGTGGGATAACATATACAAAATTTAGTTTATGTGATGGGACCTTTATGGTTTACACCTCATAGGAGTTAATCTAAAATATCACCACTAAGTATTCCTATAGTAGAGGGCCATGATGAGAGCTTACCACATTTTTGCATATGTTTTGATATGAAGATATAGATGGATATAGGACTCATAATGATGGTACATGTATGAAATTAATTTTTTATATGTAATTTAATTATATAGACATTAAATTGATATACATGATGATGATTTCAATTTGAGTTTCTTCACAATTCTCATGTATACATTTTATGATATGATGATTATGGATGTACATGTATTTGTTATTTGATGTTATGGATATAATGTTATTGATGCTATGTAATTAGATGTATATGTTAGATTATAGATGATAGATGATTATAATATGATGTGATAATGTGATAGATGTTTTAAATTTTTATATTCATGCTTTTGTAATTAGTCATTTGATATGGATAGATGGACAGATTTTTGATTGGATGAGATAGATGATGATCTAGAATAGGGGACATGCTAACAAGCTTATTATTTTATAAAATTTGGGATTTATGTAAAACCCTAAGTGACAACACTATTGTGAAAAATTAGGAGAAAAATATAAAAATAAAATCATTCACTGATTTGGAACTACTATATTTTGGAAACTTACTAAAAATATCAAAGTATAATGAGAAAATTAATACTTAGCTAGAAAATGTTTATGTGAAAGGAATTAAAGTCTAAAATTTATTGTGAAGAGTGGCTTGGTGACTGGAATCAAGAATCAGGAACTAGATCTTGGCATGAACATGATACTAAAGGGGTGGCACTCATGTCCATTATGTAATGCACCTATCTACTTTTAGATAGGAAATTAGGGTTTTTGGGTTCTTTGTGTCTTTATATGTGTAGAGAGGATTACAAAGGAATTTAGTCAAAAATTAGTCTATAAATAATGAAAAATTCATAAAGAACTAACTAACTAAACCTATCTATTCCTATGAGAATTATAAAGGATAGAAAGAAATAAAATAAAATAAATCAACATCATATCACCTTCTCAAATGGATTCACCATACCTATGTGGCTCAAAAGCATGTTTTCCCTTGATCAAGAGTCCTTGTCTTTGTTAACAAAGGTGGAAAAATCTTCTAATGTCTCAAGAATACTCCGTAAAACCTAGGCTCATGATTCCAAATCACTAAACTATCATATCAATGAATCTTGTAAACAAAATCAATGATCAGATGCAAAGGATTGTGGAAAAAATTTAAAATTATAACTTTTCAATATTCAAGCTTAAAATCCATGTCCATGACATCTCTATTTATATATTTTTGAGATTGGTCAGGATCAACCATGATCGTCCATCTCAAGATTGAGATGTGTGGCCATGGATAATCCTAATATTTAGATTTAAATCCATAAGTATCTTCATCATGACCTTGGAAGAAGGGGAATTAAAGAGGCATGGAGGGCATTAACTAAGCATGGGTGACCCATAATCTTGATATTTGTGGCATTTATGGCCTAGGAATGTCTTCCTAAGAAATGATGTCACCTGATGATGTAGTTAATAGGAATCAATTTTAAAAAAGAAAGATTCAACAAATCT
Source organism: Torreya grandis (assembly GCA_037957365.1). Classification (NCBI taxonomy): domain Eukaryota; kingdom Viridiplantae; phylum Streptophyta; class Pinopsida; order Cupressales; family Taxaceae; genus Torreya; species Torreya grandis. The sequence goes on from JARHVA010003931.1 coordinate 115,256, forward strand.
CATGGAAAATCCACTTAATCTCTTGATTTGGATTAATTAACCTTAAACAAGGTTAATCAACATTTTGTAATTGTTTAAAATTGGTGTATAATTAATCAAAATGGTCAAAAAGTCATATTAATGTGTCATAATTTGACTGGAGAGGAACTAGATGGTGATTTTAGATGCGTTGGAGCTATATTCCCATTTAGGATGTTGCCAACACCAAATAACAAAGGTACATGATGTGTACCAATGAATTAGAAGAAAAGATTGATCTAGAGAACTAAATGATAAGTTTATCATTTTGACTCAAAATGATCTGATCAAAGTTAGCTAGCCCATAAAATGTGTTGCCCTATTTAGTGATACTTTGACCTAAAATGACACTTTTAAGTGACAAGTTTGAACCATTTAGGGCATTTTATGTATTTTTACCTAAAATATGCATTTGAGTGCAATTTGACTAAGATTGACAATTTAAACACAAATGGTGTTAGTAATTATGTCTACATTTTCCCCCTTTTTAAGAAGGTGTAGCGAGACATTTAAACGAAGTGGCATCTTTTCAAATAAAAGAGTTGTCAAGAAAAAATTGGAACAAACCCATGATGCCCCCTCAAGAGGACATATTAGGATGGAAGAAAAGGATGGACTCTCAAAAAGAGAGAGAAAGTGAGAGATTAACACATAGAATAGATCACATCTAGATGTGATAATGCTTGCACATGTGAGTACCATCAATAATCAAAATATAATTAGAGGTATAATAGGCCCTAGAGATGGGGGGAATTGGAAAGATACAATCCATAAATTTAAGGGATACACTTTAAATGTACCCAATTTGAGAGTACAAGCTACACATTTATGACATTGATCAATCTTGAGACAAGTTTCAGACTAAAATATTTCCATCATGGGCTTTAATGTGGCGATCTTGGAATTAGAGGAAAAGAGAGAATGTTCTAATTTAGGAAGGGAAGCACCACTAGAATGGGGTCTCCAAAGAGAATATAATAAATACTCTAGTAGAGTATATTTGATTGTGTTAAGACAGTTTTGTCCCAATAGGGTGAATCTTGATCATTGATAAATAATAAATAATGGTTTGCCCCTGTAGGGCTTAGTTGATTATGATATTGTTCAAATGGCGGACCCTAACATGGGTAATTGGAAAGCAACATAGATCAAAGATATAACCCAAAAGATAGGTTAAAGTGAGCAGGCACACAATATACATGCGATGGGGTAATGACTTAGAAATACATATTAAACCAAACATATGAGAATGGACAAAGAGATGAGAGAGATAAAAATAAGAATGGAGATAGCTAAGCTAACCTCAATAGAAATTGAGCATAGCCTACATAGTTCCATGGATTCATGTTCTAACATGAACTTTAGGCCAATGTAGTTCACCCAAGTTTGGGAGAGAATGAAATAAAGAATGATGAAAAATAGACCAAGAATTTGATTAGACTTATAATGTATGCAAAGAGATGAAAATCCAAGCATAGACAAAGAAGCCTAAAATACATGTTACCTAAAATTCTAATTTCATATCATGAGCCTAGGTTTTGCAAAGTGTTCTTGAGAATCGTTCATTAGAGTTGATGTTGACATTAAGACTTTGAGCCCTGAGCACAAAGTATTTGCTATAGAAAAATAAATTAGGCATCATAAGTATAAATAACTTAGAATGACATAATATTCCAATTGCACTGAGCCAGTTCAAATGTGAATATCTATAACTAAGGATAATGGTAAAATAATGACCAAAACTAGAGTTACAACGATTTACATTTAAACAAAAAATAAAAAACAAAGAAAAAGATAAACATAAATGAACCTAACCTGAAATCAAGATATGATCTTAAGTAGGAACAAAAATGTTTTAAAAATAAAAGGCAAGAACATCTTAATGACATGAGACCAAGATATGAATAATCAAGATCCATGTGGACCATCAAGGCATTCTTGAACACAAAAGAGAAAAACAAAATTAAACAAAAAAAAAGACACCAACAATAATCAAATAAAAAAAATGGTCCAATAAAAATGTAATAACATAGGATCAAGACATAAACAATCAAGATCCATGTGAATCATTAAGATGTTATGAAACATAAAAGAGATAAGCAAAAACAATCAAGGAAACACAAGACCAAGATGAGACAAGAATTAATAAAAAGAGAGAAGGAGAAAAATTAAAAGGAGAGGTGAGAAAGCACAACAAAATACCAATAAAACACAAAAAAACACCAAGAGAACTCAAATAAACACACACAAATAAAAACCAAGTTAGTGTGGTTTAAAGACAAATGTTCATGCATGTGTGGTAGAGGCATTACTTTCCACCACATCATAACAAAGAACAATGACGCAATAATTGTTCCCTAATTAAAGAGGAATACTAACAAAAGAAATGGGGAAAGAGAAGAAAAGGAAGGAGTTGGCTGAGCTGACTCCATATGTATAAGACAAGTGGATGTTACCTACATAGTTCAATGGATGCATGTTCCAACATGAACTTCAAGCCAAATTTAGTTCTCCCAAGAAATGGGATAGAAGAGAAAATGATGATCAAACCAACATGATTAATGTTATAGAAGAAATGGAAGATACAACCAATAAATGAGATTAGTTTGACAAAAAAGACGCTGATGAGATGAGAAAGAATGATCTTGCAAGATGGTAAGTGTGTGAGACAAGATGAATTGAACTGGTGTTTCTATGCTTGCAAATGGTAGTAGTGTAGCATGGTGGAATGAGAATGTATAAATGTATAGAAATGTGAGACAATGTTTTTGTTCTTTTATGGATCATGCTTTGATGTTTTTGGTATTTTCAAAATATTTTTAATGTTTTTGGTATTTTGGAGATAAAATATGCACTAGGTGCGACCATCTAATCAAGGAGATACACATCCTAAGAGTAGAGGTTCCAATAAGAAAACTAAGCTAGCTACAATGGCCCATGCTCACAAATTGGTGAGAGCGAGGGAAAGGGGTGACCAAACTGACCTCAATAAAAATTGAGCACTGCCTACATAGTCTTGAAGGACCTCAAGTCAATTTATTTCAAACCACATGTTTCATATATCTCAATGGTATAATAATACCTAAAAAGGGGTCTATAGGGTTGTGCCCAAGAGATGAGGCATGGTAATGTAAAATTGGTGAATGGTAGATGAAAAATGGTTTTGTTGCTCTTGTTGATAGGGAGATGTATGTCTTAGTCAATATGTGAGACAACAAAAATGATTAGCTAGATAAGTTTCTATCCAACACCATTTCAAAACAACTGATCTGTTAAGAACTTGTTTCTAATCTAGATCTCAATAATGTGTTTGTGATCTTCATAGATCATTGATTCTGGTTCCTTCAAATGTCAAAATAAGATATCCTTATAACCTTGATAAAGGAAAGTGATGCCAGGGATGGTAAATAATGGTAGGATAAATGAGATAAGTGGGTAATAAATAGGTTGGTGATAATGGAATGTATAATGAATGGGAAATAAATGGAGATCATGAATTTCAATCATAAGTAATGTTATTGATGCTAGATTTGACATAATTTTGGTTATGATAGGGTTGAAGACCTCTAAAGATGCTCTCGATAGGACCATCATATTTTTCTATTGCTTGATCTTGAGAGTAGATACCATCTGATTATGTTTTATATTGGAAGATATTTTGATTTAATCTTTGATATTATCTTTCGTAAACAATGAAGAACTTTTCTGCTCAACTATTGGTGCCTCGATGAGGTTTTCACCAATGAAATTGTTCTGATCATCTCATAGCACCTTTGAGAAGGTTTCACAAATAGATGTTAACATTTGACTTTGATTGTCTTCTAGTGCCTTCAAAAAGGTGTCACTAAAAGATGTTGAGTTTGATCTTTGCTTATCCCCTAGTACCTCAAAAAAGGTTTTAGTAGGAGATTATTCCTATTTTGAATGAATGTGGTCTTGGTCCCCTTGATATTTTACAAATGATATGTCATCATGGATGCAGTTTAATAAAGTGTGATTTTGTCAGTCTTGATCGACACTTATGGGAGGTGGAATGTCAATATAATGGCTATGTTGGGTGGTAATAATAGGATGGTGAAAGGTATCATAATCGTCATAGAAGATACTAGGATAACTTGTGTCGATGCTGAAGTAATCATCCTCAAAAACCATAGAAAGATCACAAATATATTCAAATTAATCTGCAAGGCAATTATAACCAATGTTGTAACAACCAATACTATAATCTATTTCTGACTCTGATTTTGAAGCAAGGGACTCTGAATCTAATGTTGCAATTGATGTTGATTCTATTTTTGATGCCAAATCCAATGTCAGTTCAAAAAAAAACTTGACTTTAATATTGATTCTTCATCTGATATGGTTATTTTGATAATGTTCTATTAAATGCTGAATTTTTAACAAGTAATGGCCTATGATGGCATAATGGGCTCAATAAAAACTAATTCATCTTAGAATGGTTTAGCATAGACTGACTCATCTAAGTGAAGCCCCTCAAAAAGAGGGAACCACTCAAGGGATGTCTTGACAAAATCATGTATGTCAAAGTGAGACTCCTCAAAGAGTGGGAAAAGATCAAGAGACAACTCTACCAAGACTGGCTTGTCAAGGAGATGAGGCTCTTTAAAAATAGGTAACATATGAATAGGTAACTTATCATAGTTTATCTTGTCACAAATGGGTGTTTTAACAATAACATGTTGGTTTTGGTGCACAATTGGTTGCAAAAGATCAAATTTGAACACATTTTGATCCTCATAAGATGGCTTTTGAAGAGGCAATGGTTCTTATTTAGGCTCAAAGATAGGCACAAAATTTATAAAGTGGGGAACATTTGGTTTAGTAGGAATAATGGTTTATGGTTCAATAATGGACTCTCCAAAGATTAGAGTATTTAAGAGGGGCTCAAAAACAATTGGTTCATCAAATGGAGATTATTCAATAATAGGTTCATCACAAACTAGTGATGGGCCAAGAATGGTAACAATTAGATACTTCTTAGTTTGGTTGCTTATGCAAATCAAAGGAGGATGTCGTAAAATGGTAATGATTGGACACTTGTTAGTTTGGTTTCTTGTGAAAACCAAAGGAGGAGATCCTAAAATGGTGATGACTGGATACTTCTTAGTTTGGTTGCTTATGAAAACCAAAGGAGGAGGTCCTAAAATGGTAATGACTAGACACTTCTTAGTTTGGTTGCTTATGCAAACCAAAGGAGGAGATCCTAAAATGGTGATGACTAGATGCTTCTTAGTTTTGTTGCTTGTGCAAACCAAAAGAGGAGGTACTAAAATGGTGATGATTGGATGCTTCTTAGTTTGGTTGCTCATGCAAACCAAAGGAGGAGGTCCTAAAATGGTGATCTTGGTACGTTGTGAAGTTTGATTACTTACACAAACTAAAGTATCCAAGTCTTCCTGATAAACCCAATCATTCCAATCATGATTTGGATCATAAGTTGGATCTTGATTGTGTTCCCATGAATTTTTGTGAGGTGGATAGAAATCTATCTCATAAACCATATTGTCACCATAGGGGTCTTGACTAAAGTCATAATAGTCATTTTGTGTGGCCATTCTATTGTAAGATAGATTATCCTTGAATTCACCATAAATGTAGCTAGACATAATTGCATTTAGTGAAGAAATCTCTGAAAATAGAAAGACCTAAAGTTTTACAAACTATGAAAAGTGATGTTTACAAGATAAAAGTTTGAACCTTGGTTGAAAGGGTGAAGTTGCATCTCAAAAGTAGTTTGTGTTGAAATTTAGCATAAAATTGCCTAATATCAAATGTCTAACATCAAAAGTTTTTGAAGAAAGGTTGTGTTTTTCCAAACAAAGTCACAAAAAATGATGAGGATAGGCACTCGAACAAACAAATAATCAATAGTGTTCAAAATTGGGTAATCATTTAACCAAAGCTATGCAACCCAAAAGAAAAATATCTATGTACCAACCCCATGAATTGAGGCCTAAACAAAAATCAATCAATATTTGGATCCAAACTTGACAAGGTTAATTTGCAATGTTGAAGACTAGGATTGGACCAAACAAGCTAGACAAGAGCAGACAACATAATGATGCATAAACAAGTTATAAATGTTATACATGACATGGTTTGAAACAAATGGTTTTTGATATAATGGTAAACAAGTTCTTAAAAAAAATTGAGCAACCTAAAGATGTAAGCATGCTCAAATGATGTGGTCAATTATTATTTTTCAAAGACTCAAAGGTAAAAAAGATTTGACATAATTTGGGTAGCATAACGCTACCCTTCTTAACTCAAATACATGATTTTGACATGGATTATGAACAAACAAACAATTTTTATCCTCAAATCATACCAAGAAAATAATGACCAAAATACACTAAGTATAATCATCCAAATCCTAGCAAGGGTATGGCAAAATGGGGTTGACTAAAACTAATTGGTTTTTTATCATTCTAGGGGAATCAATTACATAATGACTTTCACGTCAAATGATGCAAAATACAAGCATAGAAATTGGGTAACCATAACATTGGCTAGTTGTAAAAAGGTCTAGTCCTTTTTACAATCACTACATCCTATTGTTTGTTTAGTGTAGTGTGATGTCCAAATGCAGATGCGTCCCATGTGCAACTCCAATTAGGAGCCAAATGAAGTCAATTGTAGGAGATGAAACCCTGGGTCAAATCTTCCCTAAAGAACTCATGGGAGGTAATGATGTCCCCCTCACAAGCCAAGTTTGCATAAAAATAAAGAAAGCATAAAATAGAAAGACTTTAGGGTCATTGTCAAGATCACCCAAACTTTAGAAGTTTTTAGGGAACAATTTAGATGACATTCTTTCTAAAACTTAGACTAGGATTTTTACAATAGGAATGGTGTTTTTGATTCCAAGGGTTTCCTAAAGGGGAAAAATGGAAGAGCATACATGTGGCATCCCTCTTTTTTCCAAACAAAAAATAACTTAAACAACTTTGTAAATACAAAAAACTTGGAAAGGTGAGTTCATTTTTAAGCCCAAATGAGAAATGTGGTGGTGTTCATTTTAACCATTGCTCTTAGTTGTAAATATGAAAACTAATGCTAAAACTCACTTAAGCACCTAAATATTACTTTAATCACCCAAAATAATGTTCCTAATTAATTTTAAGCATGAAAAAGGTGATCTAAACATGTTTTTAGCAAATGTCAAGTTTGGTCTTGTAATAAAAATGTTAGCATGTCCTTTATCCTTGAAGCTCTTTTAGGCTTGAGACAGTGAACTTTAAAAAAGAGATCTCAGGTCTATGTTTTAAGAAAAACACAGTGATATACATCAGTTACATAACTGATGATGGTTACATTTGCAAACTAATGATAGTTATATAACTAACATCAGTTATATTAATGTGATTGATGATAGCTATCCAACCAATTCTGGTTTTACTAACTGATGTTGGTTACTATGTAAACCCCTGGTAAACAAAAAATGGCAAAACAAAGTTAGAAAATCAATTTTCAAGAGTTTTAATGATCTAAATAAATATTTTAAAGTTACAAAATGATCTTCTTCATGTGTGCGATGCGTCTTGTCCCATCGGGTGTGTCAAGATGTAGAGAGGATTACAAAACAAGTTAGTCAAACATTAGTCCATAAATAATGAAAAATACATAAAGAACTAACAAACCAAGCCTATCTATTATTATGGGAATTATAAAGGATATCAAGAAATAGAATGAAAAAAATTAACATCATATTACCTTCCCAAATGGACTCACCATACCTATGTGGCTCAAAAGCATGTTCTCCCTTGATCAAGCATCCTTATCTTTGTCAACAAAGGTGCCAAACTCCTCCAATGCCTCAAGAACACTCCATAAAACCTAGGCTCATGATTCTAAATCACTAAACAATCCTATCAATGAAGCTTGTAAACAAAATCAATGATCAAATGCAAAGGATTATGGAAATAATTTACCATTATAACTTTGCAATATTCAAGCTTAAAATTAATGTCCATGGCCTCTCTATTTATAGATTTTTGAGATTGGTTAGGATCAACCATGACCATCCATCTCAAGATTGAGATGTATGGCCATGGATAATCCTAATATTTAGATTTAAATCCATAATTATCTTCATCGTGACCTTTGAGGAAGGGGCATTAAAGAGGCATGGGAGGCATTAACTAGGCATGGGTGACCCATAATCCTAATATTTGTGGCATTTATGGCCTAGGGATGTCTTCCAAGAAATGATGTCACCTAATGATGTAATTAATAGGAATAAATTTTCAAAAATAAATATTCAACAACTCTCATGAAAAATCCACTTATGCTCTTGATTTGGATTAATTATCCTTAAAAATGGTTAAACAACATTTTGTAATTATTTGAAAATTGGTGCAAAATTAATCAAAATGGTCAGAAAGTCATATTACTAGGCCATAATTTAAATAGAGATGAACTAGAAGGTGATGTTAGATGTGTTAGAGCTGTATTCCCATTTATGATGTTGCCAACACCAATTAACAAAGGTACATGATGTATACCAATGAATTAGAAGAAAAGAGTGATCTAGAACACTAAATGGCAAATTTGTCATTTTGCCTCAAAATGATTTGATCAAAGTTAGCTAGTCCATAAAATGCATTTCCTTATTTAAGGATATTTTGACCTAAACTAGCACTTGTAAGTGACAAGTTCAAACCATTTAGGGTATTTTATGGATTTTGACCTAAAATGTGCATTTGAGTGAAATTTGAGTAAGATTGACAATTTCAACACAAATGATATTAGGAATTAGATGTATACAATATGTAGAGCATATATTTGGTATGGGAGATTATAATAACTTGTAAAAACCATTGTTTAACTAATTTCTTTCAAAACCCTAGGTCTTTAACATGCGAATACCAATTTAAATCAATGGGGAAAGGGTTAAGTGGCTGAAGGTTGGTGAGACCTCAAAACCCCATGTGTTGAGCATTACCTACATACCAATACTCTAAAGAGGGGTAAAACTTCATTTATTTCTCCCATTCTATGGTGGTGTGTGAATAACTAGTGAAATATGCTAGATGGAAGTGAAATACTAATGTGATTAAGTATTTTAACCATGAATTGTGACTTAATAAATGTATTTAGACTTTGCAATACTAATGTGATTAAGTATTTTAACCATGAATTGTGACTTGATAAATGTATTTAGACTTGAGATTTGGTTACTAGGGTTGTATATAATCATAATTGGGAGAAATAGGTACTTTGATCTCAATGTGTAATTATTATTCTGGTGCTTTTCAATGTGGAAGCCTCTTGTGTGCAAGATGGTTTGAAAAGTGTTTATATAGTTATATCTATAAAATTAATTTTAATGGGTATCTTTAGGGACATAGGCTGATCTTGTTATATCTTTTGAATTTGTAAATTAGTCATTAATTAATGGGAAGATAGGAGATGGGGGAAGGATACTAAAGTAATGCACTATAGTCTCCCAGGGCATCCTATCCAATTGGATATTTCATCATGATAAATATTAGTTAGATCTTAAAATATGTCTATGTTTTATAAGAATAGGGATGAATAAATTCATCTCATCTTAGAATAGTGTAAAAGGTGGTCAAAAGTGATCAAAATGATCCCTAAGAGAGGTTTAGAGTTAAGTGTGTAAAATAGTGGTCATAAATGCATAATTTTAGTTTAAATGTTAATTCATATGTCTACATTTCCCCATTTTATTCTATTAATGAAATAAAATTGAAATTACTACAATAACAAGAAAAAGAGTGCATACCTAGACTTACATGTGGAGAGGAATCCTGGATGTAGGTCACAATGATGAATAGTGATCCATGAAAAAATATACAATGAAATAAATGTAATATAAATATTTAATTAAGATGAATATAAAATGGTTAAATAAAATGAACTAGAGAGTGATAATTAATGAATAACCTAATTGGGTACATGAACTATTATGCTTTTCCTAGTGGAAAAACTGGAGATTATGGCAGGTTATACACTTGTAGTTTTATCAAAAACTAGTGATTGTGGTAAGTTGTACACTTGTAGTTTTATTAACGTTGAATAACTTGGATTAGAATTTTCATGCCCCAATCCTCATCAATAAGTGGGCCTGCTTAAGAAATCAAGCTGTGCTTGAATCCATCATTTCTTACCTAATTTAGTGAAATTTTTTGGAATCCCTCTATGAATCCCATTAGATATTTTTGGTTCAAAATTAGTGAAAATAATGAACCAACCACTACATATGAAATAAGGTTCAATTATAGTTTAAAAATAGTAAAAATACTAAGTATAATCTATTACTAATGTATAAAACATGGATATTGACATGAATTATCATTCCATCTTTAATACTGGTGCAAAAATTGAGCAATGAAGAAGTAATGTGCCATGCACATGCCCCTAATTGATATCAGGTGCATATAGATTCTGAGACTGAGTAAAATAATTGTGATTTTGAGTAAAAAATTGTGTGACATACTAAAACAAAATTTCATGCATGATTTCCTCCAAACTAAGCAACTCTAGAAAAAATTATGTAATTTTGAGTAATTCTAGAAAATGAGACTATGAAACTACTGAGTGTTATTCTGAGTAAATTGAGGTTCTAAGAAATTTTAAGAAATGCCTATTTCTTAGGCATTTTGAAAACATCATTAAGAAGGACATTATTTTATTGCTCTTTTGTCCAAAGTGGCATTCCTATCCAACATGGATTTTAGTGTATTTTCTAATCCTAAAATTATGATAACTATGTAATCACTTTTGAATCATGTGTGTGTTAATATGGAAGGTCTAGTCTCTTAGACAAACCTTTGTGAATGCCATTTAATTTTAGGTGAGTTTTTGATCCTTTGTAATAACTTAAATCAAAAGAAAAAATTTATGCAATAGGTTGTTGTGATGTAGAAATGTGAATATGAGTAGTATTTGACAACATGGAAAATCATGGTATCATTATGTACATAAACTAATTATAGTAAAATGTAAGATGCATGTGGAAACAAGAATTAATAGTAAGTGTGTCTAGATATTTGTGATTATGAAACACACAAATAAGTGATCAGTTGAGTATATAAAATTGAATAGAACTACTTAAGGAGGGATGCATGATATCCATCATGACATTATGAGGGTTGGGTAGATGCATGATGTCCATCATGGAAACAAATATCTAAGAAAAGAAGAAACAAATATGTCATGGCCATGACACACACAATCAAAGAGTACATTCATAACACATAAAACACATAACATAAGGCCAAGGGGACAATACCAGAAACGTGTTCAAATGTAACTCACTTGAATAGAAAACACATATAAAGACATGTTCAAATTCCCTCACATGCATAGAAGAAAACAAAGAAGGCTTAGATCCACATATAATGACATGTAAAAATGTACACATACAAATATAAGTCACACACAAAGACATGTTCAAATGTCCTCACACACATACAATCAAATATTTAAATTCTTGGATCCATTTGGAAATGACATATTCAAATGTCCTCAAAGAAAATATAGAATGTATACAATATGTTAATATATAAAAATCAATTTAAAAGAATGCATGATTATGTAATTTGTTCAAAAATATTTAAGATGTAACCTAATTATATTCAATAACTAAGATTAATAGTAGTATGTCATAATGCTATTTAGTGAGAAATATTAAAATATGTAATTCTATGTAAATATTTGAGCTATGAGTAAGATGGTGTGTGTGAATAAGGATAAAACATGTGTGTAACATTACCCTAGTGAGTTAATTGATGAACATACATGTTGTATAAATCTTTTATGTAGTCTGGAACTGAGTGGTCAAAGTCTAAGCTCACTCAGATAAAAGCATTATGAGGTACACTAGATCAGTGCACTCATGTCCTCCATAGTGATCCTATCTATATATATTTTCTGAGTGTGTAATAGTGAAAGTGGTTGGAATTGATTCTATGGATGATGTGTTGTGTAATCTATAATCACTCATGTAACTTAATGAAGCATAATAATAAAAACTAGCTAAATATTTATAGAATATTTTGGACAAATGAACTGATGTATGATAAAATACATATAAGCATGCATATGTCCTAGTTTTGTTATTTTCTAAAATATTTTTTTATTTTTACATATATATGTAAAGAGTATGTAGAAGACAAAATAAATATATTAACCAATGAGTCCAACAAGGGATTCATAATCAAAAGTCCTTGTGTTAAGAAAATAATGGTGATCTTTTGTGAAAGGAAAGGGGTATGATATGGTGATTGAACTAATTTTAAAGGAGAATTTTAATATGGGAGACCAACTATGTTATAAATATCACTACCATACTGGTTATCTATAGCATATTGTCTCTACCTTTGATCATAATGGATTATAGGGATTTTTATAACTCATATCAAAGTAGGTGACTCCTCTATTGGTGTTTTATGTGAAGTAACCATAATATTATATAACATCAATTAAAGATGTGGAGTAGAGAGTGGCTCCCTAGGATCTATGAAAATATCTAATGAAGGGACCTCTCTAGGATAGGCCTTCTTGTTAGGATGTGGAGCGAAAAGCTTCAACTGGTGCAAACAGGGAGGAGGTTGCTGAGTTCCAGGGAGACCAGCATCGGTAGAGTGCAGTGCACAAGGCAACTGACGACGACAGGGTGGACAGGAAGGCAACCGACATCGGCAGGATGTCGTTCGACATCGGTCACCTCCAGGCAGATAGGGACTGACGTCAGTCACCTGTGGTAGTTCTAGAACTGCTTGTTCCACAGACAGTTAGTTCATTGAATTGAGTGTTTGCATGCAAAGGCTATTTTTGGTCTTGAGTTGCGTGTCTAATTATTGTAATTATGACAGTGTAATTATTGTATACATGAGATATATATAATAGACTCATAGGCTATAGTGTAAAAGTGTAGCTAGTGAGTAAGAGAGCAATAAGCTCCTTCAAATAGAGGAGAGCAATGGTGTGTTCCTCCTAGTGCCACAGTACCAAGGTGGGTACTGGTTTGGAGAATCAACAAGGTTCTTCGTATGTGTATGATCTTGGTCAGCATGTGTGCATGACTTTCTATAGGAGATCTACAATGGTGAGTAAGGTCTAGTGATTTGTAGCTAGCAGCAAAGAGTAGGAGATCTACTTGGAGTACGATTGTGTACTTGGTGTACTGGCAGCGTGTTACTGACTGGTTGGAGAGGTGAACATCAATTTTGTAGTGGAGTTGATTGTTGTGACCAAGAGAGAGAGGGAAGAAGGTCTTGAGGTGTGGCAAGCCTTTGAGGTGGAGGAAGAAGTGGCATCTTCCTTATTGTATATTCTTCTGAGTGATTATTAATACAATTGTGTATTGTCTCTCAATTCCTGTGTTGTTTCATATTTCTAGTTACTTATTGATTATGGTTAAACTCCATGTTTAGCTGCTAATACAAGAAGTAATCATATGTGCTCTATTGGTGGAGCAAGATCTTGACAAGTGGTATCAGAGCTTTTGGTTGGGTTGACTAACAGGTGGTTCAAATCTGGTAGTGTTTTTTGATTACAGGTCACTCGCAAGGGTTTCAGATTGAGTAGGAGTATAGCAATGGTAGAAGAAAGTAAGCTACGAATGGAGAAACTAAATAGCACAAATGGTCTGATTGATGGAAAGAAAGAGCAGGTAAAAAGAGATTGTTGGTTGGTAGAAGATCAGCGCGTAGAAGCATATGTTGCAGGTAATGTTGCACAGGATGTTTTGGATAAAGTAGAATCTTTGTTTACAGATTCTTTTGCCTCTTTCCATGCAGCCCGAAATAGAGCATCTTTTCATGGGTATGTCTTTGGAGACTTTGGAGAGATTTATTTAGGTGTTGGAGAGCCTTTTCAGATGATTGACGAAGGGGAAGTGAAGCTGAAATTGCAGACGGATGACACACAGTGGTTGAAGGAAGTCATGCAGGTACCAGTCTTAGAGATGAGTCTAATTTCTTCAAGAAATTTGGGTGATGAGAGATGCACTGTAACTCTCACAACAAATAAACTTGAATTAGATGGTGGTAAGAAAGTAGGTATCCTTTATCTATCTACTTATATTGATGATTCACCTTCTGTTGCAGAGATGTGGCTTCATAGGCTTAGTCACATATGTAGAAGGAAAATACAAGTTTTGAAGTGGATGTCAGATGTCTTTGACAAGCTAAAGAACTAGAAATCCTTGGTGTTCATGGAGGAGATGACAGACAGAGATCAGGGGAGGGAACTAAATTATTCTGAGCAGAGCAGGGTTGATTTGATCAGGATTTTGATCCATGGAGAGCTCACAGGTAAAAAGTTATCACTCACAGATGAACACAGGTACCAGCATCAGTCAGATAGTAACCAACATCGGCAATAGGAAGACTAACATCGGTCATGAAAGAACTGACATCAGCAGAAAGGACACCAGTGTTGGCTAGGGAAATGACATCGGTAGTCAGGGTTAGTACAGGGAGTCGACATCGGTCAGGAGCAGACTGGGAGATGGCCGAGATCGGTCACTGGGATAGATGGTGGGTGGACAGCAAGCTGTCAACAAGTCTCAAATGCTCATGTCGAGGTCAGATAGGGTAAGTGAACCTCATATTCATTGTTCACCTTCTTTATATTGCTTATTGATGGTCAAGAACCAGGAAGATGCGAAGAGGCAATGCAGGTAGAATCTAGATACAGTGGGAGCTTGGCATAGATGAGGAGTGTGAATCCTTGGAAAAGAACCAAACAGGTTTTTGTTGGTAGAGTTGTCAGCTGGAAGTAAGCACTGAGAGACAGAATGGATTCCCAAGTTAAAGAAGAGAGTGGATGGATATGTGAGATGGAAGGCCAAGGCATATGGTCTTGAGGAAGCTACAGGACAGTGGTATAGGTGGATGACTAAGCATGGCTTCAGTCAATGTCAGTGTAAGTATTTTGGTTTTTTCTTACCAAGTGGATGATGAGTCACGACATTATCTAGTTACTGTATGTGGGTAATTTGCTAGCAGGTTTTGTACATACAGGGATTTGTTGAGCTAAGGGTAAGGTTAGTTCAAAGGTGTGTCAGGAAGAATTTAGAGCAGCAAAATTCTTTGGCATAAGAGACATGGAGATTTTATCTCCAGTGGGAGCTGATGTGAAGACGGTGTTGGCAGGGTTCATGATGCAGGATGTAGAATCAAAAAGCACACCAAGGGCTGGACAGTTCAAGCTTAGCTTGGAACAGTGTTCAAAATCACATGAGGTCTAGTGTAGACCTGAGTTTTCCCAAGCAATGGGAGTTGTCAGAAAGTATGGATCCAATTCGAGGAAGAGGTACTGAAGGGCAGTTTAGTGGATTCTTACAGGGATCAGTGGCAGGTCGACATGCTATGTAGGGTCAAGTTATTTTCTACATAGGTTTGTAGATGCGGATGTGGCAGGTTACTTGGATGACAAAGGCACAAAGGTTAGAACATCATAGGGTGTGGTGGTTAGTCTTTAGGATTGATCTTGAAGAGGGATACAAGCCAGGGTACAAATTAGATAGTGTACAGATATAGGTACAGTTGCAGCTATTTATCTCCAAGTGGGAGATTGTTAGGATGTGGAGCTAAAAGCTTCAACTGGTGCAAATAGGGAGGAGGTTGGTGAGTTCCAGGGAGACTGGCATCAGCAGAGTGCAGTGCACAAGGCAATTGATGATGACAGGGTGGACAGGAAGGCAACTGACATCGGCAGGATGTCGGCCGACGTCAGTCACCTCCAGGCAGATAGGGACTGACGTCGATTGCCTGTGGCAGTTCCAGAACTACTTGTTCCATGGACAGTTAGTTCATTGAATTGAGTGTTTGCATGTAAAGGCTATTTTTGGTCTTGAGTTGCATGTCTAATTATTGTAATTATGATAGTGTAATTATTGTATGCATGAGATCTATATAATAGACTCATAGGCTGTAGTGTAAAAGTGTAGCTAGTGAGTAAGAGAGCAATAAGCTCCTTCAGATAGAGGAGAGCAATGGTGCGTTCCTCCTAGTGCCACAGTACCAAGGTGGGTACTGGTTTGGAGAATCAGTAGGGTTCTTCATATGTGTATGATCTTGGTTAGCATGTGTGCATGACTTTCTATAGGAGATCTACAATGGTGAGTAAGGTCTAGTGATTTGCAAGTAGTAGCAAAGAGCAGGAGATCTACTTGGAGTACGGTTGTGTACTTGGTGTACTGGCAGTGTGTTACTGACTGGTTGGAGAGGTGAACATCAATTTTGTATTGGAGTTGATTGTTGTGACCAAGAGAGAGAGGGAAGAAGGTCTTGAGGTGTGGCGAGCCTTTGAGGTGGAGGAAGAAGTGGCATCTTCCTTATTGTATATTCTTCTAAGTGATTATTAATACAATTGTGTATTGTCTCTCAATTCCTGTGTTGTTTCATATTTCTAGTTACTTATTGATTCTAGTTAAATTTCGTGTTTAGTTGCTAATACAAGAAGTAATCATATGTGCTCTATTGGTGGAGCAAGATCCTGACACTTCTTGGAAGTGTAGATCTATGTTGTGAAAATATTTGAGTAGGTTATACCTTTTTAGGTGGCTCAACTAAAGGTTGATATGTTGTAACCAAATATATCTATGATAGATGGTAATCATAAGGGATACCTAAAACTATAATAACCTCATCATTGTATATGTATTTCAAGAATTTGTGGAGTATAGAAATAATTTCCTAAGTCTGTTAAATCTAAGGGCATCCTAGCAAGATATAAAATACCCCTACATTAGGTACTAATATGAATCTAGTGGCCACATGTAATGGACCAACCTATAATGGCAATGTAATCTCATCAATGGAGCTCTTAATGTGACAATTGAATCCTTTTATTAAAATTGTGGTGGGAAACATATTCCAATATGTGTATTCAATATGATAAGTGTTTTGGTACACATATTCACACTTGAACTATTATTAACCATGACACTCTCAATAGTTTGGTGACCAATGTGAGCTTTAACAAATAAATAATGTAAATCTAAGTCATCATCGACTATCTCATGTTTTGCAAACATAATGAGTGGCCTAGATGGTAGTATAATATGATAAACACCTATGATACCATTCAAAGGATGTTATTCCTCTACATGAGAATGGTAAGAAAATAGTTAAGGGTACACATTAGATGCATAGTGCATACCTGATGTATCTATCATCTCTTTAGTTGTGCACTTAAGAAAAGGGTCATTAAATATACTCATTGATTTATTTTTACTTGGTTGTACTATTGTACTCTATGTCAGTGTGCCCACATCAATGATGTTGGCATCTAACAAATCCTAAATCTTATGTCTCAAACTGATACATTTATTAGTATTATGGAATGGTGCCCTATGATATTCACAAAAGGCATTCTGGTCAAAAACTTTTGGAAGAGGCTGATTCACATCAACCTCTTTAATGGGAGGGAGATACATGACATTAAACTCTAATAGTGTTTTTAAAACCTTATACGGAGCTTTTGGTAGATTAGTGAATTGTATCCTTGGAGGAGCTGATAAGACAAAGCATGGGGTAGGCTCTAAAACTACATGTATTGTCACTTTTTTAATATTTTTTATTATCATTTGACCTTACCTTGTATTTTGGATTGCTTGATCTCTTGTTATTGACATCTGAGTTAGATTTATACTTAAGCTTGTTCATTTCCAATAATTTGACTTATCTTTCATTTACTGTATGGAAAAAATCTATGAATGAGTTGAACTTATTGAACATAATGGATTTATATAAATATGGACAAAATTATTTCTTAAATATGTCCTATAATTATCTGTCATAGGGTTTTTCATTATGGATAATAATGCATTTTATCTTAAAACATATTATGTGATAGGTTCATTAGATTTTTATTTGAGCAGGGCAATTTGAGCATAGGAAACCTTCTCACTAATTGAATTTGATAAATGTGTCAAAAACATATTGGCAAATGGATTGAATTCTTTCACTAATTGGTATGGTAAATCATAGAACCATTTTAATGCATAATCCTCGAGACTTATCAGGAATAACTTAGTCAATAATCAATCACTGGACACATA
This sequence comes from Torreya grandis, assembly GCA_037957365.1. Classification (NCBI taxonomy): domain Eukaryota; kingdom Viridiplantae; phylum Streptophyta; class Pinopsida; order Cupressales; family Taxaceae; genus Torreya; species Torreya grandis. Next base: position 133,335 of record JARHVA010003931.1, read on the forward strand.
ACACAACCATGTTGTGTGAAATGATCTAAGATGTTAGTCAAGATCACCCTTTCCATCAAATAGTGTAAGCTTAGGTGCCACAAACCCTATCAGTAAAGGATATATTGATATATGATGTGTCAATAGAGTGTATAGTAAAACATGGGAATCTAGTGCCTAATTAGGTTTCAAAGAACCTTGATTCAAATGTAATACCTTAGCTTGAAGAGATTAAATATCTTTCCTAAGGGATAATACATCAAGAGAAGAGGAATGTGTGATAACCAAATGTGGTGCTCTTGATGATGGGGTAATAATTGACATGGTAATCTATTGAAGGCCTTGAGTGGCTCCCATTATGACAAGTGGTACAAAAGTTGTAGCCAATGAAGTAGTAATCTGAGAAGATTGAGCCATGTTTGCATTATTTATATCTTTCAAATTTCCTAGAAAGGTAGTATGATCAAGAAGTTTCTCATGAAGTCTTTATGTAAAATATATCAAACTTCTTCTTTATTGAATTTGATTTGCTCCCCATTTATAGGAGGGGGTACATCATGATGTTCATCTTAAGGATCACAATTATCTTGATCACATTACTCCTATTCAAAATTTGTATCATTGAATTCCACATATTTGGTATGTGTAAGAACATTCAAAGGTGCTTCTACACCCTTATTCTTATTCATATTGGGGCCATGCTCAATTGGGATACCACTTAATCTAGCACTTCTTAAAAGAGCAAAAGGAACCTTTTTAGATTCTATATAATAAGATATGAAAACTTGACATTTTTTAGTTATTATAAAATTTATCAAAGATAGAAATCCAAAAATAATAAGTGTAAAAAACAACAAGAAGGATATAGACCATATTAGCATTAATGATTAGGATTTGGAAACATTCTAATAATAAATGGGTTCACCAATAGGTTTTATAAAGTTTGGGATTTATGTAAAACCTTAATTGACAACACCATTGTGAAAAATTAGGAGAATAATATAGCAATAATATAATTCACTAATTTATAACCATTGTATTCTATAAACTTACTAACAAATAACAAAGTGTAATGAGAAAATAAAGATGTATCTATAAAATGGATCTGCAAGAAGAATCAAAGTTTGAAACTTATTGTGTAGAATGGCCTAGTGATTGGAATTAGGAATTAATAATTAGATCTAAGATTGGAAAATAATTTCATGGGTAGGAAATTAGAGGGGTGTTATTAAAACATATTAAATAAAACAACCAAAATAATACACACACACAAATGAAAAATAATGAAAATAAATAAACAATAAGTATGTGCCCTAGATTATGTCAAAAATTTGATGTGTGAGTACCAATGATACCTATAGCTTTGTTATGCCACAAGAAATTATATATTCAAGGGGTTAGACTAGGAATGATATATCCTAATGAAGCCACAATGATTTATTAAGAATAAATCAAGGATGTTGAATTATTTTTGTATTTGTGTGTATTTTATATTATTTTTAGGAATTTATTATTTTTATATTTATTATTATGGTTTTTTGAATAAATATACAAGGGATATTATAAAAGGGAAAACCAATTTTAGCAGTGGGGATGGAAGTGACAACATATGGGAAGATAAATTGATGGATGGATTGAATGCGAGATCTTCAAGGACTATATGGCATGTGGAATTATTTATCCATGTGTCATTTTGATTTCATGTTGTAATGGTTTTATCATACACTGATCACATCAACATTTTTTTATATAATCCTTGTGGGTCTTTACCAAGGTCAAAATGGGAAAGGGAACTATGGACAACCAGATGGATCAGGATATAGATGGATGTAATGAAGTGGATCCACCCCTAATCATAGGGGTACTCATAGATAATAATTAGTTATTAAGTGTAATGAAATTAATTATAGTTTTAACAATAATGGAATAATATATCTTATAATTAAGAATAGAATAATTATATCCATAACAATAATTAATAGAGGAAAATAATACTTGAACATTATGAGTGAGCCACTTTGAGGAGGTAACCACCAAAATAATGTAATAAGATCAAAATTCATAATATGATCATAAAATACTAACCAATAATTTTTTATATACTCTAATTATCCATGGTTATTACATAAGATGACCATACTAAGAACATAGATAAATGCAATAAGATAATATGAAAGGTATATAAGCCACAAGTCAACCACATATCCCTATATGCACTATAGGTTAAAGGTGTAGCATGCCCCTTCACTTCAAAAAAATGTTGCCCTAAGATTGAATAAAATATGAATTTTTTTGTAAGAAATATCATCCTTCCATGTTGCATCTTCATGATTCAAACTCTTTCACTTTATCAAATACTCCTTAAGTTCTCTTGTTCATAGCCTTTTTGTCCATATGTGAAGGATATCCTCAAGTTTTAGAATGACTCTGCCTTCTCTATCCAATTCAGGTAACTCATGTTGGGTAAAAAATATTTGTCCAATAACATTATTCAAGAAAGATACATGAAATACAGGATGGCTATGAGTGGATTAGGGTAGTTCCAGCTTGTATGTTGAATTACCAATTTTATACAGGACCTAATAAGGGCCATAATACTTGGGAGAAAGTTTTTTATTACTTTTTTATTTCTTAAAATACATATTATTATATTTATGTGAGTAAAAAAATACCCAATAATTTATTTCAAATTTCCTTTCACTATGATTTTGATCAGCGTATTTTTTTATTTTATTCTATGTAATTGTTAAATTCTTGCTTAAACTAGCTAGTGCCTCTTATTGATGTTGAGTGTGTTCTTCAATAGCTTTAACCTTGGGTTTCACCTTCAAGGATGAAGTGGTGTATGGGGGATTATATCCATAAATTTCAAAAATGGGAGACATTTTAGAAGAGGTATAGAAATAGGTGTTGTACCACCATTTTGCTAGTGGAAACCAATGGACCCAACATTATGATTTATATGATGAAAAACAATAGAGATACCCTTCTAGGCATTTGTTGACAAAATCTATTTTCCCATCATATTGAGGATGATATGGTGAGATATGGGACAACTAAGTACCCAAAAGAGAAAATAATATAGTCCAAAATTTATTAGTGAAGATATGATCATAATCACTTACAATGATTTTAGGAGTAGCTTGTAGCTTTGAACTGTAGTGAGAAAGGTTTCAACTATTGTAATAACTACAAATGGTTATGATAAGGGAAAAAAATGAAAATATTTTTTGAGACTATCCACAACTACCATGATTAAATTTTTACCTTCAAACCTTGGTAATCATGTAATGAAATCCATGGAAACCTCCTCCCACCTATGGATATGGATTGAGAAAGGATACAAAAGACCTAGTGTCTCAATTGTTTCTCCTTTGTTCTATTGACAAACCATGCATGCTGCCATACACACACACACACACACACATATCCCTTGAGTCCTTCCCTAAATAAATATTCCATGACTCTATGATATGCCTTCAAAAATATTGAGTGCCACCTATTGGAGATGTATGAATATATTAAATTATCTTGTGGCTGAGGACAAAATCCTTACATTAGTATAATCTATATTTATACCACAATGTGTTACCTTTCCACTCAAATTTTTTAGAACAATAAAACCATGATTAAAATTATAAATCAATACCTATGTATTATTGTCATTATCTCATTTTGATATTGCTTATTCTAACCAATTTGATTATGAAATAGTCATTACACATAATAATTCCTCAAATGATTCAATCCCTCTTGGAAAGTGCATTTACTACCACATTCTATTTTGCTTTCTTATAGACTATTTCGAATACATCCCAAAATTTTATTCACCCATTATTTTATTATTATTACGATAATCCTTATTCCAGAAAGTATTTTAGACTATTATGATTAGTCATTACTTTATAGTGTCTACCCATCAAAAAGGTCTCTCTTGTTTGACTACATGAAGAATAACCATCATCTCCTTCTCATAGATTTTCTTGATCTTATTTTTTCCTTATATTTACTGATATAGAATGAAATGAGTCTTCCTTATTTCATGATTATTTACCCCATGGCATATCATGATGCATCACATTTAACCATAAACATTTTGGAAAAATTAAGGGTCATCAAAATTGGAGTGGCGCACATAGCCTCTTTCAGCTTATCAAATGACTTGGTAGTTAATTCATCCTAATATAGGGAATATTTATTCAAAAATTATGTGAGTGGAGTTTTTATGCTAGAATAATGTTTTAAAAAACTATGATAGTAACATGTTAGCCCCAAAAATCCATGAAAGTTCATGAGAGTCTTTAAAACTTGTCATTCCATTATAAATTTGATCTTATCAGGGTTGACTTTGAATCCTTCATGTGAAATAATATGACCCTAATAATCCACCTCATGGAATCCAAAAGCAAATTTTAAAGGTTTGGAATAAATTTGATGTTGTTATAGAACTAACAATACTTGTTTCACATGCTTTGAAAGTTCTTCCCAAGATTTTCTGTAGATTAGAATGTCATCAAAGAACACTAACACAAACTTCCTTAAGAGAAAATTTAAAAAAAAATTCATCAAACTCTAAAATATATATGGTGCATTTGTGAGACCAAAATCAATGAACATAAACTCATAATGACCTTCATGAGTTCTTAAAATTGTTTTAAGGATATCCTCATCTATGAGCTAAATTTTGTGATACCTATAATGAAGATATATTTTGGTAAAATAACATCACCATGTAATTCATCTAAAAAATAATCAATTAATGGAATACCAAACTTATATTTGATGGTTTACTTGTTGAGTTCCTTTTAGTCATGGTCCATCCTCTAAGTGTCATCCTTCATCCGCACCATGACCACTAGGGACTAATATTCACTTTGGATATGTCGAATAACACCTACCTTTAGGATCTCATGTACCATATTTTCAATTTCATGTTTTTGGGCATATGGATACTTGTATATTTTTATGTTTATTGGCATACTACCTAGATTCAATTTTATGGCATGATCATGTCCTCTACTTGGTGGTAGTCTTTTTGGCATTGCACTAAAAATTATTGGGTGGTCATAAGGAATCATTTGTAAAATAGATGTGTAGACACATTGTTTGGTTGAACTTATATGTAATACAATTGTTCCATAAATATTTCATCCCCTTTTCTAATAAACTTTGTCTTCTAATTTGAGCTAACCAATTAGGGAGGTTTTTCCCATAATGCCCATAGTTCAAATGTCCTACCTTCATAATGAAATTTGCTTGAAAAATTATTGTAAATTCATCTCTATTGTGACCAAAGTTATGATCCATCATACTCACAAAACAATATTATCCCCACCAATGGGAATAAAAAACATAGGATAATTAATTAGGTAGTCCCCCATGGAAATATTAATAATATGGCATTTTCTAGAATAATTGATTATGCCACCATTTGCAATCATGTCTTGAAATTTTGGATCTAGATAAATAAAATATTTAAAATGAATATCCAACTTATTATTTATGAAATTATGTGTACTTATTGATTCAACAAACAATATCACCCTTTATTTCTTGAGGAATCCCATCACCTTAAGAGTTTGAGTACTAATACCTAAAAAGGCATGATAAGAGATAGTAGGGTGAGAATATTTAGATTCTTCATTTATCTCTTCTATACCCTCATCTGAGGCCTCATCATTTTATTCATATTCATTAGCTCCTTCATTGTAGAAAAACCTAGTTTAGGCACATTTATGTCCTTTGCTCCACTTATTGTCGTATCCTAAACATAACCCTTTGGCACACTTCTCTTCAATTCACTAAGTGGTCAATCTTGTAGGTTGAGGAAATGATGGTGATGTAAAATTATGTTCATGACTATGAGTGAAATCCCTTATTTGGACCAAATAGTTTTCCTCTACCTAGTCCATAAATGGTGTTGCTTTAGAAATAGATGCTAGAGTAAACAAGCAAACATCAAGTTGGATGTTATCCTTAAGCCCCCAAAGAATAGGTCAGTCATGTTGTTCTCATTAATGTCATCCATGCATAAGGATAAATTCTATAATTTATGAATATGATCCTTAATAGTGCCTATTTCTCATAACTTTAATAACTAAATGAATTATTTACATTACCTTTTTCTGTAAAAACTATGTTGATTTTTTTTGCTCGAGATTTTGGATCCTCTTCTGTGATCCTTTATCATTAGAAAAGATTAATGTGGAATAGAAGGACCTATAAGTTCTCAAAATCATGAGGAATTAACCATTGTAATTTTTTTGTAAATTAGTAAATTAGTCATTAAAATATTCTAAATTGAAAAATAAACCAAAAAAGAAATATAAAAAAGAAATTCATGTCATTAAAAATCAAAGAAAGCTAAATAAAGTAATTATTAAAAAATAAATTAAAAACTACCATTAAAATCATAATTAAAATTAAAAACATTAATAACAACACAACTATATCTAAGTTTAATAATATGGTTCTAAATAGTTATTAGATAGTTATATTATTATTGATTATGACCAAACTAGACTAGGTAATAGGAGAGCCCTTCTTTTTCTTTTGAGCACACAACCATCTAAACAAAATGAACTAATTAGATTCAAAAAATAGAGATGTCATGATTACATTTTTCACACATGGGGTATGATGTAGATTAAATAATTTTTTCATTTGATTGATCCAAGTGATTGGATCCTTGCCATCAAACTTGTGTATTTACACTTTTGACAACATTTATTTTGAACTAATATTGGAGTTGTGATTGTCTAGATTGGGAGAAGCTAATTGGATCAGTGGAATATTATGCTATGGAAACTAAGTTGTAATAGTGGTCAAATAATCACTCAAATTTGATAATTAGTTATTCATATAATCCATGTCCCCTTATATTGCATTGAGATCATCCTTTCTTACCATACTTTTTATATTTGACTAAATGTTTTGAACCACCTTAGAAACTGATGTATCTAAAGTTATATACTCCATTTCATTTTTATGAGGATTTTTTGGAGTGTCTTGACCTTTCTCACATCTATAAGTGTTAGGACTAGCCATGCAAAAACCCTAAGATCGAGGATTTTGGGACTGAAAAAAGTGTTCTAGTAGATTATATCATTGTGATCATCTCATTGAGAACAATCCAATGACTAATAATTTGCACAAGGGTGAGAACAATTATGGGCTTATTTTCAAAAAAATACTTTGAACTGTGTTGTAGTGGTGAAAATTTGTATTTCTTTATGGATCAAAAGTTATGTTTTGTTATCCTTCAACTCTCTTAATTTCCACACCATCAAATAGAAAAAATAATGTTGCATAAACTTGATCAAATTGATGATTTGATACCACTTGTAATTAAATTACTAATATGATTCAAAATAATATAATAATATATTGTAAAATAAGAGTAGAATAATTATATCCACAATAATAATTAATAGAAGATAATAATACTTGATAATTATAGCTGAGACACTTTGAGTGGGAATCCTCCAAAACAATGCAACAAGATCAAAATTTATAATATGATCATACAATACCAATGCATGCATTTTATATATACTCTACTCATCCATGGTTATTCCATATGTTGACACTAAAATTATGTCACACACATGTGTAACTCCCTATGTTGAAACCCCCTGAAGCCTATTTCAATAATAACAATTAATCTCCATAACCCATAATTTTACCCCTCACATTTAAAATAATTAATTAAGCTAATCAAAAACCCCTATTGCCACCTTATGTAGCCACCTTGCCCTATGACTAATTCTCACCTGATGAGTCACCTCAAGACCTAGTCTCCTCATCCTAGCTACCCAAGACTTATTCCCACTTCCAAACTAAATTCATAATCAACTACCTCCTTCCTAACCTCTTATTTTTACCATTTTATAATGGGTGTCACACTTGGCATGAAAAAAATAGAAAATAAGACAAAAATAGTAAGGTTTACCTATTCTAGGGCCACCAACATCGATCAACCCATAGCTGACATTGATGAGATCATTGATGTCAGCAATATAAGCCAAACTCTAACCTAATGTTTAGGTCAAAAAAATTAATAAAATTCATTCTTACTCACACTCAAGCTCTGGGCATTTTATTTTTGACATCCTAGCTTACAGTCATCTTGCGTAAGTTAATCATGATCAACAACTAAACTCTTGAAGACCAATAGTACCTACTTATTCTCTCTATTCAAGCATTCAAGTTTAGACTCCCTATTAGGGATCATCAATTTGGCATATATCATTTGGTAACCATAGCTAAGTACATCACTTATCATGTAGGTCTTTTAAACATTTATTCTACTATTTCTTTATATCTATTGTGCATTACTTTACGTACTTTTGACTAAACCCCATGAGGGAGTTACAAAGCTTCCTCACTTATTTCCCCTTAAATTGACACATCAAACCTTTGACCAAATCTACCCAAGCCATAATCTCTCTCTCATAACTCTCCCAACCTCCCAGACCTAATCCAAATCATTTCTCAGACCCAAAAAATCCTTTTGCAAGCTCCTAAACAATTATTGCCCCTACTGACCTCGGTAGCCTAATCGACATTGGTCACCTCACTACTGACCTTAATAGTATAACTAATATCAGTCATTCCCACATTGATGTCGATGACTATGGGTTCCCTAACCTCTTCAAAATCTACCCAAACAACTTTTAAAATACAAAGAAAGTACATCACCTACACCCTATCACTATCTATTACATACATGTTAATAATGGTAATCTTATCTCTCTTTCAGTTATTATTATTTTGTCTCTTAAAAGTAGACTATCATCTCTAAGAAGTTCACACTTCCTAGAACAAGCACGTAGCTTGGTGTCCCACTCATTTAACTACTAGCAAACATCTTTTGGTAGTGCTTTCTTTCTTACAGGTAGTCCTCCCTAGTTAAAGAGGAGTGCTCACAATGTCTGAATACAACATGCAAACCAAATCCAAGTTCATTATAATCACTTATCCCCATCCTTCTTTCTATTTTCTTTTAGACTTAAAATAAACAAAATTTAGTGAAACATTTTTGGCATGCCCGATGGGACCTTAGAGTTTTCCTTGGGTTCATTTCTTATTTTAAACATTCATATAGGTGCATTATAGTGAAAAATTCATTTCCTGCACTTCCTCCTTCTCTTTTCCTTTAAAACAAAAAATTCAATATCTTATTTTCTATTTAAAAAAGTATTAAACTAAAATCTTCTTTATTTTCTCTTTGCCTCTTAAAGCAATTTGACATTTTCTTTTACAAGTAAAAAAAAGAAAGAGAATCTCTTCTTTACTTCTTTTGTATACACATTAGGATAATGAATTTCATACTCTATTCCTATTTCATCTCTATTTTCATTCGAATCTAAACATTTTATATTTGGGTTTAAAACTTACTGCATTTCATATTTTGTTTGTTGAATATCAACTCACTTAGTTAATTATGAGCATTTTGAATAAATTGTAGTGCACATATGTTACACAAGCAAATCACATTCACATAAATAAACATATAAACTCACCTGAGAAAAGGCCCATCAGGATTTCATCACCTAGTGGATCACCTTACCCCACCCAGCTATCCTACTTATATTTCACCACCAAGGGGAGAACCCACTCTATTCTCTGGCAGAGTATAATCTCTAGATAGATGGTATATTTTGGTTAAGCATCCTGGCTCAGCTCCAGGTTCATGAAGTGTAAAGAGAAATCTCCTATAACAATCCATGTACTTGGTCGAACACAAATTTCCTCTTGAGCACTAAAACTAACCTGAAACCAACTCTAGATTTCTTTCTATTACCTTTGATAACCAAATTCTCTTCTCATTATCCAATTAAGGCATAAGCTAACATGAGACTAAAAATTAATCTCTAGGACTTAATAGTTGTTGGTTGTATGTTCTTTTTATACTTTTTTATTACCTTCTATATTTTAGAGTTGGTAAGGATGTTTTCCTATTGATTCACAAAATCAATACTATTTCTAATACTTAGTTTGTATAACTTATTATCTTAAGTTTTTTGAGTGTTCTTCCTTCTTACACAACCCTTTTATATCCACTATTTTACCTAGTTTCCACTTTTGGTTTCTTAAAACATCAAATTTTCCATCTCCTAGGATATCACAGTGACCAACATCGGTTAACTCTACCAACATCGCTAGATTTTACCTATTGACATCAGTTATTCCACCCATGTCAGTGAACTTTTCCTATTGACATCAATCAAGTGACCAATGTTAGTGACTGTATAATTTCATCTACTCAAAATAACAAGCTGAAATAACCCACTTACCCACACTCAAACTTAGTTTTTCCTTATTCTGCATCTAATACAGGGTAGTAAGACTATTTATACTTCCTCTTGCATGGTATTGACATGAGCTTAAGCCAAAATATTGTGATTATGTAAGTTGATAACCAGTTCCACCTTCCCCTCTCACTTCTAATTATGTCATGGAGCATACTTCAGATATAGAGCATACTCCTAACCCCAACCAAATTCCCATTGTGCCTAAGGGAGATCAATATTTTTTTAAATTTCTTGATTGTAATGTGGCATCCCTTCAGCATTACCTTGTTATGAGTCAAACCCATAATTCTGTATGCCAACCTCTCTAATGGAGACAACATCAGTTTCAATTTATTCCACTATTTTCCCTATGGTTACCCAAACCACCACTTTGATGACTAACCCAACTATAAACAATGTTCAAAGTGTAGTATCTCTAACTACCCAATCCCACCTAAACCCTAGTGTAACTTCACTACTTTCACAACCACAACTAGTTCAACCAAGTCACACTCTATTTTATAATTTAGTGGTACCTATTCCATCTACCCTCATTCCTATAATTACCTAAGTTATGACTCACCCTTCATCCAGTCTAACCATGCTAATAATCTAACCTACAATAACAACAACCAACCAAGACATAGTCTCCAACCCAATGGGACAAACCCTTTTTATTTTTGCACCCTAGCTTATGACTCAGTATCCTTATGTTGATCCACTATAACCTCAACAATCTTTTTCATACACTCCTTCTGCTTCCTATCAGCTTCCCTATAACTTAGGAGATATTCTTCAAACTAATCCCCCTCTAGACCTCATTAAGATGTTGATGGATAAGATGTCTAATCTAGAGACATTCATTTCTAGTTCAAAGAATGTGTTATCTTATGATTAGATATGAAATGAACCAATCCATCCTTTTGTGCCTATTCTCCGTTATCCAAGCCAATGGGAACTCCCTAAATTTATTCATTCCCAGAGTAAAGAGGACCCATAACAACACTTGCAAGCATTTAGACATGTTTGTTATTTAATAGGGCATGATGATGCATTACTAATTCACACTTTCCCTATGTCTCTTTCAGGTGCTGCCTTGAATTGGTATAGCTCTATACCTCATCATTCCCTTTTCTCATTTACCCAACTCACACAAATATTCTTAGACCATTTCTTTATTAACATTTCTAAAAAGGTTTCTATGATAGACCTTTATTCTATCAGATAATTTGATGATGAATCTATTTCATATTTTATCACTCATTGGAGAAGCTTGATCAATTAACTCTCCTTCTTACCCCAACCTGAGCTTATTGAGTTATTTTAAATGGCATGTGCTAAGCACATCTCATCCACACTCTAGGTACAAACTTTTCACACATTTGATGAGGCCTTTATAATGGCACAAAAACTTGAGGTATGCACTATAGATGAAGGCAAAGTCAAGTTACACAATAAGAATCCCAATTATAAATAAAATGACTCCTCATCCTCTAAAACTTCCCCCTCAAACCAAAAAGCTAAAGGCTCTGCTAATACAGTGGTCGTTAAGTTAGCTTTTTCCACAACCACAAATCAATTGAATTCCTCAACTTCTCAAAATTTGACCAAACAATTCCAACAACGGTATGAACAAAGATAATACACTCCCACTAGGGATTCATGTACATCCATCTTGGAGAAACTATTACAACAAGGTGTCATAACCCTTCCTTAGATCAAACGTCCTATATAGTTCAACCCTTCCCATCCTATCCCAACTTGGTATAGGGAAGATGAGTTTTGTAGTTACCATCAAGTTAAAGGCCACAATTCTAATAACTATAAGACACTCAAGAACATTTTCAAGATATGCTTGATAGAGGTGATCTCATCTTGGATAATCCTAATTCACCCCCTAATCAAATTATTAATGTGTTCAAACACCCTTTTCGTAACCATTCACTGAATCAAAATATTGTTCAGTCCACAATTAGCACAGGTGATCATAATATCCATATGGTTAATATGGCATTTCCTTTACCTTTAGTTCAAACTTCCCCTCAATAAGAGACATCCATTTCATCGACTCCTTCCCCACATTCAATGGAATTTGTTTCACCTATTCTTCCTCTTCAAGTAGAAGAGCCTATTTCACTTATTCCACTCCCTCGAGAGGAAGAGCCTCCTTTACCACTCCTTTTACCACATGAGGAACCTATAATGCCAATTCCATTTGTACCAATATTACCTATCCTCTTACCACTTAAAGACCACACCTTACCTATTCCTCAACCACATGTTGAATGGAACATCATTCATGCATTATACCCTCTTGAGGAACCTTCTTTGCCTACTTATCCTTCACCTATAGAGAGTAGTACCCCACCCACTCCACCTTTGCACTTAGAGGAGTCAATATTATCTACTCCCATAATAGAAGAGATACCTATTGTGCCTACTCCAATTACACCACTCTTACCCCTTGTTTTACCTATGGATGATCATACTTTACCCATGCCTCACCCACATATTAAAGGGAACATCATTCCTACACTATACCCTCTTGAATAACCTTCTTCTTCTACCTCCCCTCCACCCATGGTAGACCATCTCTCTTCTCCCATCTTTATCGAAGAAGACCTCATTGCAATTCTTTATTATATATGGCTCAAAGTAGTAGAAACTAAAAATTTCCCTCTTTCTTAAACATTTTAGCCTTCTAAAGACACAACTATAAGGCCTATGTCAACTTCATCTAAACCTTTCTCGCATTTGGTGAAAATTTTAGAATTTATTCACTCTATGAAGATAGACCATGTGGCATTTTGGGACTATCTTAAAACTCCTTATCCAAAATAATGAATGTCAACCTTTATCACCAATCCCCTTACTACCTTTTACCCCAAGGTCTTTGACAAAGCTAGAGTTTCTTCACCAAAAGCAATTGAAGTTCAGTCATCTATGTTAGACCGCTCACCCTCATAATAATATACCTATTAAAGTTGATTATGCCTAAAGGCATATGCCCCATTTCTAATTTAATTCATCCACAGGTGAAATTAGATTTAATTCCTCAATCACAAGTTGGAATTTTGTGGCCTAAATTACAAAGTAATGTTAAGCCCCCTAGATCTCACTAATCCCTTCTTTAACCCTCAACTTTACCATCCATTTTAGGGCCACACCCCTTTACTTTAGTTGGAATATTTCCTAACTAAACAAAACAAAAGGTGAAGCTACCTCCATTCCTGCCTTTGACATTTGGTAGACCTCTCACATCTGACACTAAAAAATTGATAGAAAAACAAGTAACTCTACCATCACCAAACAAAACACGTAAAATTACCTTTTAGAACCAAGTCACAAGAAAGTCTACACTCCTGTTAGCAAAAGTACAAGCCCACCTATAGGCTCTCAAATATTTTTCTTACATCAGTTATTGAAATCTTCCATGATAACTCTTCCTCCCATTAATCCTTATAGTCCTCTTGGAATGAATCCATCTTGGTTTAATGATACACAAGTGTGTTTATAACATCATTCACCTAGACATGATACTAAGAGTTGTAAATCCCTCATAACAATCATTTAGCAACACTTTGCTATCGACACTCTCTTTGATGATACTCTCGTTAACCTTCCTATTATTCTAACTTTGGAATCCACAGTGTATCCTACTATTCCACCTAAATTCAAACCTAAATATGTCATCATAACCCCTTTACCACCTCCTTCACCAACATTTTAAATCAACATAGTTAATGTGGCCACATGATCATAAAACCAAAAGGATAAAGCTAAGTAAAATGTCACTGCTCCTTAGGCTCATCCTTTTTTCAAAGACACTCCACCTCCTAATCCTAATATTTCCATATTGGGTGTTTTTAAAACAACATCTTAAAATGTTATTCAAATCTCAACGGTGAAACAACTTCACCAAACTCCTATGAAAATGTCTTTGTATGAGTTAATCCAAAATTCATCCCAACACCATCAAGCTTTGATTAGTGCTTTATAAGTGATTGAGGTATAATCAGATGATCCCTAATCTCTTGTAGATTTGGTTTGCTCCCTTAATTCCATCTCCCTAATTTATTTTTAGTGATTCAAAAATTCCACTTCAACATCCTAAAGATCAAGATTCTACCCTATTTATTACCGTATATATTGATCAAACTCATATCAGGAGAGTTATGATTGATGGGGGAGCTAGTATTAATATTATTTCCACCCATGCCTAAAAATAGCTATCCCTTCTTGACAATTACATGTCTCAAATTGATGTGGTACTCTGATCCTTTAATGACACTAAAGCTACTATGATGGGCACTATTGTCTTACATATCCATATAGGTCCCCACACAATTCTTGAGATATGTTATGTTTTAGAAGGAGAGTTCCAATATAAAATACTACTTGGATGACCTTAGATACATGTTATGGCATGTGTACCCTCAACTTTGCACCACTATGTCAAGTTTGAACATGATGGATAAGTACATGTTATACATGTTAACCCACCTCTATTTAAAACATGCAACATGACCTATAGCCCCAATGATGTTCTCATCCCATTGAAAACATCATCTTCATGGCATGATACTTTTGAAGATTTTACAAGCTCCCCTCCTATGGTTACTCAAATACCAACAACACAAATTCCTGACAAAGATCCCATGAAAGAGACCTTTCAACATTTATCACTCAGCGAATATCATTTGTTAGCATTTAACATGTTCTCTACTCCACAAGAGTATGTAAGGCTTCACATGCACCTAAATTATGATCCCTATATTGTGATGGTCATCCCTTATGGGCCCCCTAACCTTCAAACCAATTTCACATGTGGGGGAATTGATTAAGCTCCCACTATTAGCAATCCATCTTATTCACCACAATAATTTACCTATGACTTCTCTTTCCTACGTAACCCTAGATTCACTCACACCTATCTCTATAGGTGTGCCTGGAAAGGATTTGGTTTGCGTCATTATGAACAAGGTGTCTATATGCCTATTAAATATCCTACTAGCAACACTATTGAAAATGCCAAAAAGAGGCATGGAGTGGGATATGACAAACCAACTAAACTCATTAAAACTTATCATATACCAATTATCAAAGAGCCAATCTCTCCTTCTCCACCTTCTTCTCCACCATCACCTATCAAATCAAAGGTATCTATACCTCCTAATTTTTATTTTCAATAAATACCATCAATTTGGGGCCTCTCATTTATCCTCAAGGTAAGGAAACAAGGTCCCTTCCTCTCATTCATCCTAAATAATTGATGAAGACTCTCCCATTATTAACATTATCTAATGTCAAGATGATGATGCAATCCTCACCTACATGGGTGTGGATGATTCCTATATCTAATGATCACTCCCATCCAAAACATAAGTTATGTTAAATGAATCCACCATTGACATCAACCTACCCTCTCATGATAACCCTCACATCCTCAAGATTAGCCAATCTTTAGATTCCTTTGAACAAGTTGATTATGCCACATTTATTAATAATGATAGCAAATCCTTTGCTTTATCTTTCAATTACATGCCTAGTATTGACCCCTCTATCATCACCCATAACATTTTCACCAATCAAGATGATAAACCTATTAAGAAGAAGCTTTCCAAGATGCATCCTCATATTGCTCTCTTTGTTAAAGAAGAGCTCCAATGCCTCCTTTCTATTAGCTTTATCCAACCCATCAACTACCCACAATGGATTTCCAATATTTTTCCTATCACAAAAGTGACTGAGGGAATCTACATTGGCACAAAATATCATGATTTAAACCTTGCCTATCCAAAAGATGATTTTCCATTACCAAGTATCAACTAACTTGTTGATTTAATAGCTGGCTATGAGATGGTATCACTTATGGATGGATTCTCTAGATATAATCAAATCCTGGTCTGTCTTGAGGATCAACACAAGATAACCTTTATTACCCCATGGGGTACTTTTTGTTATTGGGTCATATCTTTTGGCCTAAAGAATGCTGGTGCAACTTATCAATGTGCCATGACATATATTTTCCATGATCTCTTACACAAAATTATGGAAGATTATGTGGATGACTTACTCAATAAGTCTAAAAATCATCAAGATCACTTAACAATTCTCAAAATTATATTTTCTCATCTCCTCCAATATAAAATTTGACTAAACCCAAAGAAATGTGTCTTTGGTATTCTTTTCGATAAGCTATTATGTTTTATCATTTCTCTCTGTGGTATCAAGGGTGATCCTGCTAAGGTTAGAGCAATCCTAGAGATGCCTTCACCTATTAATATCAAGCAACTCCACAGCCTACAAAGTAAACTTTAGTCAATTCATCCCTTTATTTCCCAGTTGTTAGATCACTGCCAACCCTTTCACCATCTCCTCAAAAATGATGTCTCATTTCATTCAAAATAGATTTTTAGGAGGCTTTTGATGCACTTAAACAATATCTCCTTTCCCCACTAGTTCTTATTCCACCTAAGTAAAATTGGCTTTCTACCTATACATCTCCACAATAGACCATTCTCTAGGTGTTATGATTGTACATTGAGATGACCAACATTAAGAGTAGGTGGTTTACTACATAGGCCACACACTTATTGATTATGAGACATGATATACCCATACTAAAAAACTTTACCTTGCATTGGTATTTTCCACCTCTAAGCTTCACCATTATCTCCTAAATCATAAAACCTATGTGGTTACCCATACTGATCCCCTCAAATACATGCATTCCAAACCATATCACAACCAATGTGTAGCTTGATGGCTCATGTTTATTATTGAATTTGACTTAGATTTCATTCAGCAAAAGTCTATTAAAGGGCAAACAATCACTGACTAGTTAGCTACTACCCCTTTACCTAACAATAAACCTTCAAACCTAAAATTCTCTAATGAATCCATTGTAATGCTTTCCACCAATGACATATCCTATCAAATGATGATGTTTTTCTATAGATCTAAATGCCAACATGGTGGGGGTGTGGGGGTCATTCTTATTCCTCTATATGGAGAGCCTATTCCTTTGTCATTTAAACTAGATTTTGAATGCACTAACAATATGGTTGAATATGAGGCTTTGATTTTAGGACTTCAAATAGCTTTCTTTTTGGGTATCAAATCCAGAACCATTTTTGGTGATTCTCAGCTAGTGGTTAACTAGTTTAATGGTTCCTACCTATGCAAAAACAAAATTTTGTAGTGATATAAACATTGTGTAGATATGCTCTTGGGATAATTTGACTTTTATCTCTTGAAAACTATTCCTTGATCTATAAATAAGTTTGTTGACACAATGGCTTCACTTGCCTCACACATACCCTCTTCATCCTCCTCTTCAAGAATCTATGTCACTGTGCATCACTTAAAATTACCTTCCTATGTCTCAGCTAACATCCTCTTTGTCAGAAATGTAACAACCAATCTACATGAATTATGGTATAAACAACTCAAAGATTATCTTTCCTTCTCTATTACCCCTTTTGATCTCTCCAATAATGGGAAATGGGCCTTCATAAAATGTGCCACTCATTACACTATACTAAGGGGACTTTTCTACAAGCGAGGTTTTGATGGTCTTCTCCATAGATGACTCACTAGTACTAAGACTCCCTTCACTATTAAGGAAGTCCATGATGGGATTTGTGGTGGGAATTTCAATGGTCACATAGTTGCCAAGTGTATCCTTTGACTTGGCTATTATTGGCCCACACTTCATCAAGATTGTGTTGATTATGTTCAACATTACGTCAAGTGTCAATAACATGCTAACCTCATTCACATTCCTAGTCATGCATTACAAGTTACCAAAGAATTTTGGCCCTTCTCCCAATGGGGATTATATCTAATTGAATATATTAACCCTTACTCATCTCTTTGTCATCATTCTATCATTATTACCACTGAATACTTAACTAAGTGGGTCAAGGCCATCTCTCTCATCTCCACTAAAGCTGAAAAAATTATTGACTTCATTAACCATCACATCATCTGTTGTTTTGGTGTTCCTCATAAGATTATAATAGATAATGGCAAGTCTTTCAAAAACAATACTATTCAAAGTCTTTGTGATACATTTGGAATTAAGTTAAGCTTCTCATCACCATACTATCCACAATCTAATGGATAGGTAAAAGGTTATAATAAAACATTGACCAAAATTCTCATGAAGGTAATCAATGATATGGGTAAGGATTGGCACACACACATTCTTTTTTCTTATGGGCTTACCACACTAGCATTCAAACCCCTACAAGGGCTACACCTTTTTCATTGGTAAATGTGATGAAGGCTATTTTTCCTCTTGAGGTTCATATTCCTTATCTTCACATTTCTCTACAAGACATACTTTATAATGATGATTTTTACCAAGAATGTTTGGCTCAACTTGACTTATTTGATGAGCACCATCTCATAGCCCTCAACCACCTCCAAATCTATCAAGAGTGTATCAAACATGCTTATAACAAAAACCTCAAAGAAAGAGATTTCAATATAGGAGATCTCATATTAAAATAAAATCAACATGTGATGAATATGGAGAAAAGAAAATGGGGTAAGTTTTTTCCTAATTGGCTTGGACCTTATATCATAATTCATAAGTATGGTTCAAGAACTTATCACTAGTCTTGTTTTGAAAGAAGGCTAGAACTTGATCATTTAAATGCTTTACACCTAAAACCATTATTTTGTTAAAAAATCATCAATTCACCTTGTGTTTAACTTGAGCTCATCCCTTGAGCATCCCTATTACATTCACTTCCCTTTCTATCACCCTTACTCCTATACACTTAGTTAGCTTACACAGTGGTATGGTTTTCTCCTTAAAGTGGAAAACTCCTTAACCTCTATAGTCTTGTCCATGACTAAAAGCTAAAAAAATGGGATATGTGACAAAGTTATAAAATATCAAGTCATCATTTTTAATGTAGACTACTCCCTTGAAGGACAACTATGTAACTTCTCTTTGCTACTATGAATAAATTGCTCCCTTGAAGGATAGCTATTTAAAATTAAAAACAAACACTTAGACCACTACATTTAAGGATGTTTAAGCCAAGATTTGTTCTCAAAGGGAAAAACAAATGAAAAAGTCTTCTCACAACTTTATACGACCTTAACCCATACAAAATCCCATTACAAGCTTCCTGCATTGATCAGCTTACACACACACACAAAAAAAAAACTTTAAGTCATGGACTTGCCTATATTAGCTCTCGAGTCACCCACAAAAGGGACATATCATCTCTAATTTGTAGGTTATGCTACCCAAAAAATTTCCTTCATTTTACCCTTTTTCCCCTCATACTCTTTCAAGGGACTGTGAAGCTTACTTAACATAAGGTAAAAATGATGCTTCTCTAACAAATACCATGGTTCAAAGATATAAGGCATGAAAGAGGCTCATTTTCTTGAGCCTATTTATGTTCTAAATTATGGTCTTTGCCAATGCACGAGCATTCTGCCTCTTTATTTTCCCATCTACATTACATGTTGATCTCTATATTTCAGATGAAGAAATAATGTCATACCAACACCAACAAAGCCTACTCAATTTATTTTACGCATACACCATCACAAATATGGAAAAATGCTAAAATAAACTAACATAACCAATGTACTCATTTTAAGCATACACCATCACAAAATATGGAAAAATGCTAAGATGAAACTAACCAACCAACTATGCATATACCATCACATATATGGGAAAGGCTAGTCTAACTCAACTAACATGATCAACATTACCATCAAAATTAACATAGCATAAAATAATCATCACCGATATCATCATAATCACAATAAACACATCTCAACACAATAATAAATGAACATTTCATGTATATATAATATGTGATCAAAGTACATGTTCATCATCTACATCATCATAACATCATATCTCTCTCTCAAAATATACATCTTGCATCTTTAGCTCATAGGTTGGTATACATATAACAAATATAATCAAAACTAGCAAAAATATAACACTTAGGGTCCTAGAGGCTCTCTATGTGATCATGAAGAGGCAGTGTCATCACCACTCTCTACCCATCTATGTCTACATGAATTAGAAATTATGGCACGTGACATCCACCTCTCCTACTCTCTAAACTCTAAATATCTTTGAATCTATGAGAACTCTCTAATTTCCCTCTTATAGTAGGCAATCTCATCGAGGGTAGTCAAATATCTCACCATAGATACAGTCTATGGAGGTCCCATAGCACCTGATGATGGCCCAACCTATACTGGTCCATATGGTGGTGGAGGAAGAGGAATAGCTTGGCTTGTTACTATCAGACTATCTCTCTCTACTATCATTGTAGTCACTTGACCCTATAAAACAAAAACCTAGCCATATAGTGTTGTAACTTGGCCTTGTAGAGCCCCAATCTAACCCTATAACATCACCACCTATCCCTGTAAGGCTAAAACCTATGCCTAGGCTATCTCTTAAGCCTACACTACTGCATCTCAAGCTTGCACTGCTATATATTGAGGTTGTACCACTGCATCCCTCTCTCTCACCAACCCCTATAAATCTAGTGGTGGCCTCCTAACCTCTACCACTGGATGTAACCTTGTCCACCAAGCTATATATGCCACTATGCACCCTGGGTCTCCAACACCTGGCCCCACTGGTAGCTCCTCAAAATCTAGCCCAGCTATCTTTTGAGGTAATATTAGGGGTACCTCTATGTCATCCCTTTTGTATTGAGGGAAGGTAGGTAGAATATCCTATAATAGACCAAATTGCCTCCTGACCCATGCCATAGGTACCATCTCCAACTCACCAGCCCATCTCCCCCTGACCCATTATGAGCTTTGCAAACCCATAAGCTATTGTGCCTATCCTTTGAAAATTAGGTATGTTAGATATAGTCTCCACAAGATATCTATAGGGATCAAACCCTCAATCATGCACCTATAATAGGCAATGTCTCACACTATGCCATCCACTCAAGTTTGTGCCATACCCTATCTCCACCATCTAAAACCAACCCTAAAGCTAGCCAAGATCATGGTAGGTAACCCCAGTGGTCATGTCACCACAATGTGCTCATATGCCCAATAGTGTAATAAATGGTTGACACACAAACTGTATCACCATTGTAGCCTCAAAGCCCATAACTCTCTATATAATTGTGCTAAAAATATTAGGCCCTAGGCAAAAATGGTATGTTTCTTAACCATCTGTGTAAGCAAACCTATCAATGTAATTAAAAATATACCATCATCTACATCCGGTAATGCATACACCATGATCCTAATCATCATTAGGATGCTTAGATGATGTTACTCCTCATCAACCATATAGAGTGGCTCATATGAAAAACTTGAAAAATGGTAACTCACCTCACTAGCATGCTCTCCATATAATGTGACCATGTGTATATCATGCTCCTCTCTCAATCATGTGAATAGCTCCTCACACTAGAATGGTAGCTACAAAATCTTATAAACATCCTCTTACATCACTATCAACTCTCCAATCGGTATATGAAAGGTGTTGGTGGCTCTCAAATCAATGTTATCATCAGGGACACATCCAAAGTGACTTGACATTACCATCACACTCCTCCTAACCCCATGACCACCATGTGTTCCCATTCATATAGAGTGACATCCCTCCTCATATGTGTTAATAGCCTCAGTAGATGATCTTGTAATGTTAGCTCCATCTTCACTTGCATCCATACACACACAACTCAAGTCACATACCTTTTAATAGACTCTATCACCACCTTTTTCCCTTCTCTCTGGGAGAACTACATTGGTTTGAGGCCCTAAACTAGGCTATGTAGGTAGTAATCAGTTGACATGGGGTGTTCCAAGGTTAGCTCGACCATATACCCACCTCACTAACTACCCTACTCTTTTCTCTCTACCCTAAGCTTTAATACCTCTCTCTCTCTCTCCACCTTAGGCTTCACTATCTCTTTTTCTTTACCCTAGGCTTCACTACCTCTCTCTCTCCACCCTAGGCTTCACTAACTCTCTCTCTTTACCCTAGGCTTCACTATCTCTTCTCTCTTTCCACCTAATGTCTACTTACCTATCACAACTCTAGACCTCATGGCCTATATCCCTGACTCTTGACACTATGACCTATCTTTTAAGCCCTAGACCTCTCAACCTATCTCAACTTACTTTTTTACCCATTTCCTGTATCACACCTTTTTAGATCTTTTTCTTAGGCTTTGGGAGAACTGGATTGGATCGAGGCCTTAAACCAAGCTATGTAGGTAGCACTCAATCGACACAGGGTCTTCTAAGGTTAGCTCAACCATTAGGGTAGTTGACTACTTCCACTAGAGATCCACACTCACTCTTTTTCCTATTTTTCTACTTTTTATAGTCACCAACATCAACATTAATGCTGATGTTGGTGATTTATAGGCCTCAGTATCAGTTGACATCGATAGGCACCTATCAACCTCGATGTCATGTCGATCGACATCAGTGAACCTCATTGACTAGTTTGGCCCCAAGGACGAATGACCCAAACCCAAAATTACCAAATTTCACCTAAAACTACCCAAACAATCCCCCACCTTATCCTAACACTAACTTACATTGTTTTTTCACCTATACTAATGTTTTCTACACCTCCACCTCTAAACTAGGCTAAAAACTACAAATACCAAAATCAAATTTCAAACCAACTAGCAGAGACTCTTACCTCATCTCTCCATCTCCTCCTAGTTGGCACAACTAGCTCTTATGGTGGTGCACCTATTACTAGGTCCCTTTTTTACTCTACCATCTCAGTCACTCTTAAGCTCTATTTTTTTCTCTCCAAGCACAAAGTTGCAAATGAGTTTGGTCAGCCACCAAACCCCCTTTTATCAAGTTTGGTTAGTAAATGACATCAACATTCTAATCTATTGACATCAATGCTTATGACTACCAACATCAACAATATTTCCCTAGTGTGCCGATGTCAGCACTATCTATTGTCGACATTGATACCATTCCAATAATGTTTTCTCCAACCAAGTAACCCATAACTTTTTAGAATTTACCCATACACTGGGGCACTTGGAAATCACATATATCTCCCCCAACCATGAAAAAGACCATTAGAGATCACTTAAATCTTCACCCATGATGACTTTTCTTAGAGATCATGAATATCTCCTCATTCATTGACCCTTTTACACCAATCTTGCATTGCTTGTATTGACCGCTTATGTTATTCTGCTATAGTTGGTTATTACGTACATGCATGTATATTATGTATTATGGATGGAAACCATGCTCATCCTATCACCTTCAACCCTTTTGTGTTTCCTAAGGGCACTTATTACCTCAAATAACTGGGACACATTGACCATTGGAGCTATGAATTTGATTGTTTTGACCTATCATCTTCACTTACAAGTTGTGCTTTGGCTACTTCTATCTGAGTCCTCCTTAACCTTACATATTCTTAAATTTTTCAACTATAGCTCATTTTAGTATAACATACAGAGTGATACTCAATTATTCATCATTCACCCAATTACCTTTTTATCAAACTGATACTCGATTCCAGTTTCTCCTCTGTCGAATCCTATTTTAAGGGGGGATATCTCATCTAATACTTGGAGCATCTAACTCTTATTTTTATCTTGTAACGTGTTAGTAAAAATTATAAGACAAAAAGGGGAAAGTGTATCAACCAAAATTACATCACACACACGTGTGTAACTCCATATGTTGAAACCCCCTTTAATCCCATTTAAATAATAATAATTAATCTCCCTAACCCATACTTTTACCCCTCAGACATTTAATTAATTTAAAATACTTAATTAAGTTGATTAAAACCCCATGTTGCCACCTTACCTAGACACCTTACCCTATGACTAATTCTCACCTAATGAGTCACCTCAAAACCTGGTCCTCTCATCCTAACTACCTAAGACTTATTCCCACTTCCAAACTAAATTCCTAATCAACTACCTCCTTCCTAACCTCTTATTTTTACCATTTTATAATGGGTGTCACACTTGGCATGAACAAAAATAGAAAATAGGCCAAAAATACTAATGTTTACCTATGGTAGGGCCATTGACATTGGTTAACCCATGGCTAACATTGGTGGGATCACCGATGTCAGCAATATAATCCAAACTCTAACTTGAAGTTCAAGTCAGAAAAAATTAAGAAAATTCATTCTTAATGACATTCAAGCTTGGGGCATTCTATTTTTGACATCCTAGATTATAGTCATCTTGCATAAGTCAATCACAATCAACAACTGAGCTCTTGAGGACCAATATCACCCACTTGTTCTCTCTATTCAAGCATTCAGATTTAGACTCCTTGCTAGGGATCATCAATCTAGCATATATCATTTGGTAACCATAGCTAAGTACATCACTTATCTTATAGGTATTTTAAAAATTTATTGTTCTATTTATTTATGTCTATTGTTCATTAATTTATGTACTTTTGACTGAACCCTATGAGGGAGTTACAAAGCTTCCTTACTTATTTCCCCTTAACCTAACACACCAAACCTCTTACCAGATCTACCCAAGCCATAATCTCTCTCATAACTCTTCCAACCTCCCAGACCTAATCCAATCCATTTCTTAGACCTAAAATTCCTTCTACAAGCTCTTAGACAATTATTTCCCCTATCAACCTCGATAGCCTAATCGACATCAGTCACCTCACTACTAACCTCAGTAGTATAACTAAAATCGATCACTCCCCCACTGATGTCAGTGACTGTGGGTTCCCTAACCTCTTCAAAACCTACCCAAATAACTTATAAAATATAAATAGAGTACATCTCCTACACCCTATCACTCTCTACTACATCAATGTTGTTACTAATGGTAATCTTATCTCTCTTTTACTCTCTTTACCTCTCTTTTAGTTATTTATTATTATTTTATCTCTCAAAAGTGGACGGTTATCTATAAGGAAGTTTCACACTTCCTAAAACAAACACGTAGCTTGGCAAACTCATTCAAATATAAACAAACATCTTTTGGTAGTGATTTCTTACTTGCAGGTAGTCCTCCCTAGCCAAGGAGGAGTGATCACAATGTCTGGATATGGCATGCAAACCAAATCTAGGTCCATTCTAATCACATATCCCCATCCTTCTTTCGATTTTCCTTTAGAGTTAAAATAGACAAAATTTAGTGAAACACCATAAACTAACCATACTAAGAACACACATAAATAAAATAAGATAATATTAATTATATATAAGCCACAAATTAAACACATGTATTCCTAGACACACTATAGGTTAAGGGCACAACATCAAGCATATAATCATTGAGATGCATAGTATTCATGAGCTTGACAAGTTCTTACCCATATTATATAGCCATCATATAAGCCCCAAAACCATATTTTAATGATGTTGATGTATGGAACCAACCAATTATGCTCAATCTTCACTTTCTTCTTGTGATCTACATTTTTTTAAATTTTCATTTAGAACAAGGTCTCTAATTTCAAATGCCTTGGATTTGATACACTTGTCATAGCTATAGTGTAACCTATTATAATATGCCTTAAGATGATTTAGTGTGGGAAGTAATTTATAATAAAGAATTTATAGCTCTTATAATCATGTGAATATATAATCCTCATTGTCAATGAGATTTTAAAATGAGATGCACAAGAAGGGCAAATCGATCGCAATGGGTAGGATATCTTCATATCCAAAGACCATGGAATATGAAGTGGAGCTTGTGGGTGTAAAAATGTTAGTATGTAATCCCATAAGGTATGATAAATTTGTAAAGGCCAATCATGACTAACATCATTGATAATATTCTTGAGGATCTTCGTGATGGTTTTATTAGATGCCTCAGCTTGGTTGTTTCCCTGTGGTTAGTAAGGTGTGGACCATCTATGTTATATATGAAACTAAGTACAAAAGGCCTTAAAATCCTTGTCTTAAATGACTAAACATTATATCCAATGATGTTGGATGGAATGCCATAATGTGAAATGAGATGATTGAGGATAAATTTAGATATTTTCTTACCAATGACATAAGTGAGAGGAATAGTATCTAACCACTTAGTGAAATATGTGGTAGTAGTAAATATGTGTTTGTGTATATTATATGAAGTGGGAATAATCCTCCCTATGAGATAAATCCCCCATTTAGATAAGGTCCATGGAGTCATTATTAGATATAGATATTGAGATGGTGCATGGATGGTATCTCTATGTTTTTGAAAAGTAACATGTTTCTTAACATATTGGCATGCATGTGATTCTATGGTTGGCCAATAATACCCTATGCAGAGATGTTTTTAGGTAAGAACCATTCCACTAGTGTGTGCCCCATATATTTATTCATGCAATTCTTTGATAGATAAATCAATCTATTATAAATTTAAAGAGAAAAGTGGAGTTTTTTCATAGCCTCTATGATAAAGTGTGTTGCCAAGGAGGGTATAATGGAGAGCATGTTGTATAAATAATTTGCATTGGGCACATTATATATCAAAGGGAATGGAATGATCATAGATCTATGTGTATATATCATGATATCATGGGGAGTTGGGACCAATAATCTCACATATCATCTCAAAATTTAGATGATTATAGGCTAGGAAGATGAGTTGTTTTACCAATAATTGTCATTATTAAGTATCTGGTGACATTTCATAGAGTAAACCAAAGGTATCCATTGCATCTACACATATACTATTTGTATGTGGCACCTAATCAAACTATATATGCACAAATTATTGTTTTAAGTTATCTACCATATTATTATAAGGTATAAGCTTTTCATCTTTAGTTTGATATTGATCATTGAACTGATTGATGATTAGCTAAGATTCACCAAAGACAAACAAGTATTTGATATTCCATTAGATGGTTATTTGGAGACTTTCAATGAGAACATCATATTATGTGGTACTATTAGTATAGGGAAAACTGATGTGGAATGACCTAGGCAGGATCTCTCTCTATATTGTCAAAAATAAAATCCCTACCCCAAAAACCATGTGATATAAAAGATCCATAAAAATATATTTTTAATTATTGATACTCATCAAAAGATAGTATATACTCATTAGGAAACCTGATTGCCAATGGTTATTTGTTTGATAATGGGGCTCTAGCTAGATGGTATGTAAGTAGTTGTCCCTTGATTGGATTTTTATTGATATATTCAATATCAAACTCATTGAGCAACATCACCATTTAACCTTCCAACTAGTCAGTGTTGCTTTGGATAGGATTTAATTGAGTGATTGACCTTGGCAATGAGTATAGTCATGTTATTTAACATGTAGTGTTGTAGATTTTTGAAGTGAAAGAAAACATTAAACATACCTTTTTGATGGGTGATTAGTTAAACTCATAGACCATTAAATTCTTTATTAAATAGTATACATCCCATTCTATTCCATTTTATCATTTTGATAAAAGAGTGTCACCATAACATGATGACTTGTATAAATATAAATCTATAAAGGTTTTCTTGAGGTTGGCAGAATTATCACTGGTGGATTGGATAGATATTGTTTTAATTATTCTAACATTTCTTCACATTAATTGTTCTAATGAAAATCAGTGTCTTTCTTTATTATATGTGTGAAAGGGTGACACATTTTTTCTAACTATGAAATAAACCTTATGATGGCTTAGATTTCCCTTGTAAACTATGAAACTATTTGAGATTAGATGGTTGTGCATTTATATAAGAGCACATGTAATTTAACAAAGTCAAATTCAATACTTAATCTAAAAATAATGAATCCTAATATCTTACATGAGGTTATGCCTAGCACATACTTATTGGGATTAAGCTACACTTTATACTCCCTAAGTTTCTCAAAGATTTTGTGTATCACTATTAGATGTTCTTATCAAGTTATTGACTTGCCTAATATATATTCCACATAGTCTTCAAAAATGTCATGCATCATATCATAGAAAATTATATGAATGGCTATTTGATATGTATCTCCTACAATATTCAAGTCAAATGGCATGACTTGATATCAAAATTCTCCCAATAGTGTGGTGAACATTGTCTTATATTGGCCTTTAAGTATGATACGTATTCGATTGTAGATAGAAAATCCATCCATGAGTGATAAAATTTCATGGATAGTTGTAGAGTCAACTATCATGTCAATATTAGGAGATGTAAAATAATCCTTAGGGAAAGCTTTGTTGATATCACAAAAATACAAGAGTCCCCACTATATTCTTGCTAATAGACATGTTGTTTGATATCCACTTAGATTACTTGATCAATTTGAAAAATCCTACCTTAAAGACTTTATGTAGTTATTTTTTACAAGGAAAGCTATCCTAGGATACATTTTTTGTAGATTATATTTAATGGGATTTATATTAAGGTGCATAATGAGATGATGGACCACTGAGGATGGATATAACCTAGGCATATTAGTATATGACCAGGAAAATATGTTGATGAATTATCTTAGAAGGGAAAGCAAAATTACATGTTCTTTTAGAGTAAGTGTAGCTCTGATCTTGATTATCATAAGAATTTCCTCTATTCAAATATTAACATCAATTATGTCCTTAACTAATATTGTGGAACCATATTGTAGTTATGTTGGCATAAGATGAAGGTGAATTTAATCATATTTTTAGTCCCCTATAGGCTCATCTTGATCTCTCATAAATGATGAATCTAATTCAAACATGTCATTTGGTGACCATGTGAATGTGTCTAAAAATTCCCTTACTAGTTCACCATAGTCTTCTTATTTAGGTGGACTGAGATTGACTCTAATTTTAATGGTCTTAGGATCATTATGCCATTTTGTTGACTCATGGTAAGAGTCAAGTTCAATGTCCATTGACACCTTAGAAAGGTTTTCACCAATGAACACATTTTTATTTTTATTTTTTATTTTATTCTCCACCATCGCCTAAAATACATTTTCACCAAGGGATATTAATTTTTGATTTTTTCAAAAAAAAAAAGATTTTTATGAGTAAGGAACTCTTCTTCTTCCCAAAATAAGTGGTTGACTCAAGGTTGCTTTCAAATAATTGTTTGTGATATAATTATGGGAATCCATCCTAAAACACCAAATATTACACAATATCTTCTTCATTTTGGAAGACATCCAAGGATATATGGTCTTGTTTATCCCAGTCTATGAGGTTAATGTATTAGAGGTCTAGGTAGATAGTGAGAACATGTATGTCATTGAAAAGATTGGTATTAATGAGCTCATCGTAGAGGCTAGAAAAGGATTATATATCACTATTAGAAGAGTCCCCATCCAATATCATAGTACCATCACTAAGTATATCATATGGGCCACCCCTACATGGTTTGTATCCAATACCATGATATTCTTGATTTTTAGAAGAGGGAATGTGCTCAAGGATCCCTTGTTCATGAATACACAATCCCTTACATTTTTAATCCATGAATTTTAAAATATTTTTTGTGATAATATATTCTTTTATTTGATAATATGAAGACAAAACCATCAACCTATAACCATGAGTCATTGGAACTCACCCTGTTCATGGGCAAGGAGTCCATCTATGAAAAAGAAGAGGGGACCAAACTCATAGGAGTTTATTTCTTTATATAGATACATGGTGGGTCTGCCAAGGATCTTAGGGGAAGTGGGGAGTTTTTCAATAAGGAATGCATTCTAAATCTCATATTCCTCACAACCCTTATATGGTATTTCTAATCATGATGTGGATTGGGGACGTAGATAGTTGGATGTGGATGGTAGGTCATTTAGATGAATATAAGATGGAAATTTGGATGCTTCTAGTTTTTTAGTATTATATTTATTAGCTACACACTTCATGATAGGACAATGGTTAATTTTACATTATTGTTATTCTAACATTTTGAAATATTGGAATGGTTGTGGGTCACCAAGGATGGTCACCTTCATACTGGAGTGTGGTAAATTGATGCATTATTATAAATTGGAAATAAGAACGTGTATGTCATGAATCCGTGGGAATATAAATATGATTTTATATGGAAATTTGAGTTCAATGATGTGGAGGGTGGTTTGGTGTGTGACAATCCTAACCATGATGGGAAAATCAATGGTACTAGTTGATTCTTGATTTACTTTATCATATGCTTTGATTGTGATTTTGTTTGGGCCCAATGCTAATTTAAAACACCCAAGGTGATTGACCAATTTCAATGTACATATGTTTATTCCTAATCCATTGTGTATGAGTACCCATTTGACCTTGTGATTAGAAATTATTGCCTTGATGTAAAGGCATAAATTATGGGATAATCATGTTAGAGGAAGGATGTTATGGTAAAATGTCAGTTGTTTTTTGGAGGACAAATGTCATATGAACACTTAGAAATATGAAGGATCGATGTTAGTAGGAACCTTTGACTATTGAAGTAATTCATAAAATACATCCTTATAATTAGTGGATGTCTTAAAAAGATCCAAGTTGGATATTTGCATGAGAGTCTTCTCAAGCTATTCAAGAAGGTAATTATGTCCTTCATGGGTGGATGTGGAAAGTGTTTTAATAAATTGACCTTGGATAGTGACCTTGAAACACTGATTAGTGACAACAAAATCTCAAGGTTTGATTTTGATATTAGCAATGTGATATTGGTGATTTAAAAAATGATAGAGTCATAATTATGTTGGGATCTACAATAATTAACATGGTTAGCATAGGTGTTTTGACCTTGAGTATACTATTGGTTTTGTTGTGGATTATGATAATCATGTTTACAAAATGGATCCTTGAATATTACCATTTTTTTTTCTTGGAAATTGAAGCATTATTATATAACTCAATCTCACCATGATCTATCAATTTTTGAACATAGTTTTTAAGATTCATGAACCTTTTCATAAAATTACCTTTTATCTTATTAAAATATTAGTACTCATCCTCCTTGTACCATTTTTTCTTCGTTTGATTTTCATCAAAGGGATTTATCTATGGATACAGAATCATGTTTGTTGCAATAAGTTTATGGAAACTAGTTTTCAAAGGTTCTCCAATAGAAGTCTAGGTCCTTCATTGGTACTTATTTAGGATTAGCCCACTAAAGGGTAACAATTGGAATTTTTAAAACATATTTAGACTCATCCACCCAATCAACAACTACATTCTTATTTTTATTGAAAAACTAAGTCTTTTCAATTTGTGTCTGATTCATTTTGGCAATCTTTGGAAAATAATATCACCAAACCCTTTACAACAAGGGCTTTATCTATTTAGACACCTTCTCAATGATTTCATCAAAGATGGGGGTAAAATGTACTTGTAAGTGGAATGTCATTTCCTAATTTATTTTTTTCCATAAATATGTTGAATTATTATTTCTTGATAATAGTGTAGGGGAATCGGCTAGATAAACGTCTCCATCTTTATAAGAATGAGTAGAAACTCTCATTATTTTATTGTTTAGAGTTGCAAATGTCCATCATGGTTAATTAATGGTTAAAAATATAATATAAATGTCTCAAAAACAACTCTTATAAAACATAAAATATGGTTATAGATACCTTTGGTAGGTGTAAGAACCACTCTTGGGTTTTGATGTAGGATCATCAAGCTAAAAGACAATAATTCTGTGTTTTTGTCAATATGAGGTCAAAGTTGGTCAATTATGGATGTCAATGTGTGTTATGGATGTTTTTAGGTCCATTTGTGTTTATAGATCCCATTTTTAGTCATATGGGTATGTCAAATAGCTTTTAGGATTTTCCCTCCAAAATACAAAATTTAAAAATTCAAATATTGTAACAAGGTTAAAAGCGCCAAATACATGTATTGAAGTGGTTAGGTGAGAAAATTTGGTTTAGGGGTCCACTTAAGAAATTATCAAGAGGTTTTAATACATTTCATGTTTATATCTATATTCAAGTCATATGAACAAGTGTAAAATCACCTTGGTACATTGAGTTAGTTATGGTAATCAAGTTGGTGTATCAACCAACAAAACCTATGTTGAAGTCGACAAAAAAGTCATTTTATTTAGTTGAATGACATATGAGGAGAGAATAGGGATAGAGAGATCTGAAAGAAAAGAAAGGATAACTTTAGAATGAAAAATTATATAAGACTCCTTTAAAAAGGTGATAGAGTCTTGTAATGGACCAATCATGTAATGATTTGTTATTTCAATGAATAAAGAAGGAAATAATTATATGTGGTTTTACTCTTGAATAGTATTCTATTTTTTATGAATCCTATATTTTATTTGTAAGGACCTTGAGGCCATATTGTTTTTTATATCTTGTAATTTGTAGATTAGTAGTTGATTAATGGTCACATGCAAGGAGTGATTGTAGATCCCAATCCAAGGAAAAGAGAGTATTGTGTGTTTTTCCAAGGATAGTGAGGTAAATTCTATCATAGTATTTATAATTTCATATATTGGGATGGTAAATACCCTCAAATTATTAAGATAATCTAGGAATGTAAAGAACCTCAGTGTAAAGGTAATTATATCCATGAAACCCCACATATTACTATAACAGTTAGATTTGAAGTTGAGTGCATGTGTATTGAATCATGAGTTGGAAATAATGGTTGAGGTAATAATACATATATAAATATATTTTAAATATCACTAAACTACATATTTTGAATGCGAGGTGATGAATAACCTTTGGTACATAGTCATACATTCTTCACTAATTAAGCACCTTGTTGTATAGTTCAAGTCTAAGTAGGCACATGTATGAAAAGGAATGTGAATGATCCTTGAGTTAGGAAGTTTATATAAGCATAATAAAAAGATAATCTTGTATAGTATTCTATATCGAGACTTAGAACACAAGGAAAATATAACAGACCCCTGTATACTATTGACATCACTATCAAGATTGTGGAAACCCCTATCTACAGTCAAGTGGCAAAATGAAAAATTATATAAGACTCCTAAAAAAATGTGATAGAGTCTTGTAATGGACCAAGCATGTAATGATTTGTTATTTAAATGAATAAAGAAGGAAATAATTATATGTGGTTTTACTCTTGAATAGTATTCTAATTTTTATGAATCCTATATTTTATTTGTAAGGACCTTGAGGCCATATTATTTTTGATATCTTTTAATTTGCAGATTGCTAGTTGATTAATGGTCACATGCAAGAAGTGACTATAGATCCCAGTCCAAGGAAAAGAGAGTATTGTGTGTTTTTCCAAGGATAGTGAGGTAAATACTATCATAGTATTTATAATTTCATATATTGGGATGGTAAATACCCTCAAATTATTAAGATAATCTAGGAAGGTAAAGAGACTCAGTGTAAAGGTAATTATGTCCATGAAACCCTACATATTACTATAACAAGTAGATTTGAAGTTGAGTGCATGTGTATTGAAGCATGAGTTGGAAATAATGGTTGAGGTAATAATACATATATAAATATATTTTAAATATCACTAAACTACATATTGTGAATGTACGGTGATGAATAACCTTTGGTACATAGTCATACTTTGTTCACTAGTTAAGCACCTTATTGTACAGTTCAAGTCTAAGTAGGCACATGCATGAAAAGGAATGTGAATGGTCCTTGAGTTATGAAGTTTAGATAAGCATAATAAAAAGATAATCTTATATAATATTCTATATGGAGACTTAGAACACAAGGAAAATATAACAGACCCCTGTATACTACTGACATCCCTATCAACATTATGGAAACCCATGTCTACAGTCAAGTGGAAGAATGAAAAATTATATAAGACTACTAAAAAAAGGTGATAGAGTCTTGTAATGGACCAAACATGTAATGATTTGTTAATTCAATGAATAAAAAAGGAAATAATTATATGTGGTTTTACTCTTGAATAGTATTCTAAATTTTATGAATCCTATATTTTATTTGTAAGGACCTTGAGGCCATATTATTTTTGATATCTTGTAATTTTCAGATTACTAGTTGATTAATGGTCACATGAAAGAAGTGACTATAGATCCCGGTCTAAGGAAAAGAGAGTATTGTGTGTTTTTTCAAGGATAGTGAGGTAAATACTATCATAGTATTTATACTTTCATATATTGGGATGGTAAATACCCTCAAATTATTAAGATAATGTAGGAAGGTAAAGAGACTCAATGTAAAGGTAATTATGTCCATGAAACCCTGAATATTACTATAACAGTTAGATTTGAAGTTGAGTGCATGTGTATTGAAGCATGAGTTGGAAATAATGGTTGAGGTAATAATACATATATAAATATATTTTAAATATCACTAAACTACATATTTTGAATGTAAGGTGATGAATAACCTTTGGTACATAGTCATACTTTGTTCACTACTTAAGCACCTTGTTGTACAATTCAAGTCTAAGTAGGCACATGTATGAAAAGGAATGTGAATGATCCTTGAGTTAGGAAGTTTAGATAAGCATAATAAAAATATAATCTTGTATAATATTCTATATGGAGACTTAGAACACAAGGAAAAAAAACAAACCCCTTTATACTATTGACATCCCTATCAAAATTATGGAAACCCCTGTCTACAATCAAGTGGCAAAATGAAAAATTATATAAGACTCCTAAAAAAAGGTGATAGAGTCTTGTAATGAACCATGCATGTAATGATTTGTTATTTCAATGAATAAAGAAGGAAATAATTATATGTGGTTTTACTCTTGAATAGTATTCTGATTTTTATGAATCCAATATTTTATTTGTAAGGACCTTGAGGCCATATTATTTTTGATATCTTGTAATTTGCAGATTATTAGTTGATTAATGGTCACATGCAAGAAGTGACTGTAGGTCCCGGTCCAAGGAAAAGAGAGTATTGTGTGTTTTTCCAAGGATAGTGAGGTAAATACTATCATAGTATTTATACTTTCATATATTGGGATGGTAAATACCCTTAAATTATTAAGATAATCTAGGAAGGTAAAGAGACTCCGTGTAAAGGTAATTATGTCCATGAAACCCTGTAGATTACTATAACAGTTAGATTTGAAGTTGAGTGCATGTGTATTGAACCATGAGTTGGAAATAATGGTTGAGATAATAATACATATATAAATATATTTTAAATATCACTAAACTACATGTTTTTAATGTAAGGTGATGAATAACATTGGGTACATAGTCATACTTTGTTCACTAATTAAGCATCTTGTTATACAGTTCAAGTCTAAGTAGACACATGTATGAAAAGGAATGTGAATGATCCTTGAGTTAGGATGTTTAGATAAGCATAATAAAATGATAATGGTGTATAATATTCTATATGGAGACTTAAAACACAAGGAAAATATAACAGACCCCTGTATAATACTGACATCCCTATCAAGATTGTGGAAACCCCTGTCTACAGTCAAGTGGCAAAATGAAAAATTATATAAGACTCCTAAAAAAAGGTGATAGAGTCTTGTAATGGACCAAGCATGTAATGATTTGTTATTTCAATGAATAAAGAAGGAAATAATTATATGTGGTTTAAATCTTGAATATTATTCTGATTTTTATGAAACCTATATTTTATTTGTAAGGACCTTGAGGCCATATTATTTTTGATATCTTGTAATTTGCAGATTACTAGTTGATTAATGGTCACATGCAAGAAGTGATTGTAGATCCCGGTCTAAGGAAAAGAGAGTATTTTGTGTTTTTCCAAGGGTAGTGAGGTAAATACTATCATAGTATTTATACTTTCATATAGTGGGATGGTAAATACCCTCAAATTATTAAGATAATCTAAGAAGGTAAAGAGACTCAGTGTAAAGGTAATTATGTCCACGAAACCTTGCAGATTACTATAACAATTAGATTTGAAGTTGAGTGCATGTGTATTGAAGCATGAGTTGGAAATAATGGTTGAGGTAATAATACATATATAAATATATTTTAAATATCACTAAACTACATATTTTGAATGTAAGGTGATGAATAACCTTTGGTACATAGTCATACTTTGTTCACTACTTAAGCACCTTGTTGTACAGTTCAAGTCTAAGTAGACACATGTATGAAAAGGAATGTGAATGATCCTTGAGTTAGGAAGTTTAGATAAGCATAATAAAAAGATAATCTTGTATAATATTCTATGTGGAGACTTAGAACACAAGGAAAATATAACAGACCCATGTATACTATTGACATCCCTATCAAGATTGTGGAAACCCCTGTCTACAGTCAAGTGGTAGATTTAAAAGTTATTTAAGACTCCTAAAAAAAGGTGATAGAGTCTTGTAATGGACCGAGCATGTAATGATTTTTTATTTCAATGAATAAAGAAGGAAATAATTATATGTGGTTTTACTCTTGAATAGTATTCTAATGTTTATGAATCCTATATTTTATTTGTAAGGACCTTGAGGCCATATTATTTTTGATATCTTGTAATTTGTAGATTACTAGTTGATTAATGGTCACATGCAAGAAGTGATTGTAGATCCCAGTCCAAGGAAAAGAGAGTATTGTGTGTTTTTCCAAGGATAGTGAGGTAAATACTATCATAGTATTTATACTTTCATACAGTGGGATGGTAAATACCCTCAAATTATTAAGATAATCTAAGAAGGTAAAGAGACTCAGTGTAAAGGTAATTATGTCCATGAAACTCTATAGATTACTATAATAGTTAGATTTGAAGTTGAGTGCATGTGTATTGAAGCATGAGTTGGAAATAATGGTTGAGGTAATAATACAAATATAAATATATTTTAAATATCACTAAACTACATATTTTGAATGTAAGGTGATGAATAACCTTTGGTACATAGTCATACTTTGTTCACTACTTAAGCACCTTGTTGTACAATTCAAGTCTAAGTAGGCACATGTATGAAAAGGAATGTGAATGATCCTTGAGTTAGGAAGTTTAGATAAGCATAATAAAAAGATAATATTGTATAATATTATATATGGAGACTTAGAACACAAGGAAAATATAATAGACCCCTATATACTATTGACATCCCTATCAAGATTGTGGAAACCCCTGTCTACAGTCAATTGGTAGAATGAAAAATTATATAAGAC
This sequence comes from Torreya grandis, assembly GCA_037957365.1. NCBI lineage: Eukaryota > Viridiplantae > Streptophyta > Pinopsida > Cupressales > Taxaceae > Torreya > Torreya grandis. The sequence goes on from JARHVA010003931.1 coordinate 170,577, forward strand.
TCCTAAAAAAAGGTGATAGAGTCTTGTAATGAACCAAGCATGTAATGATTTGTTATTTCAATGTATAAATAAGGAAATAATCATATGTGGTTTTACTCTTGAATAGTATTCTGATTTTTATGAATCCTATATTTTATTTGTAAGGACCTTGAGGCCATATTATTTTTGATATCTTGTAATTTGCAGATTACTAGTTGATTAATGGTCACATGCAAGAAGTGACTGTAGATCCCGATCCAAGGAAAAGAGAGTATTGTGTGTTTTTCCTAGGATAGTGAGGTAAATGCTATCATAGTATTTATAATTTCATATATTGGGATGGTAAATACCCTCAAATTATTAAGATAATCTAGGAAGGTAAAGAGACTCAGTGTAAAGCTAATTATGTCCATGAGACCTTGCAGATTACTATAATAGTTAGATTTGAGGTTGAGTGCATGTGTATTGAAGCATTAGTTGGAAATAATGGTTGAGGTAATAATACATATATAAATATATTTTAAATATCACTAAACTACATATTTTGAATGTAAGGTGATGAATAAGCTTTGGTACATAGTCATACTTTGTTCACTAATTAAGAACCTTGTTGTACAATTCAAGTCTAAGTAAGCACATGTACGAAAATGAATGTGAATGATCCTTGAGTTAGGAAGTTTAGATAAGCATAATAAAAAGATAATCTTTTATAATATTCTATATGGAGACTTAGAACACAAGGAAAATATAACAAACCCCTGTATACTATTGACATCCCTATCAAGATTGTGGAAACCCTTGTCTACAGTCAAGTGGCATAATGAAAAATTATATAAGATTTCTAAAAAAAGGTGATAGAGTCTTGTAATTAACCAAGCATGTAATGATTTGTTATTTCAATGAATAAAGAAGGAAATAATTATATGTGGTTTTAATCTTGAATAGAATTCTAATTTTTATGAATCATATATTTTATTTGTAAGGACCTTGAGGCCATATTATTTTTGATATCTTGTAATTTTCAGATTACTAGTTGATTAATGGTCACATGTAAGAAGTGACTGTAGATCCCGGTCCAAGGAAAAGAGAGTATTCTGTGTTTTTCCAAGGATAGTGAGGTAAATAATATCATAGTATTTATACTTTCATATATTGGGATGGTAAATACCCTCAAATTATTAAGATAATCTAGGAAGGTAAAGAGACTCATTATAAAGGTAATTATGTCCATGAAACCCTGCAGATTACTATAACAGTTAGATTTGAAGTTGAGTTCATGTGTATTGAAGCATGAGTTGTAAATAATGGTTTAGGTAATAATACATGTATAAATATATTTTAAATATCACTAAACTACATATTTTGAATGTAAGGTGATGAATAACCTTTGGTACATAGTCATACTTTGTTCACTAATTAAGCACCTTGTTGTACAGTTCAAGTCTAAGTAGGCACATGTATGAAAAGGAATGTGAATGATCCTTGAGTTAGGAAGTTTATATAAGCATAATAAAAATATAATATTATATAATATTATATATGGAGACTTAGAACACAAGGAAAATATAACAGACCCCTGTATACTATTGACATCCCTATCAAGATTGTGGAAGCCCTTGTCTACAGTCAAGTGGCAAGATAGATTAATGTATGTTTCATAAAGGTAGATAGTCATGGGGTAAAAATATGTTGGTTATTATATATTATATTAATATTTAGTATAAATAACATATGGGTATGAAATTTTTAATACAAATAGATCCAACACCCATAGACCCATGTTTGCACAAGTGATGTTTTGTTTGCACAATCAACAAATTAAAAGAAGGGCACCTAATCAATGGGAGGTGAATCGATATTTTTTATAGTGATTTTTATATTTTATAAGGTGGTTTAAACTTAATTAATTACCTAGGTAGGGTTTAGGGTGTAGTGTAAAATGAACATACTTATAAAAACCTTACACAGTCATGAAAAACATGTAAAAACCTTGTATTTTAGAGCATCAAAGGTATTGACTAGGTAAAACATAGGTAAAAATTATTTTAATGGTTAGAGGATGGTTAAATATACATAATAATGCTATTTTTTGTCCTTTTAAACTCGTAATTACTTGAAACATGGAATTTATTAGGCTCTCATGTCTGTATGAGGGAAGAGAAGCCCTAAAATAGGGTTTTATTGATAAGTAGAGTTTTCACCATTGAAAAATGATGAACTTTGTAATATTTCTCATCCAATCATGTGATAGGTAAATCAAGAGGTTTTATATGTAAACGGTGTCGTACAATATGGTTTTTATTCATATGGGTGTGCTTAAAGGGTAATTAAGCTTAATTAAGGGTAGGCTAATGAATGAAGTGATAGCTAGAGGTGGACTCAAACCATAAAAATTAACACACACTTGTAATGAAATATATGGTAGATATAAATGTGTTTACATATTCAAATTAGTTCCTAGTTTGAGCAAATAAAGGGAAAAGGCACAAAAAAAGGTTACAAGCCTAAGATTGCCCTTATAAGCCTTGTATGTGGAATTGAAGGTTAAAGTGTGTTTGAGAATTTATAATAGGTTAATAAACATGTAATAAGATGATTTAAGACCATATATGACATAATTTTTATTCCTTGAGGCCTATATCTAGTTTTGGTCCTTAACACCTAGGGGACTTGCCTAGTGAAAATCTAATGAAAGCAAGAGAGGAAGTTTGTGAATGAAATGAGGTAGAGAATTAATGTGAGATTCATGATAAATTTAAATTATATCAAGAAATGATTCTAAGATACAAATATATAGGTACATAGTGAAGGAGGATATTAAGCCCAAGGCCCAAGAGAAAGACTAGATGGAGATGGAAATTTGAAGTCAAAACAAAGCATCAAGTGAGATATTTGACAAGATCAAATCCAATTAAAGATATTTTGGAGTCTTTTCCCATTTAAATATTCATAATTGTGTATAAAATCAAGGCAATCATGGATAAATTTTTATTTTGAGTTCTTTACAAGTTATCTATTTGAGATTGGCTAAGCATGTTATGAGGTATGCATGAGATGACACATTATAGGGTATTGTGGGATAAAAAAGTTGTAGGTTTTATATATTAATGTTAGAATAGAGGAGTAAAATATTGATAAATATAAGATTATAAATCCCTAGAGTCCTAATAGAAGGAGTATAAACTAGTCAAGAAATGACTAGAGAAAATAAAGAGAAGAGAGAGCCTTAGAGCTCAAAGAGAGAAAGATGAGAGTAAAGACTCAAAAAAAGAGTCAAGGAAGATAAGAAGAGGTCCTAGATAGAGGAATAAAAGAATAATAAATGCATAGTATAGGTCTAAGAGGTAGGATTGATAAGTTTGCTAAGAGGAAGGTCTCGATAGGCCTAGGAAGCAAATAAGAAGTGAAAAAATGAAGGTAGAGAAAGAAGTGGAATACATGAGAAGATAATTGAGGTAGAGCATAGAGAGTATATAGATCATGTTAAATCTCTTAAAAGGATAAGGAATCCACTTAATTGGTTTTGGTGTGAGAATAAAGGTGAAATGGCCACTAGAGTCACTTGTGAAAGAGAGAAGACACAAGATGAGTGTCTTTAAGAATGAGAGGAAGAAAGAGAAGATATCCCAAAGAGGCATGAGGAATGAGATATTTCCAAGTGAGAAAAAAGATAGAGATATTAAGAAGATGGTTCTCATTGAAGATAAAAACAATAAGATATAAGTGCCAAGAAGATCACTTGAAAATGAATGCAAGAATAAGAGATGGGAAATGTCTATGCAAAATACATTCAAAGAGACCATATGGTCTTTTGTTTTATATGCTAACGATGCTTTCAAGTTTATGTATACAAGTATGAATAAAATTTTGGTTAAGGCCAAGCATAATGCCTCAAAGTTAGTGAAGGATGGGCCAAGAACATCACCCATCAAGTGGAAAGAGGGTGAAAAAGAAAGAGAACCTCCTATAGAATATAAGATGATGGAGATTGAAGGCATTCCACATGCTGAATATGAGGTAGAAGAGGAATACTATGATGCCTTTCCAAGTATAGAAGCTGAAACCAAAGAGATAGTTCTCCAAGAAGCCATAAAGACAAACCATGAAGGTATAAAGACAAACCATGAAGGCATGAATGAAGAAATAAGCTTTCATTAGTCATTTTTGGAGGTAAATGAATGTTTGAGTATTGAATATGATTGTATATATGAAGAAGAAAAGATTAATATGTAGGTTGGGAGAAAAAAGGACAAATTACAGACCTCAAAAAGAGAATAAGGGCATGGATATGTTTGGCTTTAGTGGATTAAGCAAGTAGGTGATGAGAAGGAAGAGGTGAACCTCAAGAAAGAGGTCAATCTAGGAAATAACACAGGTGGAAATGAATCATAAATGTGGAAATAAAGAACAAATGGCAAGGAACACCAAGTTGGCATGGTAGATAACTAAGACATGAAGCATCAAGGAGGTACAAAGAGAATAAAAGTGATAATATAAGAAGGTATAAATTGGTTTGAAAAGAGCATAAGAGGTTCATATTGTAGGGGAGTCCTAAGAAATCAAGAGATTGAGAAAGAGTACAAGCATACAAGGCAAAAAAAGAGATGGTGCAAGCAAACCAAGCCAAAGAAATGAAGGTACATCAATAAAATGAATTAATAAAATAAGATAAGTGTTTAAAATATTTGTTTTCAAATGTTGTATATTATTATGTATGTGAAGTTGATTCAGGTAATAAATATCTCTTATACATGGAAAAAATTGCATTTATGAATAAGTATATATCAAGGCAAGGAGAGAATGAAGCACCTAAAAGAGTGATTAACATACATGGTATGTAGCCAAATTAGGATGATATGATTCTCATAAATGATAAATTATAAGGACAAGATAAATAACAAGTTTCCCAAGAGGATGAAGAGCAATATGCACCAAGGTTTGATGAGGATTTTGTAGATATAGATGCACTCAAGTTGAAAGAAGAGTTGAAGATGTTAGAAGACATGTTTATTTCATCAAAGGGACTGAAATTAGGTTAAGTACATCAGGAAAAAGTCAAGGATGAACTCCAAGAAACATCAAAAGATGAGTAACAAAGGGAAGTACAAGAAGTTGTGCAAACAATGCCACAAGCAAACAAGTGAAGGGAGTATGAGCAATTACACAAGGTAAGATATTAAATTAGTCAACCTAAATCTGAATTAATATTTTATAATCATATATATGGAAAGTCAAAAATTTTTCAAACAATTGTGTACTATGTTGAGGATGAATGGAATAAGATGTTGTTCTCGCACAATTATCAAGATGATAGAAAGAGGCATAAAGTAGGGAAGGAATGTGGAATAGATGTGGAAAAAGAGAGCATCATGAAGAAAATGATATAGGTTTAAAATAATATAAATCCATTAGATCCTAATTTAAAATATGATAGTATGGTCAAGGAGAAAAAATCACCAAAGAAACAAGCAACAAGCAAAAATAATGAGGAATCAAGATATAAAAAAAGCATGAGAAAGAATAATAAACACCATTTGGTTGAAGTTGAAGATTATGAAGGAAAAATTAACTTATATAAGAGGTAACATGCATTAAATAAGGATCCATAATAGTTATAACACCTCATAGAGGTAGAATATGTATGGACAAGAAGACTAGACAAAGCCAAAGAGAAGAAGTACAAGAATTTTGCAAAGAAAAAGTAGCAAGAAAGGGAGAGTAGCAGTCAAGTAAGGATGAAGAAACCTCAAAGAGAAAATTTTAAGTCAAGAAATAAATTTGGTATCAAAAATTTTCTCCCACCTAGGGAGTATGATATAGGAGTATCAAGCTAGAAGACAACAATTTTATGTTTTTTATCAGTAGGAGGTCAAAGTTCATAAATTATGGATGTCAATGTGTGTGATGGAAATTTGTAGTTCCATTTGTGTTTATGGAGCCCATTTGGATTCATATTGGTATGTCAAATAGATTATGGGAGCTTTCCTCCAAAATAGGGAATTTGAAAATTCAAATATTTTAACAAGCTTAAAAGGGCCAAATACATGTATTGAAGTGGTTAGGTGAGAAAAGTTGGTTTAGGGGTCCACTAAAGTCATGATAAGGAGGTTTTCATACATTTCATGTTTAGATATTAAGTCAATTCATATGAATAAATGTAAAATCACCTTGGTATGTAGAGTTAGTTATGGTTAGCAAGTTGGTATAACCACCAACGAAACCTACATTGAAGTTGAGATAAAATTCATTGTAGTTATTTGAATGGTGTAGGAGGAGAGAATAGGGAGAGATATCTCCAAGAAGAGGGAGGAGAACTTAAAAATGAAAAATTATATAAGACTCCTAAAAAAAGGTGATAGAATCATGTAATGGACCAAACATGTAATGATTTGATGTTTCAATGAATAAAGAAGGAAATAATTTTGTGTGGTTGTAATAGTGAATAGTCTTTTGATTGTTGTGAATCCTATATTATCTTTGGAATGCCCTTAAGGCCATAGTGTTTTTGATATCGTGTAATTTCTAGGTTAATGTTTGATTAATGGTGACATTCAAGAAGTGACTATAGATCTTAGTCCAAGGAAAAGAGATTATTATGTGTTTCTCAAAGGATAGTGAGGTAAAGACTATCCTAGTATTTATCTATGCATATATTGAGATGGTACATAACCTTAGATGGTTAAGATAATCTAAGAAGGTGAAGAGACTCAGAGTAAAGGAAATTTTATCCATGAACCCTATAGATTATTATAAAAATTAGATTTGAAGTTGAGTACATGTGTTCTAAAGCATGAGTTATAAATAATGGTTGAGGTAATACTCCATAGGTAACTATCTTTGAAATATCACTAAACTACATGTTTTAATGTAAGGTGATGAATAACATTTGGTACATAGTCATACTATGCCTACTAATTAAGCACCTTGTTGCATAGTTCAAATCTAAGTAGGCACATTTATGAGAAAGAATGTGAATGATCCTTTAGTTAGGGAGTTTAGATAATCATAAAAAGAAGATAAGCTGGTAAACTAGTCTATATGGAGACTTAGAAAACAAGGAAAACATAATATACCCCTATATATTGTTAACATCCCTATCAAGATTATGGAAACCCCTATTTACATGTAGACACCATAAATCCACACACCTATAATTCTGAATGTTGAAATAGCCCTAAACCAACCTACACCTATTGGGCATAAACCAACCAATATGCACTTAGTTACACCTAGCTAAGTAACCCTGGCCTTTAGGACCCTATCCCTATGGACCCTAACCATTAACTATTAGCCTTAGGAACCCTTGACCATTGATGGTTAGGATCCACTTTCTCACCAACAGCATGCAAGCTCTACCAACCCTTTTCTAAATATAACTTGTCTAATTTATGTTATGAGCCTTTGCATGCATGCATTTTATTTAGATGATCTAGTTACACCTTCACTTCTACCTCTTGCTTATGCCTATAAGAGAGAGAGGCCTAGGAGGTCAAATCCATCTGCAATAATTATTAGGAGCTCAAGCATTCAGGAGTTTTCTTTTATAGGTCAATCAAGTCAATTAACATCATCAACATTATCAAGAATTATCAGCCATCTTATTGAGATCTAACTTGTCATCATCTCTAAACCAATATTTTAGGTACCATTACTCTACTAAAATCAAGCCAAATTCCACCAGTAGGATAACTATGTCAACCACCCACCCAACTGACTTCTAGTAAGACAAGTACTTATTTGTCAATATTTATGTGCTTTTATTCCATTTCACAAACAACCTATCCCTTACCCAACTCTTGAAACTCATTTGTGAAATATCATCACCTTATGTTGATCAACCTAGAATTCCATAGTCAACTATCGATGATTAGACCCCAATCGTCAATGATCAAGCTAACCACTAACAATCACCTCCACTGTCGATAGTCTCCTATGGCAGAAAAACTAGCAAGATGATTTGGCCCACCTACACCCAATAAAATATATTTTTCTATGTTTTTGACCACTCACAGACCCCTTCTAATTTTTTCAAGCATAACCTAACCTGTTAGCACTAGTATTAATTAGTTTGTCACTAATTAGATCATTTCTAGTCTACTTTTCTAGCAAGCTTTCTTGTATTCGATTTTAGTACCTTTTGATTATTGATGTATCTTCTTTCCAATTTATCAACTTGATTATTTAAAACATGTGGATTGACAGCCCTTAAGGAAGCTCTCACTTTTTGGATCTAGCTATCACTAGGTAATCCACCCAACTATCTATCTAACAAACAAGTTTGCTTTAGTGCTTTCTTATCTACAGGTCTTCCTCCCAAGCCAAAGAGGAGCTCTTCATAATCTTATAATTTGATGTGCATGCACAAACAAACAAGTTTTTCAACCACACCCATATTGAGTTTATTTTATTTCTTTCCTATAACTTAAGTGATAATTTACATGAAACATTCTGGCACACCCAGTGGGACCTAGAGTCTTTACTTGCAATTTTTTTGCATTTGTATGTTCTTCTCTCTATCTGTACTCATAATTGAAACTAAAATTTATTTTGGGCTTAAAATTGACTACATCCATTACTTTCTTTTAAAATTAGTTCACTTTGAATTAAATCACAATAATCTTATTATATCATCACCTTTATTACACACACTAGCTAGACCACTTTCATCAATCAAACATCAAAACAATTTGAGACAAGGCCTAACTAGTATTCCATCACCTTGCGATCACCCTACCCATTCTCGACAATCCTACTTGGAGGTCATTACCAAGGCGAGAACCAACTCAACTCTCTATTTGAGTATAAAATTTGGATATTAATATATATTGGCTAAGCACTCGACAATCTTATCATTATGAGACTGTGAAGTGAGGGGGTAGGCTCTAATACCCAAACCACTTATTGATTCTAATACATATTCTTTTGAGCACCTAAATAACCCAAAATCAACCATAGACTACTTCTATAGTACCTATTCTACAAGCCAACTTCTATCACACATACTCATAAACTAAGTCATAAACCAAAAGTGATATTAAAACTAAGCTATATGCTTAAACATACTTCATAGTGTGTGTCTGGATTACTTGGATCATTTTATTTCCTTCTTGTGTGAGTGGTGAGTTTGTTCTTTTTTTATTGCATGGTTCTCACTCATCATTAGCAAAGAAACCTAGTAGAAAAAAACTTGTCACTTAAATCAACATCTTTTACCTCCTCATCTATGGAATACACCTCTGAGGCAAAAGATTCACCTCATATATTAGGAATCTCTACTTTCCCTTACGTATTTCCCTAAGGAGACATGGATTTTACCATTTTTCTAGACAATAATCTAGTTTCCCTTCAACATTATCTTAACACTTCTTCTCACCATATCTCAGTTTCAAATCCACCTCAAGATCCTCCTTATGGCATGCCATCCCACCATAGGAAGGGTATTCATATTTCCATGGTCACCACCCAAGAATCTTCGTCTACTAGCCCCTTTGACACTATGGTTGAGAACCAACCTATCCAACCAACCATTACCCTTACACCTTTCACTACTACTAATGACTCCTCTACCTTGGGGTCAACCCAACCATTGACCCATCATGCCCCACTTGTACCTAGAATACCTATCATTAGTATTACTAGCCTCCCCTCTGTCAAACCTAACCCATTAGTCAATTCCTTTTTACCAAGCTTAGGGGTATCTATCCCTTCTACCTCACCACCCCTTAGCACAAAGTTCACTACCTCACCTATTGTCACCAACCCAAATACCACCCATGCCCAATCCATAGAGACTCTCAGTAGTTACCTATTGCACCAAATCTAGGATACATCCCACTACCCAACCACCGTCATCCACCTAATCTACCCAACCTCTAGCATTTGCATTCCAATATGTGGCAGCCTCTCAACTACCAAAAAATTACCAATATGTTGCCCAACCTCAACCATAATATCAGCCTTACAATCCTTTTGATGCACAACCTCAAACTGACCTAATGAAACTGCTCATGGACAAGACGACCAACCTTGAGTCATCTATTTCAAGGGCTCATAACATCCTATCCTATGATCAGATTTGTAATGAATCTATTCATCATTTTGTTCCTATCAGACCTTACCCTCCTCAATGGGAGCTTCCAAAATTTACCAAATTTCAAAGCAAGGAAGACCCCCAACAACACCTTAGGGCTTTTATACATGCATGCTACATGATTTATTATGATGATGACATTCTCCTCCGAACCTTCCCCATGTCTTTATCCAGTCTAGCACATGATTGGTATAGTGCCCTTATTAAGCATTCCATGTTTTCTTTCACCCAACTAGCACAAGTCTTCTTAGATCACTTTCCCATTAACATTTCCAAGAAGGTCTCTATCACTGACCTCTATTCTATCAAGAAATTCAATAATGAGTCCTTTTCTAATTTTGTCACCCATTAGAGAAGCTTGATTAATCAACTTTCATTTTCGCTGCCTCAACCTAAACTTATTAAAAAAATTGATCGAGCTTGCACCAAACATATATTCTCTACACTATGTGTCCAAATATTTAAAACCTTTGATGAGGCTTTTACCATGGCACATAAGCTATCAAATGGGGCCATAGATGAGAGTAAATTGAAGTTATGAAACAAGAACTCTACCTTTAAGACTAATGAAACCTCTTCCTCTAAACCAAGCAACTAAGCCGATACCAAAACCAAGACTAGGGGAAGCGTGAATGCCATCATCCTTAAAACTTCCCCTCCACCCATTGACAATCAACAAAATTCTCCCATTACCTCTAATCAAAATACAAGGAACCCAAATCGAGGTAACCAAAAACAATTTACTCCACTTGGAGAATATTATACCTCAGTTCTAGAAAAGCTACTAAAAGCTAACCATTTACAACTTCCACCCATCAAACCTCCCCAATAGCTTAATTCTTCTCATCTAGCACCTGCCTAGTATAGTGAGAATGACCTATGTTCTTTTCATTAGGTAATTAGACATGATGTCAGTTGATGTAATACTTTTAATAATATTGTATAGAGTCTTATCAACAAAGGGGAAATCATGTTGGGTAATCCCAATGCCCCTCAAAATCAAGCTCTTGACATCTTCAAGAAAACTTTCACCAACCATGCCCCCAGAAAAAATGAGGACATACTAACTGAATGCTCTCATGATTCCCACATGGTCAATATAGTTCATAATACACCTACCCATGAGGACCCAATAACTCCATCTACCTACTCTTCCCCTACCTCACCTACTGAGCTGATGGGGTCACCTTACCCTCCTTTCAAAGACCCAAACCATGGAGGATCCTTTCTCCCCAGCTATGCTCATAGAAGCATTGGAATCATCACATATATTTTAAATTAGCGCATATAAACAAATAAATGTCTTTGATCCACCACCTCTACTAGCTACCAAACAAACAACCACACCTATGACATAATAAATAGAGGAGAAGTGGTTCCACCAACACCTCTAATGGAGGAGATATCTATCCCAACCCTACCTGCCTCACCTCAGGAAATCAACCAACCATCCTCCCCAACCTACAAATCTATTTGTTGCATTCACTACCCATATATCAGGACTAGTACACAAACATTTTTCCACATTAGTATAGAAATTAGAATTCACCTTAAAACCAAGCATAGATCAAACCACTTTCTGGTAACAATTAGGGATTCCCTCCATCAATAAACCTAAACCTTCTAACATGCCTCTAACCAACCAATCCATCATCTCTCCACTACCTCTTAAACCAATCCAAACTTATAACAACCCCTCAACTTCTCAGTCAACTAAAACAATAACCACCTCACCAACCAAACCTTTCAAAACTCTTGGTGCCTTCCCTACTTGGAGTTTGGTTCACCCATCCTTAAAAGTAGAATTAACTTCATCCAAGCCTATACCTAGGTCTCAACCCACACCAACCATGAGGAGGAAAACATTGAAGGGATACATGACTAAGATTTTGCTTCCCTCTACCTTTCCCTCTATATTAGGGCCTCACCCTTCCAATTTGCTTAAAAAATAACCCCTTTTCAACATATGTCACCCATTACCATTGATTACACCAACACATTTATTATCTAATGCATCGGTCCTTCCTAGATTAAAACCAATCAAACTATCAAACTTGACCACCCCAACTACTAACATACCTAGACCAAAACCATCAACTATAAATGCCATTTTACCTAAACCATCTCTCACCAAACCCATTGCCACCAACACACCCATCTTACCAACCCAAATCATGATCCCTAAACCCTTATTACCTCTAGAAAAATCCTATATAACCATTCTTCAAATATTAGTGTAAACCTCTTGCCTCATATTACCTCCCATCAGACCTTTTGATCATCTTGGTTTGAATCCAACCTAGTACAATGACCATCAAATATGATCCTATCATATGACACTTAGGCATGACACAGAGAATTTTAAAGCTCTCTATGCCATTATCCACAAACTTTATGATGAGGATGATCTTTTGGTAGATGAACTTCCATCTATTACTCCACCATTACACCCAAAAACTAGCCACCAACACATTCATAATCCCCCACTCCTACCTCAGAGTGACAGAGAATCTACCCAACCCCCCATCACACCTTGCCCCTCTATCCATACCATTAATGTGGTCACATGATCATAATAAAAGGATAAAGGGAAGGCCAAAGTTTCAATTCCATGGACATACCCACCAACTCACCCTATACCAAACTAAATCCAAACTTCCTCATCTACAGCTAAGCCCAAAGTCGCCATCTTAGGCACTTCAAAGGCTAACCCATCTAAATACATCAAGAGGATCATATTTAAACAATTTCACTAGGCCCCTACTAAAATGAGCCTCTATGAGCTCATTTCCACCTCACCTCACCATTGTCAAGCCATGATTGAGGCTAGGTAATCCATTGAGGTTAGACCAAGAGACTCCCAACCTACAGAGGAATTCATTGATGTGCTCTAGCTCTCTAGCCTATTTACCTTCAAGAACTTAGTGATACCTTATATCTACCTTGAAATCCTAGATCCCCCTCTTTTATTACAACCCATATCAACCAAACTTGCATCAAATGGGTTATGATCAATGGGGAAGCCAGTATCAATATCATCTCTTCCCATGCCTATGAGAAACTCAAGCTACCAAACAATGTCATATCTAAAACTTCAAAATCCTTATTTTTTTTAATGACACCATGACCACTACCTTGGGAACCATTATCCTTCATATTCATCTAGGACCTTGCATGCTCTAGAACTCTTCTATGTGGTTGAAGGTGAATTTTAGTATAATGTTTTGCTAGGGAGACCTTGGATCTGGGTGACGGGTTTTGTACCTTTCACCCTCCATCATTGTGTCAAGTTTGAACATGAAGGCCAATTTGTTACCATACATGCTGAACCTATCCCTTTTACAACATGAAATATGACCTACCAGCATAATGACACTCTCCTACCTCCATCTAAAGCACTACATACAACCACCATCAATCCCTCACCCATAGAAGCTAAAGCCATTAATTTTTCCCCTTCCAATGAGGCCTCTAATAGTTCATCTATCCTCATAGACCAGATACCCATCACCAATACTTTGGAACCTACATTTCAACACTTTACCCTTGGATAATACCATCTCCTCACCCTTGATTCCCTCCTTACCCCTAAGAATATGGGAAACTCAACCACCAACTAGGTTATGACCCCAACATTGGATCCATTACCCCCTTGGGCCCTCTAAGTTGTCAAACCCACTTTATCTATAGGGGAATTAAAAATCACATTAATTCTTCCATCACTCCCTCTCCACCTCAACCATTCACCTCTACCTTCTCTTGTTTGGACAATCCAAACTTCACCAAATTATACCTTCACAGATGTGCTTAGAACAGATTTGGTTTGGGATGATATGAGCATGACCCACACATGTTTACCTTGATTGAGATCCAAAATCCTCATGAGAATAATGGCCTTAGCTTCATTCTACCCATAATAAGAAATCCAAACAAACTACCCCTACCATTGTTGAAGAAGAAACTCCTTCCTCACAAACAACCCCTCCACCTATGGATGAGGATGAGGACATCATCCCACCTAATTGTTTTTCATCAAAATGATTACCTTTAGCCCTATGACTTATCAAAATTAAGGGGCACCCATATCCATCCCTTTGACCCATCTTGAACTCATGGGAGAAGACTCTCCTACCATTTACACTATCTAGTGCTAGGATGATGATTCTATTCTCACCTACCTTGGTGCACCTGATTCTTCCATCCACAAATCCTTACCTCTAGAGATCTCAACCATGTTGAATTAATCTACCATAGATATCAACTTAAGAACTCTAGATAACCCCCATTTCATCAATCTTGACCCCAAACCCTCACCCCTAAGGAACTGCAAGACTTCTCTACCTTCCTCTAAGACCATAGTATTGCATTCACTTGGTCATATGTTGATATGTCTGGTATTAACTCATCCATTTCCACTCACAACATAGTAACCAATCATGATTCCAAACCTATCAAACAAAAAATTCATTGAATGCATCCTCACATATACCTCCTTGTCAAAGAAGAGCTTCAATGCCTCCTTTTTGTCAACTTTATTTAACCCATTTATTATCCCCAATGGGTTTCAAATATCATACCTATCACCAAATCCATAGGTAGACTACCTATATATGTGGACTTTTGTGACCTCAACCTCACCTAACCGAAGGATGACTTTCCTCTACCCAACATTGACCAACTTGTTGATCTTATAGTAGGCCACAAGATGTTGTCTCACATGGATGGATTCTCAAGATATAATCAGATATTTATTTCCCTAGAAGATCAACATAAAACTACCTTTATCACCTCATGGGGGACTTTCTATTATAGATTCATACTCGTCAGTCTTAAGAATGATAGCATAACCTACCAATATTCCATGACCTTATCCATACAATTATCAAATTCTATGTAGATGACCTTCTCAAGAAGTCTAAGCTTCATAAAGACCGTTTATCCATTCTCAAGATTATCATTGAATGAATTATCCATTATCATGTCTACCTCAATCCAAATAAATGTATTTTTGGGGTCTTGTCAATAAAACTTCATGGCTTTATCATTTCCCTTTGAGGAATCAAGGTTGATCCAACCAAAATCAAATCCATCCTTGAGATTCTACCTCCAACCAATCTTAAACAACTTCGTAGCTTGAAGGGAAAACTTCAATCCATTCATCGCTTCATCTACCAGCTCTTTGATTGATGTCAACCTTTCCACCAGCTCTTGAAAAAGGATGTCTCTTTCAAGTGGAATGTTGATTTTCAAAATGCCTTTGATGAACTCAAAGAGTACCTACTATCTCCACCTATCCTTACACATAAGGATGACCAACCTTTCTATCTCTATATCTCTACCATAGATGACTCCCTAGGGGTGATGTTTCCCTATCGAGATGAAAAACATAAAGAGAAATCCATCTATTACATTAGCCACACACTTATCTAATATGAGACTTGATACACACATATCTAGAAACTATGTTTGGTCCTAGTCTTCATGGCCACCAAACTTCACCACTACCTTCTTAACCATAATTTTTTTGTCATAACTAATACTGACCCCCTCAAGTGCATGCACTCCAAACCATATCGAAAATAGTGTATGGCTAAGTGGCTCATGCTTTTAGCTAATTTTGACCTTGAGTTCCTCAATAAAAATGAATCAAAGGGTAGGTCATTACTGACCAACTGGCTAAGGCACTCCTAAAAAATAACCAACTTCCTCCTCTTGAGTTCTTAGATGTGTCTATTGCAAGCCTATCTCAAGTGGATTTTACCAATTAAGTAACCATGTTTTTTTATGGTTCCAAATGTCAACATGGTGGGGGAGCTGGTATCATCCTTGTCCCCCTTATTGGTGAATCACTTTCTTTGTCCTCTAAAATTGACTTTGAATGTACCAACAATGTGGCTAAGTACGAAGCCCTAGTAATAGGTCTCTAAACTACCTTAGCCCTAGGAGTTTGAAAAATCAATATCTTTGGTGACTCCTAACTTGTGGTCAACCAAGTCATCGACATTTACCAATGTAAGAATGAGGTTTTATAGGTGTATAAGAAAATAGTTATAGAAATTTTAGAATCATTCAAACACTACCATATCCAAACCACCCCATGATATACTAACAAATTTACCAACACCATGGCTTAGCTTGCATCTCAAATCAAGTTGCCACCTTTAGACTCCAAACTATCAACCATTGTCCATCACCTCATCAAACCCCACTACACCAATTCAGACACTCCAACCATCTTTAGTGTGGAGGAGATCTTGCCTAACTTTTGGTATCAATAAACTTTCAACTACCTTCACCTTGGCATAGTTCCCTCTGCCCTCTCTAGGAATGCCCATCAGGAATTTATTCAAATCACCTCTCATTATACCATTATGGGAGGAATTCTCTACAAGTGTGGTTTTGATGTCCTCTTATTCCATTGCCTTCATGGTCCAAAAGCCTATCATGCTATTAAAGAGACACATGAGGGTATCTATGAGGGTCATTTTATCAGACTCACCATAGCTAAACACATCCTCCATTTGGGCTACTATTGGCCCACCCTTAACCAATACTGTTGTGATTATGTGAAAAAGTGTGTCAAGTGTCAACAACATGCAAACTTACATCATGAACCTAATAATAGTTTCATTTCTATAGAATTTTGGACTTTTTCACAATGGGGTCTCAACTTTATTAGTAAAATCAACACCCACTCTTCATAACAACATCATTCTATCATTATCACAACCAAATATTTTACCAAATGGGTGGAGGCTATTCCTCTTATCTCAACAAAGGCTAAAAAGATTTTTGAATTCATTACTGACCATATCATCTACCATTTCAGTGTTCCCCATAAGATCATCACCGATAATGGTAAATCTTTCAAAAATAAATAAGTTCAAGGCCTTTATGATGTATTTGGTATTAAACTTAGCTTTTCATCATCTTATCACCCAAAATCAAATGGACAAGCTAAAGACTATAACAAAACCCTTAAATACATGCTTACCAAAATGGTTAATACCTCAAGTTGGGATTGGCACTTGCACATCCCTTTTGCCTTATGGGAATATTGCACTAGCATCTAAACCCCTATGGGTGCTACACCTTTCACTTGTTTTTGGAGTTGAGGTTGTATTGCCTCTTGAAGTCCAAATACCCCTTCTCTTTTCATATCTTTGTATGACATTATTTTGAAAAATGATTATAGTCAAGAATATTTAACTCAGATTGAGCTACTTTATGAACGTCATTTGGCCACTATTTCTCATCTTGTGTCTATCAAGAATGAGTCAAACGAACTTATAAAAAACACTTGAAAGTACAAGAATTCAATATTGGAGATCTTATTCTCAAGGAAAATCAACATGTAACTAATATGGAGAAAATCGAAAGGGGAAAATTTACTTTCAATTATCTTGAAACCTACATCATTACCATAAGTATAGATCAAGACCTTATCATTTATCCTCTCTCAAAAGCAAACCAAAACTTGAGCCTCTCAATAATTTGCATCTACATCTATTATATTATAGAATAGGGATCACAATCATCATTTGTCTAACTTAAGCTCATCTCTTGTATACCACATTCATTTCCCTCTTTTTAGGGGCAACTAACTAAAACTAAACCATGTGATTATCTATCACAATTGCAGCCTAATCTTGAACTATGGATATCACAACTCTATCCATGGCATGATTCTCATAGTACTTCTCATCTCTTTGAGAGTGGTTCCTATGGTCATTATCACCTATACCTCTCTTCCACCTACTAAACCTTCATGTCAGCTTAGTTTTTCCTTCATAAAGGTAATCCATTGATCATGTATGAGTAATTCTATGTCAAGTAAAGTCAAATAAATAAGTAATATTAGATAGAAAAAATAAATCATGGGTCATTCTTAGCATTCATAGACTACTCCTTTGAAGGATAGTTGTTAAAAATCAATTGAAATTACCAAATGTAAGGTGGACTACTCCCTTGAAGGACAACTATCAAAAGCATTTGAGCTAAACACATGAACTTAGACAACTCCCTTTAAGGATGGTTGAGTAAAGCATTAGTTAAATCTAGCAATTTCTTAAAACCTTCTTGCATCGATCAACTTCCTTAAACCCCTAGAAAAAATCAAAAGCAAAAACAAAATCAAAATCAAAGCAAGAGTAGAATAATTTTGAAAGCTACAATTGGATTTCATAAACAAAAATAATCTTGGAAAGCCACAAATGGCTCTCCTTAGTAGACTTCCCACATTGACCAATCTACACTTCATGTATAGACATAGACTTGTTTATCCTACCTCTTTAGACACCTATAAAAAAGGCATACTAGTCTTGCTAATAGTTCTAGATTCACCCATTCTCCCTCCACATAACATATGCATGGGACTATGAGCTTACTTAACATAATGTTATTAGGATCCCTATCTATAAGCCTACGCATGCTAATACGAAGCATTTGAAAGGCTTATTTTCACTAAGCCAATATAATTTTGGGTTTCATGTCAGTCTTTACTAATGAAAAGGCATCATGTTCTTTTTCTTATCTTTTATTAGTTTATGTAAGCCTATCATTATGAACATGAATAATAAACATCACATCAAAATCATGAACATCATGAGCTATGTCAAAAAGCAACAACATCTATCCATTAATGAGTCAAACACAATGTAAACATATCATAGCAAACCATGAACATCAATCACATCATAAACCATAAGCATGTCATTACATAATCACAAGCATAAACTAAATAGTTGAGCCAAATATCAGGACATATACCATTTCCCATTTCACCCATATAACCATAAATAAAGCCATAACATGTATCCATCCATAAAGTATCTTATCATAACCATAAGCATAATCAGAACATCACATACCTAAGATAATGAGTATAACATCATAAAAATGAACCAAAGACATAATCCATAATCACAAACCACAAGCAACTATCATATATAACATCATAAACATCCATCATATACATTGAATCATCAAAAAATAATACATGTCACAATGTGTCATCTCTATCAAAATATATACATCTCGCTACATCAATATGTAGGCTGGTATCAAAATGAAACATCAAAATAACATATCTTAACATAATCATGAGCCTACACCACTACCACTGGTCCCATATATGCCTACACCTATACCTAGTCGTGGTCCCCATGGGACCCCTATCTGTCCCACTATATATTTCCACTAACTTGGAGTAGTTGTCGATTGGCCATGCCCAAGATTGTTGTGTACTCTGCATACCTCATAGCTTGTGGTAGCTAGTCTAATACCATTGCCTCAAAATATATGAGCTCCATAATAATAGCTATATAGCATGCTCAGGGCACTATGTCTAGTGGCCCTCTTACTGCTATTGCACTTGTCCTAGTCCTCTACCTAATTAGATCTCTCTCACCTATAATGGTGTCAAGTTGACCCTATAATGCTTGAATCTAGCCTTGTAATGTGTCCACCTATCCCTGCAAAGCCTATACTTGAGCCTAGCCCATAGCCAATATTGCCCTTACCTATCCACCCTGGTTAGCTAGATCTACAACCATTGGAGCCACCTCTCTGTCATCCCCACCTACATCCATAAATGCATAGATATGCTAGTACTAAGTCATATATCTATTTTTATACCTTGTATCATCTATGGGAGCCCTAATAAGAAGCTCCTCAAACCCACCATCTAGAGCTGTCTAAATAGGCTGGGACACTAATAATTGAACCTCTAAGTCCTACCTCCTATACCATGGATGTGGACATGGTAAACCTTATAAAAATCCAAACTACCACCAAATTTAGTTGAAGGGAATCTACTCAACCTCACCCTCTCAGTGGCCCACTATCCACTTGTAACTCTGTATAATGAGGGTCTCCCTCCTATAGCTTAGCTAGATAGGGAACTATAGGTATGATCTCTATGTGATGTATATAGCTACTAATCCCCTTAGGGTATCCTTAAACCACTAAATATCATGTGATCCAACCTCATCCCCTAATACAACATAGTTATCCCTTTACCTCATAAAACCAATAGGGAACTCCAAAAATGTGTACCTTTCCCATGATAATCCCATAGGCCTCAGTACCCAACTATGCTCATAGGCCCAATAGTGCAAAACCATGCACACACTAATGTCATATCTTTTGTAGTGCCTAAAACCCCACATATCTCTATAAATTTAAATAAGTAGTAGTGAGATCCACCAAAATATGGTCTTCCCAAGCAATATCTCAACCAAAACACCCAGTAGTACATAAAGGAATCTCTTGCTACTAGAATTTGGGAGTCTAAAGAAAGTAATTTTGATCATCAACATCATCATAAGTCTCCTCTCCTTGGGATCCCTCTTGTATAATGTTGTGTATCTAAACCCTCTAGAGTGCCAGTGGACCTGGTCACTATCATTTATATATAGATATTAGACATACTCATCCCACTCCTCCTATTCAATCTAGTAGATCACATCACCATGAAGTGAGAGATGAGTGATCTTATAAACATCCTTTGGGAGAATAGTCATCTCCCTGATCTATAACAAGAAGGTGTTATTAGTAGGATCCCATCTCTCAATGAGCATCACTATCATAGATGCATCCCTAAGCATGTGATGGTAGTGCCTCATCCCTCCTAGCCTTATCACCTCTATATGGGCCCAATCATCAACAATCATCCCCTTAAGTAGTGTAGGGATGATCTGCAACACATGATTATGCATTTGTATCTACTCTCGAGTCTGTACCAAATTAAAATGCTTTGCTTAGATCCCAACTAGTCTTACCTACCCTATATTTTTTAAAAATATGCCCTTAATCCTAACCTATTCGACCTATTCATATCCATACCATGTTTACCCCTTGTAACCAACCTATCAGGCCAAAATTTAGGCCTACCTATTACACTTTACCCTCAAACCATGCTTAAACCCTTATCACCTTTTAAATAATCCTACCTCATCATGGCTAACCATCAATGATCATGCTGACCATTAATGGTTGGGGACCCATAATTCTTAGGGTGTCAACCATTGATGGTTAGGCCTAACCATTAATGGTTACATATGGGCATTCTATGGATGGAATGCCCAAACCTACCAGGACCTAAACAAGGACCCAATTTAGTCCTAACCTAAACACTCTAACTAGCTAGCCTACTACCCAATCACCTACTCACCCTATCAATTTGATTTTTTACCCACCCCATTTGACCAAAACCCCCAAAACCCTACCAAGGGCATGCAAGCCCAAATAGCTATCTTTCAGACCTCTCCCCCTAGGCAAACACAAATAATATAAAAATCACACCTAGCTATCAATTTATTGCACCCCCAACCTCATTTTGTGACCTCTTCTATGGTCTGAGCCCTTGATTAGGTGCCTATCCACATACTCATGCTCCCTACATCCTAGACCCATGGAATCAATCACGTACCTCTAGATAATGAGCAACATCTACCTTGACACACACCTCCCTCATAAAGTGTAAAAATCACCCAAAGCTTGGTCAAATAATGCACTATGGTAAAATGACAAATTAACTTTTGTGTTTTTAATTTTACCCTCTATAATTCTAGGGTTTCCCCTGACCATCAATGGTCAAGGTGGCCATTGAAGGCCACCTTTTGGGGATCTTAACCATTGATAGTCAGGTTATCTTCCAAACCCACTTTTCACCCTCTACCTATAATCTACTAATTTTTCATAATTTACATCGATCTCGTGCCCACCCATGGAGTTACCTTCTCTTCCCAACTTGACCACCTCATCACCTCACCATTGGTCTCTTTTGGCCCATCTGGTATGTAATTTTGTGACATAATTTCTTAGTCATTTAATCACAGTGACAAAATTTCCATGTTGACCCTTTTTCATTTTATGCCACCTTGTGCATAACAACCCACTCATGTTTCATTGAGAGCACTTCTTACCTTAGATACCCATGATACTTGACCTATTTTTTTTCTTGAAAGTACTTCCTACCTTAGATACCCACTAGATACACAAAAATCACTTAGGAGACTTGCATTTATGAGTGTTCCCAACATCCATGCGTATAGGTGATCACATGGTTTACTTATCAGTTATCCTTCTTAACACAAATCCTTATTTTTACAAACATTGGAAACCTAATCTATGCATGATCTTAGTTGTCACTCATTTTATTACATTTTATGCACAAGTTTACATCTCAAATGCCCAACATCATATCACCACCTAGTGACTCACCATCTACCACTTATCAAACCTGTACCTACTTCAACTTCACCTCACTAAATCTCAATTTGATGGGGAACACCTCCTCCCACTCTCAAGGAAACTAGACCCTTAACCCATACTCTACTTTTGTTTTATAGATCATTCACACAAATTGCACAACAAAAAGGGGAAAATGTAGACATCATAAATCTACACACCTATAATTATGAATGTTCAAATAGCCTTATAAGTACCCTTGGACCCTCTTAGGACAAACCTACACCTATCAGACCTAAACCAACCAATATGCACTCAGTTATACCTTGTTGAGTAACCCTAGCCTTTAGGACCCTATCCCTATAGACCTTGACCATCGACAGTTAGGGTGACCATCGACTATCAAACCTGGGGACCCCTAATTACTAATGGTCAAGATCCACTTTTTCACCAAGAGTATGCAAGATATACCAACCTTTTTCTAAATATAACTTGTCTACTTTGTGTTACAAGCCTTTGCATCCACAAATTATATATATATATATATATGACCCAGTTACATATAATATATATATATATATATAATATGTAACTGGGTTATATAAATATGACCCAGTTACACCTTCACTTCCACCTCTTGCTTATTCCTATAAGAGAGAGAGACCTGGGAGGTCAAATCCATATGCAATCATTATCAAGAGCTTGGGAATTCAAGATTTTTCTTTTGTAGGTCAATCAGGTCAATTAGCATCATCAACATTATCAAGCATTATTAGCTATCTTATTGAGATCCAACTTGCCATCATCTCTCAACCAAGATTTTAGGTACCATTACTCTATTAGAATCAAGCTAGTTTCATCAATGATCCAAAACTTACAAGTTTTGGTTGATAAATATTTCAAGAAAAAAAATAACATAGTAACAATGAATTCTGTGAGAAGAGATATTTTATTACTCAAGATCATAATACAACTATATGCTTATCTCTGGGAAGAGATGTCTGATTTCCATTTTGGATTACATCTTCATTTATACACATTTTGAAATCATGGGGAGGATGTTAAAGGTCACCAATATTGAGGGAGATCATGGTTTGACTTCCATGATTTAAAATAATACAAAATTTGAGGAATTACTATTTTTAAAAACTTACTATTTTTAGACTACACTACTAAAATTGAATTTTAGGGAACTTCTATTGGGTTTTATGGGGTCAAAATCCATTGATCAGATCTCCATGAAATCTCACCATGTTCTCCTCATTATTGTCTTTCCAATGGTTCAAATGGTGAGTCAATTGGAGCTATGATGTAAAAGTTGTGGCTCCTAGAAGTTATATCATCAATTGGGGTGGAACCATCACCCGAATTATTGCCCAAATCATTCCTCCCTCCTTAAGAATCAATGGTCCCCATTTCATCAATGTTAATCATCAGGTGTGACAGTTGTGTCTTGATTTGATTCTCTATGAGCCACTCACCTTGGTGGCTAAGTTGGACCCTTTTAACCACCTGATAAAGCATAATAGAGCATCCTCTTGTTGTTTTCATCTAGGTGTCCACAATCTAATCCTCCTCCACTAGCGCAAAACTCTATGGATCAAGCTAGCCAATGTCTAGTTGTTTTGTTATGACTAAAGTTTCCAATAGAGGTGGATGATATGGTTTAAGGAGCTCCACATTGAATATTAGATGCAGACCAATGTAAGCTAGTAAGTTCAACTCAAAACTTTTTTTTCCAACTTTTCTAGTGATGGTGTCGAGACCAAATCACAAAGGCCAAATTTTTATATGTGGGCCTGTAAGTCATTCTTTCTAAAGTCAAAACCAAACCATGTCACCCACAACAAAATGGTGTGTAATCCTATGTTTGTCATGGCATTGCTTATACTTCTAATTCATCTTCTCTAATATGTCATGAACTTAATACTGGATGTGTTGCATTTGTTTAATGAACTTTGTTGCTTTTGCTACCTCAGATCTTCCATGAGGTGTGTATTCCATGGTGGAGAATGGAATGGCTATATAAATTAGTGCCATGGGTTATAACCCAAAGCATACATGGAATGGGTTGTGATTGGTTGAGTTGTACAAGGCCTAATTATATCCATGTATGAAAATAAGCCCCTCATCCCATGTGCATGGATGTTTGGAGTGATACATCTAAATCATGTGAACAATTAAGTGGTTCACAACCTCTATCTGACCATCAGTCTGTGGATGGAAGGATATAGACTTCATCAGCTTGGTATCCATCATCTTCCATAGAGTGGACCAGAAGATGCTTAAGAACTTGTTGTTTTGATCTGAGATGGACTTAGGGAGACCAAAATGGAGCCATACATGACTAAAATATAGTTGAGCAGTTTATTTAGCAGATATATTTTTCTTACTATCAATCATGATAGCCATTTTTGAAAAATGATCAACTACAACAAAAATACAATCCTTACCATGTTTTTAAGTGGGAAAACTTGAGATAAAATCCATTGAGATAGATTCCCAAGGCCTAGTTGGTTCTAGAAATGGCATGTACAATCCTTGCTTCTTATTTGTTGGCTAGGATATCACACATGGGGTGAAATATTTGAGATACCTTTCCACATATTTTGGCATATGGGGCTAGTAGAAGTGTTTTTAAAAAACTGCCAATTTTTTTTCTACACCAAAGTGTTTAACTGTCTTACTTAAATGTGCTTCCCATATCATCTTTTATTGCTCTATAGCTAGAACACAGATGTGCCCCATATGACAGAGGACATTATCTTGAAAATATAAATTAGAACCATGTTTACCTTTTTTAAGTACTTAATATGTTTTAGAAAAGGTAGGATCTACTTCATATAGAGCACCCCAAGTGGTAGTCTCATGTCCGCATACGTTAAGAACTATTGTGAGTGTAGTAATTGGTGGGTGGCTCAGATAATCTATAGCCATATTTGAGCTCCCCTTTTTTTGTTTGATTATCAAATGGAATTGTTGAAGATATGTGGCCCACTTTTGATGCCTCTCATTTCATAGTTTTCTCTGTGTCTAGATGAATTCCAATGGTTTGTGGTCAATGTGGATGACTGTCTCTTTCCCCAAGATGTAGTGTTTCCATTATTTGTAGGATTGCATAATGGCATAGAGCTCCTTATCATATGTTAGATATTTTCTAACTATATTAGTGAAATTTTCACTATGATATGCAATAGGATGGTCATGTTGCATGATGACAACTCCCATGACATATTCAAATGCATCTATTGATGCAAATTTAGCAAGACAAGAACAAGAGATAAGCAAAGCCTATTCTTCAAATTATCAAATGACCTTTGTTGTATTTCACCCCACTAAAATGTAGCTTTACCTCCTCCTTTAGTCACTTGGGTTAGTGACCAAGCAACATGTGAAAATCGAAGAACAAACCTATTATAGAAATTTGCAAGACCTAAGAAGCTACAAAGTTCTTTGAGGGTCCTTGGTGTAGGCCATTCTCAAATAACTCAAATCTTTTTTGGATCAACATGGACCCCTTCCTCATTCACAACATACCTAAGGTCTTAAATTGTTGTCATCTTGAATGTGCATTTATTGAGATTTACATACAACTTGTGCTCCTAAAGAGTTTGAAGCACCTTATGAACATGTTGCAGATGTTCCTCCCATGTTCTACTATATATGAGTATGTCATCTAGGTAGACAATCAAAAATGAGTTGGTGAAGAGTCACAGGATGTCATCCATCATCCTCATGAAGGTTGTAGGTACATTAGTTAAGCCAAAAGGCATAACCAACCATTCAAAGAGCCCCTCCTTAGATTTGAATATAGTCTTCTAGACATCGGTGGGATCGATGGGAATTTAGTGTTATCCAGATTTGAGATCAATTTTGGTGAAGAAATTCACACCATGGATTTGGTCTAGTAGGTCATCAACCCTGGGGAAAGGATAGTGATTCTTCATAATGATTTTATTCAGGGCTTGATAGTTAATGCAAAGCCTCCATGTTCCATCTTTCTTTGGTGCCAAGATAATTGGGATACCATGGGGTGAAGAGCTTGGCCTAATGTGACCCTTTTGGATCAATTCTTGAATCTATCTTTTTATCTCATCATTTTACAAAACTGATCTGTGATACATAGGACTGGTAGGCAAAGGTGACCCTAGGATCAAATCGATAGAATTTTTTACCTAGAAATGCAATGAAACTCCTATGAGTGACTTGCATAAGTCATCATATTCTCCTATGATTTGTCCCATCTGCTTCTATTGTTGTGTTTATTGTGTAGTCAAGATTGCAACATTAGCCTTCTTGGATTTCTATGGTTTGACCACCATGAGAATGAATTGCTTTGTCTTTTCCACCAATCTCTTACATTGCTTGGCACTGATCAGGGAGATAGATGTGGGAGGTGGTACCTATGGTACCCTATAGTGTTGTATTCCAAGATTAAGGTTGATTCTTCAGGTTCATGATTCATAGATGCCATGTCGATCATACATGAACAGTTGACCAAGGAGTACATCACAAACATCTAGATTAACCACATCACATAAGACTTCATCTTGGAAAGGTTTTATTGCATATGAAAGAAGACACTGATGGGTAACACAGAGGTCCCTCCCTGGGCTCAATCATCTAATAATTTATGGCTTTAGGTGAGACTTCATGGATAGATTTAAACTTTTTATAAATTTAGTAGAGATTAAATTATTTTGAATCCCACTATCAAGAATGAAAAGTAGAGGCTTACCTTCTACCCATAATTTAGAGTGGAACAATCTTTCCTTATCATCTGGCCTTTCCTCATGGGTTTGTGATGAAGTGATGATGGTGTTGGTCTCAACATCTACAATCTCTTCTTCATCCTCTTTGATTTTAGGTTGTGTATGAGATAGAGTAGTAGATGTTTAGTATTGTGACTCAGAAAGTAGTGACTTGATGACTCGACATTCTTCTTTGGAGTGAGTTTTAGTTTTGTGGTAATCACACCATTTTATAGCCTTCCCCTTTTGGGGTTTCTTATCTTGAAACTCCTTTTGCTTCCAATTTTGGCCTCATGTTTTACCTTCCTTGTCAATTTTCCTTTTTGAGGGTTGACTCTTCATATTCTTTCTACCATGATTCTTCTCAATCTTTGATTTAAACTCGTATGCCTCACCGATGGTTTCTAAATTGAAGAGTTTCATTTCCCCCTATATGTACCATTGTAGTCCACCATGATATTTGAGAGTCTTATGTTTCTCACTTTATTAGATGCTCAATCTTGTAGACAAAGAATGAAAAATGTATGTGTAATCTTGAATAGATTGGTCCTTACCTTAGTGAAGTTGTTGTCATTGTATGTACAGATCATCATATGCTCCAATGGGATAGTATTCTTCCTTTACCAATTCCACAAAATCATCCTAGGTAGGTTCCACCTCAAGGTTAATCTCATCTATACTAAACCTATTTTTATACATTTCCCACCAATTTTTCATGTGCAATGATGCTTTCAAAAGAGCAAAAGTGATATGTTCTCCATCGGTGAACTTGTTTATAGAGAAGTAGGAAGACAATTGATCTAACCAATTTTCTACTACATCAGCATTTATTTTGCCTTCAAATGTAGGAATATCAAAATTTACCTAAACCTTAAAGGGTGTTGGGGCACTGAAAGGATAGTCCATGGATGAGGAGCCAGGAAGTCTAGATGAGGAGCTAGAATTTCCCATCGAGAGTTATTAGAGAATTTGGGAAATTTGTTACATCATCTATGATTGTTGCCATTAGATGGCTTCATTCACCATTTCCTTGAAATGATCACATGTCTCAATGTCATCCACCATTTGAATTCATTTGGAGCAAATAGTTGGATAGTTCAGAAGCTCTATTATTTTCCACCCAAGCTTCTTGTAGCTTGACCTCGTCCTTGGGATCATACACTCTGAAGACAAACTGATCTGATACCATTGATCTAAAACTCAAAAATTTTGGTTGAAAAATATTTCAATAACACAAAAATAACATAGTAATAATTAATTATCTAAGAAGAGATGTTTTATTACTCAAGATTGCAATACAACTATATGGTTATCTCTGGAAAGAGATGTCTGATTTCCATTTTAGGTTACATATTCATTTATAAATATTTTTAAAGAATGGGGAGGATGTTTAAGGCCATCAATATTTAGGGATATCAAGTGGTTTGACTTCTATGATTTAAAACAATATAGAATTTGAGGAATTACTATTTTAGACTGCACTACTAAAATTGAATTTTGGGGCACTTCCATTGGGTTTTAAGGATCAAAATCTATCAATAAAATATAAATGCCATCTCACCATGTTCTCCTCATTATTATCTTTACAATGGTTCAAATGGTGAGTCAATTGGAGCTATGGTGCAAAATTTATGGCTCTCAGAAGTTCCATCATCAATTGGGGTGGAACCATCCCCTGAATTATCACCTGAATTGTTGCCCAGATCAACCAATAGGCTAACTATGTCAACCACCCACCCAGATAACTTTTTTTAAGACAAGTACTTATTTTTAAATATTCATGTGCTTTTATTCCATTTCTAAATCAACCTATCCCTATCCAACTCCTAGAATTCATCTATGATATCCAGTCACATTCTAGTGATCAAAGCCAAAATTCCACAGTCAATCATCGATGGTTGGACCCCAATCACCGATGGTTAGGATAACTATCGATAATCACCTCAATAATTGATGGTCACCTATGGTATAAAAACTATCAAGATGATTTGGCCCACCTACACCCAATCAAATATGCTTTTCTATGTTTTTGACCACTCACAGGCCCCCTTTTGATTTCCTAAAGCATACCCTAACCCGTTAGCACTAGTATTAATTAGTTTATCACTAATTAGATAATTTATAGTCTAATTTTCTATAAATATTTCTTATATTCAATTTTATTACCTTTTGATTATTGATGCAAGTATCTTATTTCCAGTTTATCAACTTAATTGTTTAAAACATGTAGATTGGCAGCCCCTAAGGAAGCTCTCGCTTCCAGGATCTAGCTATCACTAGGCAATCCACCAAACTATCTATCTAAAAAAAAAGTTTACATTAGTAATTTATTATCTATAGGTCCTCCTCCCAAGCTAAACAGGATCTCTTCACAATATTCTAATTCAACACGTGCACAAATAAGTAGGTTTTTCAACCACACCCATGTTGAGTTTCTTTTCTCTCTTTCCTAGAACTTAAGTGAAAATTTACATGAAACACTATAGTCAAGTGGAAATATATATTAATGTATGTTTAATAAAGTTAAATAGTCATGGGGTTGAGAGAGGTTGGTTATGAAAGAAGAGAGTACTAACTAGTATATAGAACTTATGGGTATGAACTTTTGAATACAAATAAATAAAACACCCACAAACCCATGTTTGCACAAGTGTTGTTTTATTTACACAGTCAACAAATAAAGAGAAGGGTAACTGATCAAAGGGAGGTGAATGGATATTTTTGTGAGTGATTTTTATGTTGGATAAGGTGGTTAAACCTTAAATAATGACCTGGGTGGGGTTTAAGGTGTAGTGTAAAGTGAACATACTTATAAAAACCTTACACAGTCATGAAAAACATGTCAAAACCCTATATTTTGGGCATCAGAGGTATTGAATAGGTGGAATAGAGGTAAAAATTATTTTTATAGTTAGAGGAGATTAAAATAGACCTAATAATTGTCTTTGTGTCCTTTGAAACTCATTATTACTTGAGATGTGGAATTTATTTGGCTCTTAGGTCTGTATAAGGGAAAAGAAGCCTTAGATTAGGGTTTTGTTGATAATTGGTGTTTACACCATTTAAAAATGGTGAAATTTTTTAATATTACTCATCCAAGCATGTACTAAGTGAATCAAGAGGTTTTAGATTGAAAGGGTGTTGTATACTACAGCTTCTAGACTTAGTTTTCTTATGGGGTAATTAGGCCTAATTGAGGGTAGGATAATGAAATAAGTGATAATTAGAAGTGGAATAAAACCCTAAAATTTTACACACACTTATAAGGCAATATATGGTAGATATAAATGTTTTTACATATTCAAATAAGTGCCTAGTTTTATCACAAAAAAGGTTATAAGCCTAGGATTGCCCTTATAAGCCTTGTATGTGGAATTGAAGGTTGAGGTGTGTTTGAGTAGTTTAAAGAGGTTAAGATATGTGTAATAAGACCATATAATACCATATATGATATAATTTTGATTTTATTAATCATATATCTAGTTTTGGTCCTTGAGACCTAAGGGACTTGCCTAGTGAAAATCTAGTGAAAGTAAGAGAGGAAGTTTGTAAATGAAATGAGGTAGAGCATTAATGTGAGTGTTATGAGATGGTTAAATTATATCACTAGGTTATTCTAAGATATAAATAGATAGATACATAGTGAATGAGGATATTTAGCCCAAGGCCCAAGAGAAAGACTAGATGGAGATGAAACCTTGAAGTCAAAACAAAGCATTAAGTGAGATCTTTGACAAGACCAGAGCTAGTTAAAGATATTTTGGATATTTTCCCCCTTTACCTTTGCATCAAGTTTGGTCATCCAAGATTCTATGGAAAAATTAGATTAGACAAATTTCATTGTATGCGACCTCTTGACATGCCATAAAAAAATATTTGACATGTTACCATGGGTCTCCCTTTCTTTTGTATTTGTCAAATTTATGTGGCTCAAAATGAGTGAGAAATGGGACCCTTAACATATATTTGTCAAATGGGTAGGGATAATTCTCTTAAAACTTATAATTTTTACTTTGAATTCCCACTTGTAGTCCTTACAAAGCATATTTCATAGATTTTCATTATTTAGTGAATGTACCTTGAAATGATGTTCATTTGTGTTGGATTGGGGACACAAATACCCTGATGATTGGATTTGTAATTTTCAAAAGCCTGGTTGTTGGATTATCACTTTATAAAGCCTTGATTTCTATTGATTTTTTGTTGCTTTTTTAATGGATCATTATCCTTTTATTGGGTGGAATTGAGATTAGATACCAAAGTGGTAAGTACTTGATTAACCTACTAGACATGGTCAATCAAAACGTGGTTTTGGTCTTGATGGGTTTGTTCTTCTTGAGTCAATATCCATTTACTAGATTCATTATTTTTATGGATGGTTTTGACATTACATTGGTCTTGACCTACTTGATGACTAGAGATAGTATTATCTTAAACTTTGATATTATGGTTTTATATGTAGATGAAATGGGTCTGGTCCTATGAACTGAAGTTAGAAGGAAAATGTGCACCTATCTCTATAAGCCATAAAGTGAGGTCATCTTTATTCTCAAATAAGTTTTTCTCAATGTGGGATCTTCCTTGGTTGGTTACGAGCCAATCATTATTGGTTTCATTATCATACTCACTTTGGTTATCAAGGCTATCAATATCATCATCTCATGTACCCTCTTGATTATAATGGAATGGATTATTTGGAATTGTCATGTTAATGATTAAAAATGGATTTAGTGTAGCTCAATACCTTTTATTAAGTTTCACTAATTATATTGGATTAGATTAGATTTAATTAGTTAGATTTTTATCAAAGATTAATGTGACTTAACTAAGTCAATCAGATTGGCTAGATGTGTTGATATGATTTGGACATTATAGGTTGTATTTAATTTGGATGGAATTGGGATTGGTTTCAAAATCATATTTGATTTGATTTGAAAATTTGGATTGATTTTATTGGATAAATTGATTGTTTGGATTTATATAAGTTTTTTGATTTGGATTACATTTGAATGTTTTACTTAGATGATTGGTTTGAGTTTGGATTAGGTATAACATTAGTTTATCATAAAGGGATTAATTAGTACACACAAGTACAAATTAGATAATAAATTAGGATTAAATTCATATACTAGTCCACTGATAATACTGTGAAAATCATGTGGTGGGTATTCTTGCATAATGTTGTGTTCTTGGCACCACAAATCATCTCTGGAAAATAGGCTCATTAACTAGGTTAAGCAAGGATAACTTGGGGTTACTCTATATCAATCTTGGTATGCTAAGGCCTAAATCTATTTGGCAAAGGTGTTATCTAGGGATTTTGGCAAAGGTGTTATCTGGGGATTGGGTATTGGTGGATGAAATCACCTCACTTGTTGGTGTTAGTAAAATAAGTAGATGCTTAACCAATAATGTCATATCCATTTGAATTTGTATAGCCTATTGGAACATGGGATTTTTCTAAACATTAGGTGATGAAATCTCAATTTTGAGACCCTAGAAAGATAAAATAAAGATGAATTTATTTCTGATTTCAAAGTTTACCTTGTGCGGGAAGATCATACATAACTCTGACATAGGTGGATACAAAAGACTTAGATTGTTTATGATTCCCAAATTTATCTTACAGTGTTAGGGAAGAACATATGTGACCTTAGGTATAAAAATACACACAAGAAAAGTTAAATAAAAAATGATTAATTTATCTTAAATTTTTAAAATGTGCAATAGGTTTTATGATAGATATTTGAAAAGTGGACATGCAAGTATAAATGTTAGTAGTTTGAGTTGATCATGGTCTTTGATGGGCATAAATGTGAAATAAAATTGTTAAAAATCACACACATCATAACATAGTGAAAAAATATTATTTATCTAGGTGTAGACATGATGGCTTGAAAATATATTGAGACATCTACGTAAATGCCATAAATAATATAATGCATATAGACACATGTTATTTGACCCAATGCATAAATTTTTGGACTAAAAATAAATGTTATGATAGATATAAATGCCATAATATTTGTTTAGATGCTAAAGACATATAACATAGAGACAATAGAAAGAGTTGATGAAAACATTATTTGACCAAATGTAAATGTTGTTGGACCTATGTAGATGTTGAAATAATTTAGAATGGGTTAATAAATATTGATACTAGCCTAACCTACACAAATGTTGTTCCTAAATATAGAAATAAGATTTAATAGGGCATACATGTTGCAAGACTAGAAATGGGATTTTAAAGTTAATTTTAACAAAATTGACTTAAATTAACCCTAATTAGAATCCAACTAATGAGAAACCAAGAAAACAAGCCTTAGAAATTAAAATGGACAAAGGATTATGATCAATCCCACCAGGCATTCTAAATGTATACATAATGTAAATGTTAGAATGATGCAAGTTAGAAATCAAACACAATATGAAATTAATATTATTACAAATGAAAGGCACCTTTGATTGAGCTTAAGATATCTTTAGGATGCACCTTCACTTAACCAAATGAGAAAGCATTTCTTTATGTATATTTACTTATGTTGAAACCTTGGGATGTGATTTCTCAATAAAATTACATGTTAACAATCTGACAACATGTCCCCTTGTAGATGAGTGATTTTATTGATGTAAGGATGTTTGATTGACAATTATTGATATCTAATTTAACTATTTTAGGAATATTAGAGTTTTATTTATAATTTAGTTAAAGGTTTGAGTTGACTAAATTAGTCAATATTATTGCAATAAATAGAGTACTAATTTATATTATTTTTTTGACTTTATAACTTTCTAAAAATAGTAATAAATGAGGAGAAACATAACTTATTTTAAAACTATGTTGATACAACTAAGATAGAGGCTGGTACTAGCTATGTAGTACTAGGACAATATCATAAATTAGGATTTGGATTTCATTTAGTAAAAGGATAGAAGCGTCAAAAATAAGACACTTCAGGGTCTAACACTATAGTCTAGGTCCTACCACTATTGTTCAAACTAGTCACAGAGATCTAAGTTTTCTGGGTTTTGTCCATTATCCTTATATTAATTCATCTATGAAATTTTGAGTCTTTACTATTGATGAAGGTATTTTTAGGGCTGATTTAATCTCCAATACTAGATATACCTTATGTTAGAACTTGAATGAAAACTTTGAGAAAGAGGGGGGGTTAGTGTGTATAAGATGTACTAAATGTGTATCCACACCCCTTGTGTGGGAATGCTACTTATATACCAATAATTATAAGAGGGATCAAGCCATATGTAGTTCTTCCATTTGATGTGTTTTGTGTAATAGTTTTATGTAGATGAAAAAATGCTAAACTAGGTATGTTTGAGGTGGCTAGGGATTGGTGTGAGGGTTTGAATATGCTGGTAGTTGTATTGGATTTTTGTATATAGAGAATAGGGAAATTTGCCTTAGTAGTCTTGCGTGTATTTTTTTTTACTTTTGTAATATTTTCCAACCCCTTATAAATGAAATTTAAATGGGATTTTATAAAGATCTATTGGTCATGGGTTAAATGCATTAATGTTAGGTTGACACAATAAGGAAGAGGAATCAGGATAAAATGATCACCTAAGCTCAAAATGTGATTAGATAGGAAAACTAGAAATGAGACACCCTAGGGTCTAGTACTATAGTCCAATCCCAATGCTAATGTCCTACAGGTTTGAGACCTAATGGGATGGAATAAGCATTGAAAATGGAGTCCAGCTGAGCTAGAACAAGGTTTTGGAAGTCTACAGATGATTGGGAATCAATGAAAAGGTGGATAGAAGGGTCATGAGATCATGCAAGAGGTATCTATGGGTTGGTTTTCACAAGCCATACTCAAGCTACCAATTTTGACATTTTATATGACTACATTCCACCCACCTTTATTATAGTGATGCATCAAAGTGAAATACTAAGATAAAGGAAAAATAGAAAGCATACTTGAACTTACCTACAAGGGTGAAGCCCATCAAGCTATGTGATGCTATATGTGCATAGAGATAGCATGTCATGAAGTGTAAATCTATAAAATAAAATTATGAGAAGATCAGTTCTTACTAGATATGTTATATCTAAAATAATAATTTATAAAAGTTAGGTAAGTGAGAGAGGAAGAAAAAAGAATGAATACACATCATCAGGGACGTAAACCAATACAAAACCTATTGTGATGTTGAGTGATGCTGGATGTGTGCTAGGTATGTTTTGTACCAAGAGTAATATCATGAATGGAGTTGTGTGCTCAAATCCTTGAGAGTGGCTCAAAAATGCAAAGGTTGTCCCTTTGTCTCCATCATCACCTACTAAGTGAATCTAGGTGGTGATGCGTGTGTTGATCAATGTTTGGACTGTGTGTCTAATCCCTCTGAGTAGGTGGCTCAAGAATGCAAAGGCTAGTTCGTCATTTGGCTCCATCATTACCACATGAATTGAAGCTATAAACTAATACTGATATGAATGTGTGTTGTATGAGATGGCTCTTAAAGCCCATGAATGCTCTATAATCTAAATGTGGTGTGGATAGCTGAATGTGTACTGGAAACTAGGCCAATCTTGGCTAACTCTGGAAGGAGCAGATTAGGCTTGTATGAAATCCATTCCAAAACTAGAAACTAGTCTTATGTTGAAGCCACCTAGGAATGTGGAGGTTAGGCATATATGAAAGCCACTCCAAAATGATGCCAACCATCTGCAGATGGAATAAGGCATGCAACTACAAAGAATCTCTAGGTAATATACTAAACTCAAAAATAAATGAAGTCAAATGTGCCTCACACATTGCCCCCCAATAATTAGTGTCTATAAAATGGATTATGATCTGGAAGTTATACCAACTCCCCAATCTAAACTAGAAGTGAGAGTCACCATGTCACACATGATGCCCCCTATATCTAGATTCTCTAAGAAAAATGGTACTAAAACTACTGAATCTGAATTGGTCTATATGTACAAAGTTGAGCTTACCTTTCTACTTATTTATGTAAAATTTAGGTTTTTTATTGTTTAGACAAGAGTGATAGAAATAGGACACCCTGTTATTTATAACTATTTTCCATGTCTGGCACTATTGGCCTTTGTTGAAACTAATGATTATTCTATAATCATCACTATTTTTTTGGTTTGTTCTACCTAGTTTGATGTTTGATAGTTGTTCTAAAAACTAATTTTTTGACTGGTAGGAGATCTGATCTTTGTGACAAAACCCTTATTTGTTGTTCCTTATTTTAAGGGTAGTAATGAAGACTTTACAATGACTAACCTCAGAAGGAAGAGCCCTACAAGTATGTTATGCTAGGAAATACATGATATAGCAATAATAATCAAAAATATGTCTCAAGATATAGCATAGTTTGTATTAGAAATTATTAGATCAATAGGGGTATGCCTAGATAGATATAATAATGTAATAGCATGTGAAATATACTAGATTAGAACTAGAAGTGTTAGTTGTTATTTGTTAGTTGTTAAGGAGGGATGGAGCATGATGTTCTTCATGACATCCAAAAAATCAAGAGAATGCATGATGTATATCATGGCATTGTAAATAGTTGATAATAAAACAAGCATTCAAGGCAAGAAGCATACAAGAGTGGCCAAGGGTCCCAAAAAATAAGGGACATGGTCACATGTCACTCAAACTAGAAAGTAATCATACAAGGCATGTTCAAATGCCACATACACATACAATTAAAAACAAGCAAGGTTGGCATGAGGTCCATAATCACATAGGAGAGTACAAGCAAAGGACATTGGAAAATGTCCTAAGGCACACATAATAAAAGAAGGAAAGGACATTGGCAAATATCTTAAAGCACATACAAGAGACAAAATAAGAACTAAGAAATGCAATCACATCTAGCTATGCAAAGTAAAAAAGGAAAGCATGTAATATACTAGAAATACAATCACATCTAACTAATCAAAGTAAGAAGTGAAAGTATGCAAGACATGGAATACAAGACTAGGTATATGCTAAGAAATACACAATTATTATATACTAGTGAATGTCGATAAAGTAATCTATGTAATCTAGTAATTAATGTACATCAACATGATAACTAGAGTTTGTGGTGTAGGAATGACATAACCTATATGGTGTAGTCATGTAGTAGATGCCCCTAGTGGGTGGATATATCGACGTGTCTCTCAAATGTATGAATTAGGATGCCCCCTCAATGGGTAGAGTGAAGCAATCAAGGATCTGGATGTCACTACACACACTCAAAGAAGATCAAGGGAAGCATGGTAATGTAGATAAATTGGCAAATAATAGCACAGAACAACAAATGTAATTTTAACATGGTAGTATAGATGTAAAGCATGTAGAACGCATATAATTAAAAAAAATTGGTGTTTTTGATATATTTGAATGTTTTTGGTATTTTTGACATATTTGAATGTTTTTGATATTTTTGATATATTTGGATGTTTTTGATATTTTTGATATGAGATATGTACAATCAATCATAAAAAAACTATGTACAAGTAAGGCTAAGTAGAGACGATACTAACCAATGAGTTTCATGGGAGAGTTCCTATCATGGTGTCATGTATCAAGGAGAGGGATCGTGCATGATTGTGAAGTATGATAGAAAGGTTGAGACCATGGCTTTGAAATCTATGTATGTTATAAATGCTCTAAAATATCTATAATGGAAATTGACTATGGAACCCCCCTGTAACTCTGAGAAGTGGATGTAACTATAGGGCTCTTAATGACCCATCTAGTAGTAGGAGAAGCTATCTGAACATATGCTCTATGTGTAGAGGCATGAGACCTCAATGATATTTCCTTGGGTGTGAACATTATAGCTAGAAGTTGTCTAGAATTTTAAAACTATGATTTATCTAAATAAGACTTATATGGAAGTGTATGAACTGTCTATGCTGGAAATGGAGGCCTCAACTATGTCTAAATCTAAACTATAGGAAAAACTGAAACTAGTGGAGAAACTAAAATTTGTGGTGGAATTGAAACTAGATGGATCTAAAGTGGGGAGTGGTAACTCATATGAAACTCCAAATGTAATAACTTGATTAGCATGAATGAATTTCATATATATATGAACTATAGAATGTATTGCTTGAAGTATTTAAATCCATGGTCAACCAAGTGACATATCAAAAACACCTATACTGTGAACAATAGTAAAGAGTGTGGCCACATGTGTTGGACTAAATTGTAGAGGAATCATAATCTCACCCAATGAACTCTATATGTGCCCATTGAATCTAATGATAACTATGTTCATCGAGGTAATATCCTAATCTAAATATCCCAAATCTTGTAATAATGTCATAGTGCACATGTTCATGTTGGATATATTATCTATGAGAACACTATGACTAAGATGATTATGAATGTAAGGTCTGATAAAGAGTACATGATAATATTAATCATGCTCAACTATCTCTTTCTCTAAGAAGGAGATCAAAGGTCTAGTTGGAATTATAAAATTGTGTACAACAATCATGTTACTCAAAGGATGTGACTCAATTGAAGGTGCCCGATATGTAGCTAGTGGAGGATGTGCATGATATGCATGATGAACACCCAATGTATTCCCTATCTCTTATTTATAATGCTATGGAAAAATATCTAAGAAGATTTTTAAATCTTTGTCCTATATTTGCTTTATTTGAGGAGGTTCAACTAGAGTGCCAAGATCAATAACATTGTCATCTATCAAGTCTTGTATCTTGTGTTTCAAACTGATGCATCTATTTTTTGTGTGGCCTAGTGCCTTGTGAATATCAAAAAATGCATTCTAATCATATCCCCATGGAAGAGGCTTTGTTGGATCAACTTCTTGAATAAGAGGGAGAGATATGATATTACATTCTAATAGATATTATAAGACTCTAGCTAGAGAAACTAGTAGATTGGTAAAGGTTCACCCAAGAGGTGCTAATAAAACCACTCATTGAAGGGGATTTGAAGTTGCATTAACTATAGGTTAATTTTGACTCTTGCTATCATTGACCTTTACTTTGTAAGGGACTTTGTTGTTACTCTTGTTTGTTGTTTTTGATATGCTTGTGTACTTGAGTTTACCTATTGAAAATAGTATGACTTCCCTTTCCTTTAGTGTATGACATAATTTAGTGAAGGAAGAGAACCTTTTGAACATTATTGACTCATGCAAAGCTAATAAAAGACTCAATTTGAAGAGATCTTGTAACTCTTGATCTGTTATGGGGCTAGTCATCTTAGCCAAGATAGTCTTATATCAAAGAACATAATCTGTGAGATGCTTATTTGACCTTAGTTTACATTATGCAACTTGGGCATAGGAAACCTTATCACCAATGTTAATGCTAAAATGAGCTAGGAACATGTTAGCTAAAGGATTGAATGCATTGACTGACTGATTTGGTAGACTATAGAACCATTGTAAAGCATAATCTTTTAGACTCTATGTAAATAGCTTGGTTAGTAGCCAATCATTTGGCACATAGTCTAAGCATGCCGCATGAAAATCTCTCAAGTGTGTCTTTGGATCACCCTGGCCATCATATATAATGATCTTGGGTTGAACAAAACTTAGTGGCAAAGGTGTAGAAGTAATATGATGTGCCAATGGTGTATAAGTAGAGCAAAAAATACAAAGCATGTGAAGGTCTAGAGGCACCTTACTCAATATGTAGGACTTTGGATTCAAGATATTTTATCTCTTGCATAAGGATTGCCACATCAGGAGACAAATATGTACTAGATGTGACTGGTGGTGCCTTATAGGAAGGTTGGGCTGCTATAGGGGGTTGTTGAGACATAGTTGCCCCTGTAGTATCATTTATAACTAGATGCTTTGAAGGAATGGAAGACTCAATTTGCTTATCATTTTTAATTTCAATAATAGATTTTAAGATAATAGTATGATCTTAGAGTTGTTCCCTGAGTCTTTCTCTAAAACTTTGTAGAATCAAGTCTTTGTTGAGGACAAATTCATTGTCAAAAATAGGTGGAAGTGGATCATGAGTTTGATGTGGTGGCTCATGAACATTGGTGTTTGTATCATCATTTTTATTCTCATACTACTCATTTTCAAAATTATCCTCATGGAAATTAGTGTAATTTGGATGTGTAGGATCAATAACAGGAACCTAAGCTAGTTTTTAATCCATTATATATGATCAAGTTGAAGGGATCTAGGTGAATTTAGAAGGGTTGCCACTAAGTCTTACACTTTATCTCAAAGGAAGAGATGCAAGGAGCTTAGGTGGCATAAGGAAAACAACTTGAATAATAGAAGAAAAGATTAAAAAAATATAATCTAAACAAGGAATTAGAATAGGCATTAAAAAATACGAAGCTCACAAACATGTAAGGTGATACTTCAAAAGAAATGGGATCTAGTATATGCAACTCGGGTTTTTGAAAAATGATATTTTTAAAAAAATTTACTATGGAATTTTAAAAATTGAAGTGAATTTATGATTTAATATGCAAGTAAAAAATCAAAAAAATATTAGAAAAATTGTGATTTAAAGGGATCTAGTATGTGCAACTAGGGTTTGGAAGAAAAATATATTTTTTAAATTACTATGGAATTTTAAAAATTGAATTGAATTTATGATTTAAATAAGCAAGTAAAAAGTCAAAAAATTACTGTAAAAATTAGCAAATAATTTACCTTAGGGTTTTTAAGGTTTTTATGCACAAATCAAGTAAGTCAAGTTCACCAAATGATTTAACTATTTTGAGAAAATTGGAGTTTTATTCTTAATTTAGTTAAAGGTTTGAGTTGAATAAATAAGTAAATATTATTGAAATAAATAGAGTACTAATTTGTATAATTTATTTGACCTTCGTAACTTTGTAAAAATATTAATAAAAGAAAAAAATATAACTTATCTTAAAACTATGCTGATATGGTTGAGACAGAGGCCGGTATTGTTTGTGTAAGATTGGGACACTATCACAAATCAGGATCTAGCTTTCATTTAGTGAAAGGACAAGAGCATCAAAAATAAGACACTTTAGGGTCTAGTGTTATAGTCTAAGTCCTTCCACTATTTTATAAACTAGTTATGGAGATCTGAGTTTTATGGGTTTAATTTGTTGTCCCTATATTAGTCCACCTATGAAATTTTGAGTCTTGACTATTGACGAAGCTCTTTGTAGAGATAATTTTATCTCCAACCCTGGATCTTCCTTTTACTAGAACTTGAATGAAAAATTTAAGAAAGAGGGGGGTTTAGTGTGTGTAAGATACACCAAACATGTATCCACACCCCTTGTATGGGCACACTGCCTACATATCAATACCCCAAAGAGGGATCAATCCATATGTAGTTTTCTCACTTGATGTGCTTTATTTAATAGTGTTATACAGATGCAAAAATTCTAAACTAGGTGTGCTTGAGGTGGCTAGGGTAATAGTGTGAAGGTTTGAATATGTTGGTAGTTGTATTGGATGGTTGTATGTAGAGAATACATAAATTTGCCTTAGTGGTCTTGCTTTTATTATTTCTTAATTTTTTAATATTTACCAACCTATTCTAAATAAACTTTGAATGGGATTTTACAGAGATCTATCGGTCATGGATTAAATGCATTCACACTAGGCTGACATAATGAGGAAGAGGAATCAGGATAAAATGGTCACCTGGGCTTGAAATGTGATTGGATAGGAGTGTTAAAAATGGGATACCCTAGGGTCCATCACTATATTCCAACCCCAACTCTCCTATTCTACAAGCTCAAGACTTGGGGGATGGAATAAGCATGGAAAATGGATCCTAGCTGAGCTAGAATAAGGTTCTGGAAGTCTACAGATGACTAGGAATCAATGAAATGGTAGATAGAAGGATCATGAGAGAATGCAAGAGGAGCCTATGGGTTGGGTGTCACAATCCACACTCAATCTACCAATTTTGACACATTTTATATGACTACAATATCAATACTGATATAAAGTATCTAGGCTCTCTTGGATCATTTTAAAATGAGGGGTGTGAGATCAATTTATAGAGTTTGAGCAAGAGGAATGGATGGTGGATCTTGATTTAAGATCAAGGGATATAATTGAGTCAAAATAAGGATTGATCATAAATGAAAGAGGTTGGATGAATATGGATATGAATTTATGAAGAATGGATTTGAGTTTTTACTTTGTCCCTTGCCTTAGATATGATGAGATTTTCTAAGTTGGTGGATGATGCCATTGAATTGAGATAGATTAAATTAATGAAATTATTTTATTGATTTCAAATACTATGGAATTTATAATTCCATGGTTTTTTTTAATTATGACCAATTAACTAGATAATATGATTACTTAGCGAATTGATTTGGATGTGAAATTTGGTGGGACTAGGAAATGTCCAATATACAAATAAGATTGGTCAATTATTTGATTAGGGTGATGTTGAATAGTGATGGGGTGATTAGGGATGCACTCAATGGAATTAGATTTATGATGTGATGTGATAATGTAATTAAAGATATGATGACAAGATTCAAGTTTAAAATGATAATAGAATAAATGATTTGGGTTTACAACAAAAAATAAGGTTTAACTTCAAAATAGTGTGGATGGCATATCAACAAGAAATGTTGACATTGGGGTGGTATAAATGATGTGTCCATGGTGTATTCATTATAATAAACATTTAATTCTAAAATAACATACTTGTGACCATCCTCTATGAATCCTTAAGCTATGCTTAATTCCATGATTTTAAATTGATTTTCTTATACTTATATGCAAATGCCCCTTTACCCTAAAGTAACTCTGATACTAATTATTCATATTACTCATTATAAATAACTTAAACTCATCCTTTTACTAATTCATACTTCTAATTTAGTTGTCTTTGCTCCTAAGACAAAACCACACTTTCAAGACAATCTTGCTAGTTGGTATTGTTTAAATCCACTAGTTTCAACCTCCTACCAAATAATAACTAGTTTCTCAAATTCAAATTTGGGTCACCCTACACATTTTGTAAGTCTAATTTAAATAAATCCCAAAAGGATCACTATATAAGCACATTTTAAATTCATTTTTTCACTAGAGGCTTTTATTTT
Source organism: Torreya grandis (assembly GCA_037957365.1). Taxonomy (NCBI): domain Eukaryota; kingdom Viridiplantae; phylum Streptophyta; class Pinopsida; order Cupressales; family Taxaceae; genus Torreya; species Torreya grandis. Next base: position 213,623 of record JARHVA010003931.1, read on the forward strand.
GAAAATTTATAGAATTATCTAATTGCACATTGAGACAAAAATACCTATTCTTTCAATTTATGAGTTCTTATTGCCTAAGAAGCTTAGAGCTATGTCTAATTACATAAACAAGGTCAAAAATAATTTTTTAAGCACCTAATCACACTAGGATTGCACTACCATATAAAATTTCACTATCATTATACACACACCACCATAGCATGGGAGAACTACATGGAGTTTTATCCCTCTTCAGATTATTGGTATGTATGCATTGATCAATACACAAGGTGTTAAGGTAAAACACAACTTCAGCCCCTTACCCCCTTTTTCGTATTTTACATTGGTTTATCCCTCTTATCATTTGAACTAGGGTTTTGAGTGAATAATAAGGTAAATTATGGATAATTTTATGGATCAAAGACATATATATATATATATATATATATATATATATATATATATATATATAATATAACTTTTAGAAAGGCTAAAAACCCTAATGGACATTGGTGCACCCTAAAAACACCAACACGAGCTGAATTTTTCTAAATAGCATTGCATTATACCAGAGTAAAGTGGAGCCCTATTCTTGATTTATATTGATCTCACATAATCCCACATTTAATTACACAATCTCTATTTTAGTCATTTATATTTGAGTTCTAGCTAAGTTAGTTGTCTTACTTCTCTATTTAGCACATTTCTAAAAATAGTAAGTTGTAAATACGTCATATGTGGTAATTGTATATCTCTTGAATTTTTATTTACTTAGTTATTTTTCTTAATTAGATTGATTCACTTAACCCAAAATTTTGATAAAATATATTGGTGAACCCATATATTCTTGAATATTGCAAAACCTTAACCATTGTTTCTAGGGTTTCTTTCCTTCATTTTATGGTTTCCAATTATTGTATTAGGTTTTTTATATTTGGTGAATTGTGTGATAGAAACAATATTTAAAGTTTCTATTTCACCTTTTATTCAAGTTAAGAAATTTATTTTTGTATTTCTTAGATGTGCCAATGAAATTGAATTTTAAACTTTCATTAATAAAAACATAATGGCAAAATTAGTTAATAGATTTGATGATATTGACAAAGGATAATTAAAAGGGTATTTTGAAAAGAATCAAGATATGTAAGATGTGTTTATTAAAATTGTTAGAGAGGAAATAAATAAAACATTTAAAGTCCAATCCTCTGAGACTTTTATGACTATGGGTGCATTTCCTTTCTCGGTATCACTAGATATAATTTTTTTACCAACATATACTATATGGGGGAAACCCAAGGGTTATAATAGATCAATATGTCAATTTTTACTCATCCACTTTTTACACCACCTTTGATTAGAACAGATTCTCTTCCTGATGTATAATACCTTATTCATACTATTCTAGTTCTATAAAGTAAGGTGTTACACATGAAACAAAGTGATCCAAATCTTAATCATAAACTTGATTCATTGGCATTACTGCATAATCCATTAGATCAACATATCCTTTACCAACTAGTTTTGTGGTACCCAAACTTACATTGTATGATGGAAAAGGTGACCTTGAGCAATATTTAAGAGTATTTCATGCAATATGTTTGGACTATGCATCTAACAATATAATATTGGCCAAGTTTTTTCCCATTAGTTTAAAATACTATGCTCTAAGATGATTTTATAATTTTCTCTATCAGTTAGTTTAGGCATGTAACCCTTTAGCAATTTTTTTCCTACACATTTTTTGATTAACATAAGTGCAAATATTTCATAAACTTAAATATCTAAGTTCAAACATGTATCTAATGACCCTATTACAGACTATGTATTATGGTATATGACCATGTTATCCAAGATGATGAATCATATAATAGATAAGGAATTGTAATACATATTCAAATAGAGTTTGCTTCCACCTACACATGAGTCTATTATATTTAATAAGTTTTTATCATTTGATGATTTATGTCACATAATAAAGGATAAATATATTTTTTTTCAATGAATAAACTCAAGTATATGGCCCACCGAAGATCTACTTCTAACACAAAGAATCTAAGTAAGCTACCATACAAGGTGAATCCAAGTGACAATAGGAGTGATATAAAGATAATAGTGAATTCATTTTTAGAACCTACTCTACATATCTTATTATCAATGCCTCCAAGGAGATAATTTACCAAATTTATAGAAGATCCATATAATGTGTTACATAAATTATTGGAATGTCAACTCATATTGCTTCCTCCCATTAAATAATTTGATGTGAATAAACCTCTTCAAAAAGAATTTAATCAACATGATTTTTGTGATTTTCATAGATCCCCAGGGCATTATAATAATATATGCATCATTTTGAGACATAAGATACAAGACTTGATAAATACTAACATCATTTATGTAGCCACTCCTAAAATTAAAAAGGCACAACCAAGTGAGAGTGGAATGATGAAGATATTCATTGATCATTTCCCTAAGAATACATGTCAATAAAAAATACATAAATGAAAGGTTCACTACACATATAATTCACATCCTCCATCATATTCTTACCATCCTCAGATAGAGGCACAACATATTTTGAATGGCATCATTGGTGCATATCATGTTTCAGCACTATCTACACTACTTATTACATTTAAATAACATGAGATCATAGATGATGATATTGATTTTCACTCTTTGTTCATTTGATCCTACATTGATCATCAACCTATACAAAGTTTTATCATTGATAATGGTTCAAGTGTGAATATATGCACTATCACACTTCTCTTACATCTTAGATATATAGATAAGGATACATTTCCTACAACAACAATAATTAAGGGACTCAATGGACATATCCAAAGTTATATTGGTGAGACTCTAGATAGGGCATGAACATGTGGCAACCAATTTTTATGGTAGTTCCTAATGTAGGATTATTTGACATATTATTGGGTCATATTTGTATTCAATAACTTTAAACATTACCTTCTACAATACATAATTGATTGAAATATTTTTTTCTAATGAGGTTGTCATAGTTCATGGTATTTCATATGAACACCCTCTCCAACCAAATATCATTGTTCCTACATAAAATATATTACTTGAGCAACCTAAAAAGGTCCAACCTATTCAAAAAAATTAGAATCAGATGTTTAACTTTAGAAAGATACATATCCTTTAAAAACCACTAAATTGATGATTTGCCACAAATTCTATGGAGGTAATCTCAACTCCTGAACATCCTATATTGGTGTTACAATAAATTAAGAGGATTCCACAACAAACACCAACACAAATTTATTATACTACAAGATGGGTTTAGAAGAGTCCTAGAGTTCATAATTCTAAAAAATATATGCATGATACTACATATAATGATCATGGAAGTGATACTTATGTTATAGATCTAAATTAGTTTTCATATTTCAAGTCGAGATCAAATACTACACATTAGCATGATACTTTCCATTCAAGAGAGGTCATCCTTCTTATGTTAGATATAATACCTATTGATTGTGATAATCTTATTGGAGCCATTGGTTAACATGTTCCATTTTCAATTAAATATTTCAAAAATACAAAAATTAGAATATTTGACAAAAAAATCTAAAAATTAGGACCTATGCATGATATATGTAGTTCATTTACATCAGTTGATTTATGTTTCACTATATGCAATACTTGTATATGCTTAGTTTTATATCAAATGTGTTTCGCAAGTGTACTTGAGTGATTTTTAGAATATATAGCCTTGTTAATTTTAGATGCAATTGTAACAGGTGATACTATCTTAGGCCTAAAAATTTTACGTAGACAAAATTTCACTATTCAAACAGTAATGCACTACAATGTTGTCTAATTCCAACAAACTTGTCCAAGTGAATACATGCTCTATTTTCTTAGATTAAAAAAATCCATAAGCCTTTGATATATTATTTTCATCACAAATTTTTTTTTGGGAAAATATTTACATAGGTTTTATCACTTTATGATTATCCCTTTTGTTCCTACTATTTAGTATAATACATTGTGAAAAATATTTCATGATTTGATCACTTAATTGAAAACTATTATCTCACTGTATACATGAGTTACTAAATATGATGATGTCAAAATTTGATTATGTAGACTAATTTCACTTTATCATGAATGTTTATTGTGTTTCCTTTATTTGCTTCATGCTTTATGTGTATTCATTTCTATGGATTGTGGACATTTGAACATGTCCTTGTTTGAAACTCTAATCCTTATTGTATGCTTATATGTATGTGAGTGACTTTTAACATGTCCTTGTTTACAATTCTAAGCCTTATTATATGATTATATTTATGTGAGTGGCATTTAAATATGTATCTTGTTTGTAGCCCCTTGGTCTTATTATGTGTTTCTTATGATCTTGAAAATATTCTTTGTGTGTGTGTGTGTGTCATGGCCATGACTTTTTCCCATTATATTTTCTTAGTTCTTGATGTCATACTGGATATCATGCATCCTCCTAATTTTTAAATTCCTTAAGATGGATATCATGATTCTTCTCCATAATTTTTTATATCATTAAGAGTATTCAGTGTATCATCATTGTTCACTATGTGCCTAAATTTTAACATATATCTAGACATGACACAATGTATGTATGGCTATACAAGTATCATACATTACTGCTTTTCTTAGATTATCAATACGATGCCATGATTTTCAATGTTATCATTATTAACCCAAATTATAATATTTTATATAAATTCATTTGCATAACTTTTTATTTTGAGCTAAGTTATTGTGCAGGCTTTGCAACTCACCTAAAAAAAGGGGTCATACATAGTGGCTTGTATTATAGACTAAGTTGAAACAGTCCATTCCATAAACATAACTAAGACAATTATGCTCAATTGATCACAATACATACTTATTTTCTACTCAAAAAGTATGTTTAGATAGAACTGTGCCATTCAGATAATATCATAGGTCATATTTTTTCATAATAACATGCTTTCATCCCAAAATTTTATAAAAGCATTTTATAAATTTCTTAGAGTTGTGTTCAATCTATAGATTAGTTTTCAGTGGTTATCTAGAAACATTTTTAGATTTATATATAGGTTATTGAGAAAACTACTCATATTGGATGCATCATGTGCAACATGTGTTCTATAATTTTACACAGGTTTACTCAAAAAATAAATTGGTATTACTTATGTTATTAAAATCAATATAATCATATATCAGATTATGGGCATTTTCAATACACATGATCACTTCCTTGCTCAAATTTTACACTAGTTTCTATAGAAGGAATTACAATGCATATCATTCTTTGTGTTATATATACCAGACCCAATTCATATTATTTTCATCAGATTTTTGCCAAGTATTTCACTATTTTTACACTAGAATGAATCTTATTCTATCTATAGTGGTTGATTCATATTTTTGTAATATTTATACACCATAATATTCTATTAGAATTCATACAAAGATTCCAAGCTCTTCTACCACTTTGAGTTGTGCGATGATAGAGTCAAACACATCTTGAGTTCTTATGCACATTATTATACCATTAAGGATTAGGGCCTGTATAATTCAATCCAAGTGTTTCAATGAAATGAAATATCTAAGGGTCCCACCCTCTCTAGTCACCAATTTTTTACCAGAAAACACAATGGTCCACACACATGAAAAGTTGTATTTATTCCTTGTTATTCAATCTATAAGTTTCTTATCTTTAATTTAATATTTATATCCTAAGTAAAGACTGATTTATACATGTTTTGTTACAATTTTTTATGAAGTATAGTTTAACATGTGGTCTACATCCAAGCCTAATCCACATAGCTAAGCTCAGGTATAGCTTTAGTAATTTCACTTTTATTTCATTACTAGAATAAAAGAAGGGAAAATGTAGTCATCAAAATTAACATTTAATGCTAAAACAATATACTTAAGGCCATTTTCTATGCACACTAAACCTATACTCAATTCCATAGTTTTAAACTATTTTTAATCTACTTATATGTGGATGGCCCTTTACCTTAAAATAACGCTGATACTAATTATTTATATTCCTCATTCCAAATAGTATATGCTCATCCATTTAATGATTCATAATTTTAATTTGGTTGTCTTTGCTCCTCAAATAAAACCACACTTTCAAGATAATCTCATTGGCTGATAGTGTTTGAATCCATTGATTTCATCCTTCTACAAAATAATAGTGAGTTTCTAAAATTAAAATTTAACCCAATGAGTGATCCGACATGTTTCACAAGCCTAATTCAAAGAAATCCCAAAAGGATCACTATATAATCATATTTTCTATTAATTTTTCACTAGAGGTCTTCCATTTTACAAATTGTCAAAATTATTTAACTACAAATTAAGAGAAAATTACCTATTCTTCCCAATTCCAAGTTCCTACAACCCAAGAATCCTAGTTCTAGGTTTGATTACACAAGCAATCACAAATTATTATTCAAGAACCTAATCACACTAGGATTGCACCAATATATAAATTTCACTAGTATTGTAAACACACCATTCTATCTTGAGAGAACTACATGGAGTTTGATCCCACTTCGAAGTATTGGTATGTAAACAATGCTCAACACATGGGTTGTTGAGTTTAAACAAAAATTGAGTCCCTAAACCTTTTTTTAATATTTTAAAATTTTTTGTCTCTCTTATCATTTGAGCTTCGGTTTTGAGTGGATAACAAGGTACATAATGACTTTCATGATAAATCAAATAGATTCGTATACACACATAGGAACTATAGGTGAAGGTATACCCATCATAACTTTTAGATAGGGAAAAACCCCTAATAGATGTCAGTGTACCCTATAGATGCTAGTGTAGGCTATTTTTTTCCAAATAACACAACCTTATCCTAAAGTAAAATAAATCCCTATTCTTAATTTATAATGACATCACATAATCCCATATTAGATAATAAAGTATCTATTATAGTCCTTCATATTCGAGTTTTAGATAAATTATTTGTCTTTAATACTTTCCAATTTTAATAAATTTCTTAAAATAGTAATTTACAAATCAATCATGTGTAGTAGTTGTATATTTATTTCAATTTGATTTACTCAGGTGTTTATCTTAATTAAATTAATTCACTTAATCCATAATTTTGATAAAATAGATTGATTATGCTAGTTATGTTTCATGATGGGTTACTTGAGGGATGTCCACACATTTATGTTCAAATATGATTGTTCCATGTAAGAACATTAATTTGATTGATACGATGTAAGACTATACCATTTTATACTACTTATTTTACTTATATGCATGTGTAGTGGGCATGTTGAGGAGTGTAATGAGCATAACATAAGATGGTTCAACCAATAGATTAAAATACTAAAACAATAATCCACTAAGCTCACTACCATATCTATGAAATTTATTTGTTCACATTTCCTTGCAATGTTTAGCCTATCTTAGTTGAATATACTTTATATTATACCTTTTTAAGTAGTCATGTTCCTAGTTATGTGTTTATTGTAAAAGTTAGTGAGTGAGTGTTCAATACTTTTCATAGAATAGTCATTTGACCCATTCTATTATAGGATGAAAGTGTTTGACATTTTTTTTGGATAAGTCTTGTATTTTAAAAACACTTTACCATAATCTAGGTAGAGCCTAAAAACAAGTCACAAAGTCATAAAAAAAGATAACTTTAAGCAGCAAGAGCAAGCCCAGAAGGCGGAGGATCCATATCATCAAGACCCCAACCCGCGTTTGGTAAGTCATTGCCATCTGGAATAGGATCCCAACCAGTAGCTTGGGCAGTGTCTGTGTCATCATCTTTTGCTTGTGTCTGAGTGGATGAAATGGCCAAAAAAACCTATGGAACTTATCCAACACATTCATTTAGCCTCTAAGTGGGGCCCCCAAGCATCTTGGTGTGGAAGAGGAGGAGGAGAACCCTAGCCATCCTACCTAGTAGGGGAAGGAGGTGGTGGCTGCTACCCTTGCTACTGCCTAGGAGGAGAAACATGTTGGTACGAGGTGCCATTGTGAGAGCAATGCCTAGAATGGCTATGATAATGCCTACCACGAGGCAGTCAAGGCACTCTATCATCCAATCTGAAATCCCTAGGTGGAGAAGGCGGAACACGAGCCATAGTTCATAGGGCATCTCCCTAATGGGAGAGGAGATCTTGAAGATACCTGAGCTCCATAGCCTGAATCTACAAAAGAACATTAGGGATAATAGAATATTTGTGCAAATCAGAAACATTACAATCAATAGAAGCATATAATTATTTCTTCTTTTTTTAAATCCATAAGAAAATCTCTACTCTGAAAGTATTCCTAACTTGCATGTATTTGAAGGGCATCATGGGTTTGTATTCAAGGAAGATATGTTGCCAAAGGAAGAAATTAGGTTGAAAATGCCTAAAAAGATCATGGATCCAAGTCTACACCCTTTAAGCTTTGGAACAGAACTAAAAGAAATGAAGAAGTACCTTGAAGTGGCTATAGATGGGGCAAGTAAACAGGGGGATTCTAAGGTGAACGAATCTTTTACCAATAAATAAACTTTAATATAATATATATCAGATTCTACCTAATATAACGTGACATACTTTCATACTACCTTTATTTTTTTAATGAATTATTTATATATTTCTATTTAATTAATATATAAATATATTTCATTAATAAAAAAAAACACTTTACCAATTTTAAATTTTTTAATTTGATAAATAAAATTAATTTGGTGTGTAGGAAAGGCGATCCCTTGTAAACATGGGACATGTAGGTGTGACCGAATATGTTTTATAATCTTATGTAATCCGTTAGCTTTCCTAGAATGCTTTATAAATGTGTTATAAGTCATATAAATTCCAAAAGAGGAAAGGAAGGAGAAAATGAGGGAACACATGGAATAATTCAAGGATAATTATTAGCCTTGATATAAAAGGTTCTTTGTTTCTTTAATTATTTTCCTTTTCCATTTTTGGGATTTGTGAAATTTATAATCATAGGAGCTTGTGATTCAAGCTTTTGTCAAGTGGATGAATTTGGAGATTCATCCACTTTATCTTTTGTCAAGGGGTTCATCTTTGAGATTTTGTTATAAACTTTTTAATAGTTTTAATGTTTTATAGGATTTAATTTTTTGATATATTGTTGGTTTTATTTTTGTTATAAGAATTTTAGGCATTTTACATTGTTAAAAATTATGGATTTTTTGGAAGCTTATTTGATTTTGATTTATAATTTATTTAGTAATTTTTAAATATATATTTTTTAATTTTAGTTGTTGATTTTTATATTTTTAATTGTTAAAATTTGTTTATCGTCATATTTCTGAAATAAGATTAAATAATTGGTATTGTGTTTTAGGTTTGTCTGGTTATTTAGTAATTTTTAAATGTTTTTTTCTTTTTTTAAGTTGTTGATTTTTATATTTTTAATTGTTAAAATTTGTTTATCATCATATTTTTAAAATGAGATTAAATAATTGGTATTGTATTTTAGGTATGTATGGTCCAAATTCTATGGATTTATATTTGTATAAAAATATAAAAGGTAAGAACAAGATGAATTTATTATATAAATCCATAACCATTCTCCCAAAAACTCCCCTTCTCTCTTTATTAGAGTAGTCATGTTCACACTGAGTAGTGATTTGAGTTATTTCTAAACTAGTTTTGTCTTTAACCATGTTTACACCCATTCATAAAATGAAGTTTGATTTAGAGTTTTATCATAATTGTTAGATTTTTTCTGTGTATGAATAATATTTTTCTGTATACCTATTTAAACAATTCTCTATATTTAAATTGATCACAAAAACTAAAAAATTGTTGTGAAACCAAATCAATAGCCTATTTAGTAAACACTTTGTGTGCATCTTTAGAATTGTAAGAAAAGAAAACTACAAATTGTACATTATTTTGAGGCAATAATGAAAACCTTTGTACATAATGTTTGTCTGATTGTTATGTGAAATGGTTTTAAGACTATGGCAATATCATGCAGGGGAGCTCTTGGAAAGATGAGAAGCATTCTCAATTCTGACATGGTATCAAATAAACTCCATGTAACCATTATTCAGCCTCCTAGTACTATTTCAAGTGCCTATCCTATTGTTTGAAAATTTTGCAAGGTCGTACTCCCCTATAGTGGATCTTGTCCATTTGATTGGTTTTTGAACAAGCTGTACCATTCATTTTTTTTTGGGTGTATTTTGTTTTATTTGGATCTGCAGTTTTTCAGAATTCAATTGGTTTCAATGGGTCGTACTCCTTTGGAGATTATTGTTAGACATGGAAAGCTCAATTTGTATTGATTTTGTTTGTGGAGTATTTTATTGAATGGCTTCAAACTCCATTAAATATGCATTGAATTGACACCACAGTCCATTACTCTCCAACAAAAAACATTGTATTGGCATTGCAACCTGGTTTAGCATTCAATATTCCTAGTAAGCGTAACCCACATGGGCACAATCCAACATCTCCTTGCTCACCACTGTGAGCTCCTCTCTCCACATGGTGAACCTTGCAGAAGACAATCTCCTTCGTGGCTCACCTCAACTTCGGCTTAGTTTTGCATCAGATTTGAGTCATTTTTACTCAAAATCTTCCACAGCTCATCATAACAAACAACTTGCCCGTACTTGTCTTCAACCTCAAGACTTTGTGCTTGGAATTTGATATTAACTCGGCCGAGATTCATAAGCTGACTGTGGAAATAAACTACACAGACCTGTTGATTGCATGCATCGTTTGTGTTTTTGTGTCTTAGAGCGTAAGTAGGGCCTTACTGCTTTACTACATACGTGGATATGTGCATTATTATTCATTCTACCCAGATTTAACATTGGCCTGTTTCAACTGGACAATGAGCTATGCATTGGGATTGCATTAGAAAGCTATAATCCACATGACCATCTTGACACCCACACTATGAATGACAATTTAATACTTGTCATCCACATTCTGCATTGCAAATCAATACGGCCCGTGGCTTTAATACAAAAGCGGTGAGTTATTTTTTAAATTTCAAAATTAGAACCTTATCTCAAGGGAAAATAAAAACTTGACCACCATTAGGCTTGAAAGAGTTCATAGACGAATTGGCTATTAAGGCTTTTGCCTTAAAAGAAGAGGTGGCATTTCTTTTGGGGGTATAAAGGGGCATCTTTTAAATGTGGAAGCCCTAATATTTTATAAAGTGGCACTTAAATTTATTTGTTAAACTGTATCAAAATTTTCTCATTAATAGGATGGTTTTTGGGGTAAAGAAGGGCATATTTATTGTTTTGTAAACATATTTTACTTTCCATCTTTTTTGTTAAGTCGGAGGGTGAAGTTTTAGTTTAGTAAGAGGTCAAATCCTTTCATAGACAAAATAAACTTGTTCTCACTCCTTATTTTCATTTCTTAGAGGGCACCTTTTATTGTATTTGTAACCTCTTGGCCTATATTGTCATCACACTTTGTAAACTCACAAATGCATTTTTGACTGTGACTGACATCCCATTTTGAGTGTGCATGGTTGTTTTTTTCCATTTATTGTACTCGCATATGTATTTTTCGATGGTAACTGACATCTACTCTAGGTGTTCATTTTTCATTCTCATTTAGATATTTTTCACCATTATTAGTTTTCATGTCTTTAGGGATGGATTAATGTATGTTTGAACCCCTCAATTCTTCCAACTACTCCACATAGAAAAATAAAATGCAGATGCACTTGTAGATAAAAGGATTATGGAGAATTGTACTCAATGACTTTCTTAACTTTACATATATGAGGATGTTATTGTGTGGTTTGCATCCATGAAAAAGGAAGTATTTTATGTAATTTGCCTCCATGTTTCACATGCTTTATAGTCTCACAATGTACATGTCATATCACCTTAGAAAGCTTGGGATGTTATTTCCATATTGTTTGAAAAATTCACTCCACCTCTTACTATTCTTATTCTTTCTCCTCTCTCTTGTATAGAAGATTTTCTTAGTGACATTATCGATGTTTCTCCACCATCTTCTCCCATTTTTTAGGGTGTAATTATTGATGATGATATGCATGAGGATCCTTTCACATATCCTCCTCCTTCTATTGGTTCTTGTCCTCTTTCCATTGTTAGTGAGGGCATATTTCTTGAATATGAGACACTCCTACCACCTCTTTCTACTTCTCATGTTGTAGTTTTGATTATTGGTGGTCACTTGAATGAGGAATCTACACATTCCCCACATATTAATGTACATTTTGATTCTATGGTTATTACTCCTATTCTTGATTTTGGGTTGATTACTGATAGTAACATGCTAGGCAATGAAAAACCCATTGATTAAATGGCATCTTTCCTAGCACTCCAAGAAGCACACAAGAAAATGATGAAATAATTTTTTTATACTCCCAGATTCATGAAAAAGATGCCATCATTTGCTCTCTGCAGAAGAAACTAGTTGGTATACAACATCAAACTTATATGTTGGACAATCATGCCCCTATTCGTAGTCCATCATGTAATGTTACTAAATTTGGTATGCATCTATTTGATGCACTCTTATAGTGTGATCTACCAAATCCAAAGCAACTAATTATTCATTTTGATTCTCTTGTTGTACATGATACGTATGTGTTTACTGTTGTTGCACCCTCTGCACATCCCACTCTAGTTCCACCTACATATATGTCTACTTATTTTGAGAAGCATACCATTGCTTTTGGCTCTCACATGCTTCATTTCATGGGTCACACTACTTACCTTGTGGGCATTGGTAAATATCTAGAGGGTATTACTACCCCTATATACCCTATTATATGGATCACTCAGGATGGAATTGATTATGACACAAATGTTTATTTGGGATATTTTGATATAAATCCATTTTCTCACTCCACTCTTTGTGAGTATACTGAGCTACATATGGGCTCTTATGCACCTTCACTCAGGCTTGAGAAACCTGAGATAATAGTGGTCACACATGATCCATCTAAAACTTCTTTGGATCCTACCTAGCAATCTTATACTGTGGAATTTTCACCTACTTATATGCAAGAATATTCATCACCATTCATGTATATTTTGGGTGTATTTATGATCATTTTTGGTGGCATCAACAATTTTCTTTGAGAGGAATCTATCAACTATATCCCTTCACTACTTAGGTTCTTCGACTACACATTGCTTCTTCTCCCTTTTGATTCTCCTTGGTTGTTGAGCTCCTTTTTAGGCAGACGTGTTTTTTGGAGCCTACATCTCTCATTTCGTAGTTGTTGTCTACTACAACTTGACTACATTGTGTACTTTATTGCATCACTTGGTGATATCTTTTGTTTGTTGGGACCTATTTTGTAGTCACACTGAGAGTCATGGAGTTTTTTTTCATGTGTGTATGCTCCATATTGATCACATTAATCTTAAAATTTTGACTATCCCATCACCACTAGGGACATATTCTTAAGAGATTTGTATATGTATCTTTGATGATGACAGTCTACTTCAGATATTTTGTGAAACTTGTTCTCCTTATGAAGAGTAGCTAGTCTAATGTAATCCAGTGTCAACATTTTAGTCTTTGAGTAGTGGTATTGGTCCACTCATATATATTTTTATTCATTACACCCAACTTATCATTATGGGGGGTAGGGGGATGGGCGTTGTGTGCACATATTGCTTCAGGTGTCATGTAACTTGCTAGCCCTTGGCACACCACATTTTCCTTGTTCATATTATTGATTGAGTGCAATTTTATTTGATGGGATTCATTCCATCAAGTGCACCTACTAAAACATTGGGTGAGATTTTGAGTCATGATTTTTGGGAAGCTTTGTAGCATAATTCATCTTCTCCACTATTTGTTGTGGTTCAACTAGTTTTTGGGTACCTTACAGCGATATATTTCATCCTTGGTGACTCTTTTTTCCTAATTTTGTGATCAATATTTTTTATAGAGTGAGCCTCGTATAGAGTACCAATTCCTATTTGAATTGATAATTTCATAGAATTGACATTTATATATTTTGGTAAGATGGATTGGCTACATAGGGACACTTTATATTTTACTAAGATTTTATACATGGGTACCTGATTAGGCTTAGTTGCTAGCACCCATCACTCTCTTTATTTTTTTCTTTTCTCACTCTCTATATTTGACATAGGGGACGGTGTTAGAGTGGTCATAACACACTGGCTAGTGGTTTGATTTATTTCTAAATCATTTTTATCTTTAGTTGTGTTTACACCCACTCATAAAATTAAGCTTGATTTGGAGTTTTGTTATAGTTTTTGGATTTTTTTCTATGTGTGCACGAAAATTATTTTATTGTGCACCTATTTAGACAATTCCCTATATTTGATTTGATCATAAAATCCAAGTGGTTATTGTAAAAAAAACTCAACATCCTATTTAGTAGGAACTCCTTGTGATTTTCCAAGGTTCTAGGAAGAGAGAGCTATGGATTTTACATTCTCTTGAGGCAATAATGAGAGACCTTTTATGCATAATGTTTGTCTAATTATTATGTGAAATGGTTTTAACACTATGGTATTGGCATGTAAGAGGTATCCTAATAGATGAGAAGCATTCTCAATTCTAACACCCTCATGCCTTTTCCCCCCATGTCAATGAGAAATAATATATGAGACTACTTTAGTAAGTCACAAAACATTTCCTGCCATTTATACCCCTTACCCTTGATGACATATGTGGGTTATATTATTATTGATTCCATATTAATTTATTCATATGGAATATATTAAATTAGTTTGTTGTATTAAGCCAAAAATAGTCTATTGTCCAATGTTTTGACACAAACTCAGGTTATGAGGGGTTTACTAGAGACCCTCCCTTTTTATACCTTATCCAATAAAATATCAATGTATGGGCTACCTTAGCCTTTAAAAATACATACTTATATAAGTTATTAACTATATCTACCACTATTTAGTAACTAATTCTAAATATTTAAAACTAAGGTTGTTTAGGTAAATAAGAAAAAGTATTTTCATTCTTCTATACTGACAATTATAAATCTCTCATATTCCCAATAAGTTAGAGGTTCTAGGTTATGCTTTCATAATAAAATTAAATGATTCTTACAAAGTGTAATTCACTCTAAGACTTTATAAATTCCTTAAAAAATAGACTAAAATTCTATAAAACTGGAAAAATATCAAGTTCATAAAATTTAATGCAATCTTCAGTTGTAAACATTGTCTCGTCAAATAGAATTGGCTCAAGTAACTTCAAAATCCTTATTAATTTGAAAAATAATAATTACCTATTAGATAAATAACATAATTTACAATAATTATTAATTTATAAAATAAAATTCACTTAATGATTTCTTACACATTTACTTACCAAAAATAACATAGCTCAAATCTAACATAGATTAATGAGATAAATTATATTTTAACAAAATGAAAATGCACCAAATCAATATACTAATTTAAGAACTAAATTTTTTTCTTATTTCTAATTCTCCTTCACCAATGTTATTACAAAAACATGAAATAAAATAAAATCTCTAAAAGATTTTGTAAATTAAAATTTTCTTAGCATAAAAGTAATCAAAATCTATATATGTGAGATTGTGGATTCTAGATCCTCTTAAACATAATAAATCAAGGTCTTAGATAACTAGAGGTGATACAATCCCTCTACTCAATAATTACACCTAGTTACCTAAAACACTAAATTTTATCAACTCCAACATCAAGATTCCCAAAGTATTAAAGTCTCAACTAGAAATTTGTTACATTCCAGAAAACATTCTTCAACATAATCCATATCCATTATCAAACATTTTCCAATTTTCCTTTCAACTTCCAAAGAGTGTATTTTAATATTTGATATAATTTGTGCAACATCTCCTACTATCATGAATGAGCATTATAATTTGTGTTTGGGATAAATGACATGACCTTATAGCAAATGATTTTGGACTCTCTACTAGTTGGTGAATTCTTGTTTGACATTACAATTACTTTGTCAACCATGTCCTTAATTATTTTATTGTATACCCATTTCTCTTCTTCATCTTAAATATTAGGAATAATAATAAACTAAAATAGGTCCCATTTTTCATCAACATTAAATTGTAGAGTAGTGACCTTTGTTTCTAATTTTTCCCTTATCAAATTTAAAACCTCTAAATGGTGGATTAAAATTTTCAAAATTGTCTCTAACACAAACTTAGTGAATTCCATTGAATTTCATTTCTCTGAGAATTACAAATAGTTTCAATAATTTATTTCATCTTCAGAAACTTGGTATTTTTATCTTTTAATTATTTTTTTACATTAATTTCATTGAAGACATTTATTTTTATAAACATTAAAAGATAAAACAATTCAATCAAGGTACATTTAGTATCATAAAATAATTTCTAAATGGATTTTTTAATGGAAATAAAGTTTTCTGAGTTTCACTTGGTTTGCATCAACTCATTTTATAATTTTACTATTATTTTTCGTACCTTTTGTAATCCATAATCACCTAGTCAATAAATATAACATTAAGTATTTTCATCACACAAAGAGTGGTAGGCTTCTTTATTTTGGATAAGTTAGCCAAAATCTGAGTTTAAGTATCCATGACTTCCTCTCCTTCTCTATTTATTTTTCTTCTAGTGACTTATTTAATTTTCTCATCTTCATATTTCAATTCAAACTCAAGTTCTTTAATGATAACCTTTCCAACATTTTCTTGTCTCTTTCATTCAAATTAAAATTTCTACCTTCAATCCTAATGATATGGCCTTGGGAAGCATTCAACAACATTATGCTAGGGATATACATTTATTTTATTTAAATATAATAACATTCTTAGAGGTGGAATCCAATTAGATTGAATTTGAGGGTGAATTGTATGGACAAGGAACAATAACATAACTTAATTCAAATGAATGTGATGAAAACAATGGTAATAGATTAATTGGAGCATTACTAAACATAAGGTAAAAATAGGAGTTAGATCAAATGGAACAACATCAAAAATAACATCAAATTCAATAAACACATCAATTATTTCTCTTGAAAAAATATTTGAAACTTGAACTTCTTTCAACACTTTGATAAATATGGTCATACTAAAAATAAGGGATTAAATATCATATAACATAGGGGTATCCCTATGGAAACTAAGGAAATGGTATAGGGTGAAATATCAACTTCTTAATAAGCTCTATATTTATATCTTTCTACTTTTCCATTCATCACGAGTTTAGTCATCCTAACTTTCCCTCAACTTCAAATTTTGCATTCAAATGAATATCCTTCCCAACCTCAGCCAAATTTAAAATTTCTTCTAAAGTATCTACCATATCCATGAAAACATCATGGATAATGGGGTTAGTGATTGCATTTGATATTGGCCTTATGCCATATTGAATTCAAATAATTATTGAAGTCACCCAAAGGATCATATATTTATAATTCTACCTCTCCAAAATCACATGGGATTAAAACATTTCCTATATCCTTCCACATAGCAAAGTGTTGAAATTATTTCAATAGTAAACATAGGCATTTTTAGAATCACAGCATGGTTATTTTGTTTGAAAATAAGGGTGATATCAATGGATATTTAATAGTAAATTCTCATGATAATAATACAGTAAATAACATACTACAACAACACATGGTGAGGTTTGATAACTTCTTCTATCTGAATATTGTATTGTATTGAAAATGAAATGAAATTCCATATCTTAAAATATTTTTTATCGTAATAGTTGAAATCCTAAGGCACCTGGTATTGTGGATGGCTTCATGAATGAATTGAAAAAATATATTTTATATTTTGGGAAATTGGGGTGGTGAGAATGGTTATACAAAATACAAAAAACAACATGAATATGCTTCTTATCTAGATAGGTCTATGGATCGAACAAAATAACACTAAATGATATTGTATAACACAAACAATCAGTTAGATAAGAATCCATGTGAAAAAATTTCTCTTCCTTTCATTATTTGAAATACATAAGAAGATAATTTGAAATAAACTCGCCCCAATTCATATGGATTCCCTCTTGAGTAGATTATGAATTAATGGCACCCAAGCAATGGGTCTATTTGATGCCTTCCAAATAATATGTTCAATAATATTAGAGATTACATAATAGGAATTATGAAATGATAATTAAAAATATGGCAAAGATTTATTATTTTTAAATGAATTGGGATTTTCACTCTAATTTCTCAATACATCATATTTTGTACCCAACTTATTAGGTCAAATCCATTCCTTTGTGTGAATCAACACTGGCTTTGATAGTCTCAACATTTTATGAATAGAAAATATTATGGTATTAGAATTAATTATCCCACTTAGGTAAAAATTATTCCATCATTTATATGACATAAAGTACAAATATATATGACCATCTCTTTGCATGAAAACACTTCAGGTTTCATCGTTGCCCTATATAAATACAAACTTCTCATTTTACATGTTTGTTCTTATTCTTCATCAACATCATCTATATTCTTCAAAATTTTAGCTAAATAATAAAATAATATTTTTTTATCTATATTTAAAATGTATGGGATGAACATTCTTATCTTTCAATTCCCTTCATGAAACTATGGGAGCTTTGCTAGTTAAAGAGACAAAATGAACTAGATTAAATCTAAATAATAATGTCAAAGGAGGACAAGACCTTTACATCCTTTGATACCCTTTGTACCCATATATATTGTATGATTTGTTGTAATAAATGGGGGATCCAAAGGAATAAAAATCCACCCAACATTCCAACTCATACTAACATTTAAATATCACAATAGCTATTCAACAAAAATGTTTGTTAAACAATCATTCCTACACCTCCAATCCCAAGATATACATTAAAAGTGAACATGCTAGTGAATTTTGAATTATCTAATCTCCTTGTGAACATTCTTACTTCTCATTTCTAGTGTGTTTAATTATTTTTGTGGTTTGTAAGTCCATTGTAACACTATTATATTTAATTTTGTCATGATTGAATACTAACTCTTGCATAAAGACTAATTGGGATGGATAATAACTTTCAATATCGATTCACTTGAGTTCACTTGTAACTTATAAACTATAACTTATACACCATTTCACATATGATTTATATGTACTTAAATGAAAATCAATAATATAATTTAGATTATTAAAACACAAACCATGAGTTTGATGTAGACATGGTACTTCTTAAAATTATAGAAGTTGTATACATAATAGTTTAAACTTTATCATTTAGTAACACGTTCTCTCTTTTAGGACCCTGTTTAGTTTCAATATCTTCAAATGCATGTCTTAAAGTGTACATTGGGAAAGTGGTGGGTAGACCATTTATGTTTTTCAAGATTATTATTTAATTATATAATTCATACTATTTGTCCACCTTCCTTAGAGAGTCCATCCTACTTCCTATGATGTTTCCCTAAAATTTTAAAACCCTGAAATATGGTTAAGTTTTAAATCCTAAAATATAGATAAATCTAAAATCCTGTAGGGCCCTACAATTTGCATTATAGTTTGTAGAGGTCTAAAACAACTTTCAAATGCATGTGCACACACACACACACACACACACACACACACACACACACACACACACACACACACACACACACACACACACACACACACACATGTATACATATATGTATGTATATACACACACATATAATACATACATACACATATATACACACACATATATACATACATACATATACATACATACATATATACACACATATATACATATACATACATATTGTCTATTTTAGTACCCTTCATGCCCTTATCCAATTCCCTAAGAAATATGCCTTCTCAATAATCCATAACTAGTAAACATGCCACTTTTCCTACTAAGTCAGCTTGGTCGACCTTATCACCTATTTTTACTAGTAAATCAGCTTGACCAACCCCTTTTTCAACTAGGTAGCTTTTCAAATATAATTATATGGACCCATAACTTTCTTAACTAGCTCAAATAAAATTCTATGGAGCCACCCTAGTGGACTTAGTTGAGAAAGTTATGGTATATTATGCAAATAGGTTGGCCAGACTGACCTAGGTTTATACTAGAGAATAAATTTTAAAATTGGGTCATGCTAGCTGATCTTATCAGATAAAATTTTGGAATGGATTAATACCTATCCATTAGTATAAATACATAGATAATTTCAATCCAATAGAGAGTAATATTCATTTTAACATCATTAAAATTTGCAATTCTAATAAATCTACATTTGAAGGAGTCATTGCCTAGGGTTTGCCTTGGATAAAATATTACTTGATTTGTGGGAAGTATTGAATGAGAAGTAGGAGTCTTTTATCCTAGAGATAATTTTTAAAGGGATCCTTATAAAGCCACAACAAATTTTTATAAATAACCATTGGTCAAGGGAGGAATTGGGACTCGATAGGTTCACCCAAGGTAAGTATCCCTAACTCTTTCTATTTCATTTGATAGATAGATATTTTATAATTAACATGTGTTGAATGCATAACTCCTAGCTTAGATTACCTATGTGCTTAAACTTTACATATATATATATATATATATATATATATATATATATATATATATATATATATATATATATATATATATATAAGGGTTTTGTTTACTTTTTATTTTCCACTTTAAGTGATCTATGCCTCCATTTGCTTTCCATGATCCCTTGATTATTTGTTTGTGTTTAATCATACCCATTTGTGTCATAATATTTTTTGAGCACTAGATTAATTTTATTTTGTGTACTTTTTCTAGCTAGGGTTACTACATATTATCATTTTCCTAGAGGCTTTGGAACCCTTTCCTTTGGTGTTATGTGATAAAATATACCTTGGTTAGGTTTAATGGATCCAATTGGTCATGCTTCCTATATAAATAGTATCATAATAGATGTTAGTTGATTGCCTTATCTGATCTTGGATTCACTAAGTCATATAATTTGTATATCTATCTTAATTTGTTTCATACAAAAGTGACTAGATAAACATTTGGTACACATTAATCAATTGATAATGCTATGATATCTCCTACATAGAGACTAATTAGGATGGAAAATATATTTTAGTATCCATACACTTGAGAGCACTTGCAACTTATTAAGTATAACTAGTACACCACTTCCAATTTCTTGACATACCTCAATAAATATATAATTGAGACTTTTGTAGTATACACCATGAGTTAGTGCATATAAAATACTTATCATAATAATAGACATCTAGTACATGTTAATCAATTGATAATGTTATGAGGTCTCCAACATAAATAATAATTGAGATTGATAATATCTTTTAGTATTGATCCACTTGAGTGAAATGAGTAGATAGACATGGAGTATAATTAAGACTCTTGTAGCATAGATAGATAGATATTTTAAATTATTTAGTATAATTACATCTCTTCCCATATCTAGATGTACTTAAATCAATAATATTATTTAAATTCTTGTAACACATACCATGTATGTGGTATAACCATAATAGTTCCTAGCCTAAAATAAACGAGTAGATAGACATGGAGTACATGTCAACCAATTGATAATGCTCTAACTAATGCACAAAGACTAATTGGGATATAAGTTATCTTTCAGTCTTGATCTACTTTAGTCTACCACTCAAAAATTATTAAGTATAATTACACCAGTATTTTCCATATCTAGATCATGTAGATCAATATTCAATAATATAATTGAGAGTATTGTAACACTCCCTATGAAGAATTGTATAAGTTAGGTTTGTTTTGTATAATATAGTTGAATTTAGTTGGTTAGTTCATATGTTGTGAAAAACTTCTACATTAAAACAAAATTAATATTTTAGCTAATGTGATATGATTTTTACAATCCCACTAGATTATAGTTGGTCAACTAGAATAATTCAAACTTCTCATAATTCTAGACATTTTCATGCCTCATATGTCCTAATGCTCCTCTTTTTATGTTGTGTATGCCTTTAATATCCAAAATTGTTTTGAATTTTTTTCAGTCAAATTAAGCCATTCTAAAATTTAATGTAGAGCTCAAAAGTATCCAAGAGAAATCCTACAAATCTAGATGATATTATTCAATATTAATTATGTCTTAAAATATACATTTTAATTAGACTTTAGTACTTCTTATTAAAATTTAAAATTTCATTAGGTTTTTAATGTAAAAAAAAACATCTAGTTTAATACACTAAAATGTAATAATCTAAAATACAATTTTGGGAGGTCAAAAAATCAAATGAAATGGGTAAAAAATACAATTCCTTGTTCTTGACACAATGTTCCTTACTAGAGGTAAAACCAAAAAAATGGATATTTTTTCAAATTTAGTGTTAGTCATTCTGTGATAAATTTGTGTCACTTAAAATTGCTAATGCAAACCTACACAAAAAAAATGTAAAAAAAGTTGATACAAAACTATTGATGTGGATTTTATGCAAACCAAATATTCTCATGAGAGAATCCCTCTCATTTTAAGATCGGTGAAAATTCACTTTAAGGCACAAGTTACAATTCTCAATTTTATAAATAACCACGTGATGAAATAGTAGTGAGCAGAGTGGTTGTTTAACTCAAATGGTTTGAATATGGTGGACACATAACACTTAACCTAAAATCAACTTGTAGTGGGTAAATGAATATAAAATAAGGTGGATTTGGTCAAAAAATAGAAAAAGGAGGGAAATGAAGGGAAACTAAGAAGGGTTTTTATGGTCTACTGAAGATTAAATCCCTCCAAATTGACTTACTATAATTGATTGGGTATTTGTCATGAACCAATGTCTAGTCTAGTGTGGATTAATTGTAAGCACATAAAAATTTTAAATAAATAATTTTAATATGACCTACTGATTATAATCAAATATATTATTAGTTCCAAAATTCTATGCATATCCAATGTCACTAACAAATTTTTAAAATTATATATAATCAAATATTTGATTAAAATAAAATAATGTTCCATTCAATCACTATAAAAAAACACACATGCAGAACCTCCTATAAGTTTGTTAATTTAATAAGAATTCTTCAATGAAACACATAAATTTGGAAGAGACAACACATTGACATAAAATTACATAACGTTTAGAAAAATTATTCTCTTGTATTAATTGCCAAATTTATCCTCCATTTATAATGAATGTTATTCAAACATAGCTTTGGATGGGTATCATCTCATATTCAAATCTCATTCCAAATTTACAAATTTTATAATAAGACAAGTCCTCAATTGAGCATGTGAGTCATACATGACTATAATGTTTATAAATAAAAAAGTCTTAATTTAAAATTATAGGCTCCATATACAAATGGATCAAGAAAATATGTAAATAATATGCCAAAATTAGATCTCATAAATAACTTCACAAAGCTTGAGTGGAGCTTTGTGTGATAACTAGACTCATATTAGATTGGACTCCAATTAGAACTAATTGACTAGTCATGCTAAAAACAAGGGATGTTGATGTGGCACCAACTATGGAAGGACCTAACATTACTATAGTGAATGAATATGTGACTATAGTTTCCACAAAAATTGGTCTTGACTGGTCATGTAAAGAAGTTGTAGTAGAAGCAACTATATAAAACACGGATTTTACTAAAGTGTGTGTCAATGAATGTGTATAAGAAGCAAGTGTAGTCATCAGTATTTATAACTATAATGATGAATCCCTACCTATGAAGATAACTATTTTTGATTTTTTATATCTTGTTTATTTTATTATATGCAATCATGCATGTTGAAAAATCTAACTCTATAGCTTCAAAATTGATGATTAGTAGTTTGAACAATACATGGATCATGTTCATCAATGTTTTGTGTAAGCCCAATGAAATATTAAAATATTATTCCAATTCCTAATCTTGGAATACATTATCCTAAGAGCAAATGTGATCAATTGGATAACTTGATCACTAATTCCAAAGACTGTGCCATCCACCTTTGCTTTAATTTATCAATGGCTAACTTGAGAAAAATGTCAAAAATTGGTCTAGTCATTACCTACCATAGTGGAGTATATATAATATAGATGTACATATCTCTGAGTATCTCATTTTATTTATGATCTTAACTATTCAATTGTTCCAATAATTCCTACATCTGTTTATGTCATTTCATGAGTTAAGTCCTTTTATTGTTCAATAGTTTTGTGTTAGAGTTATGTCTAGAAGTTGCAATAAATTAAGTCCTGGCTATATTTTTTGTCTTTTTACCTTAGCAAGGAAATGCAACTTGGCATCCAAATTTTTCAAATAATCCTTAAAACTCACCACATTTCCCCATTATGAGACTCAGCTCTTGCTTCACATATTAAGTATACAATATTATAAAATGTCTTGGTTAATATATGATCATTGTTTATTATATCATTTGGGGATTCTATTCTACCATGTGCCTCGAGTCTCTTATTAGTATGTAGTAAACCAAGAAACATATTCTTAAAAATACTCCTAGTGTCATCAACCATGGAATTTGAATCTTCTTGAATCTCTCCATCTTCCCTAGGTAGAGTTCTTCTCCTTTTGGTTAGTGAGAAGAGATCTTCCTCTCTCTAAACTCAATTATTTTACCTCCAGTGATTAGTGTTTTTTTTCTTACTCTTTTCAATTTATTGCAGTCTTAATAAAAAAATTATAGTTAAATTTGTCTCCTCATTGATAACTAAGTCTTGTCTAGATAACTACTTCACTTGCATTTTTTGAATCCAAGGATCTGTTACCAATAGGTCCTAAAAATAAATATGAATAGAATATGGGATGCCAAGAGATGAAGGGATTAATGAAGGTGGCATAAGGGTAGAGGGTTCAACTAAAGGGAATGAAATGGAAGGTGTGGAAGGTGATTGTAAAGGTGAATTGACCATATTCTCTTTGGAAATATTAGTTTGAGGAGTCATAATGATATACTTAGTGAGCTTATGAGACTCTTGGATATAGCCAATGGTGACTCTATTTGAAGGCTTCCAACAATATATAACCCTTATTGGGTGGAAGTATGTGTTTCAAATGGATATGTGCCAAAAATATATTGGGACAATAAATCTTTAAAATGTGGGTTAGTCCTTGTGGTGTCTATGCTAGTTCCAAAATAAATAATTTTTTAATATAAACCTATGTTAGTCTTTGCAATAATTATGCAATGTGATAGTCATAGTGTTAGTGGTGGAAGTAGTAGTATAATTAACCAAATAATCCAAAACTATAGTAGAAACACTAGTGTAAATAATACTAGTTTAATCCAATGAGGTTGTAACAATGGGAGGGACCACTGAAGTAGTTGGGAAACATGATAGGTAGGGGAAGTAGTGACCTATATCAAATATGTGTAATATCCATTCAAATAACCATATCAATAACAACAAAAGTGACTGATTTTACATTAGGGGTGTCAACTGTTTACCTTATTAATCTACATCTTTGTTCAAAATAGGACCTTGGTATTCCTTTCTAGATACTATTTATTCTTCATCTTGAACATAAGGAAGACTAGGGCTTGGAGTTACATAGATTCCCTATGGAGGAACCTTTTTGGAAATGTCAAATTTAGACTCTTCTTCTATCGAAGTGGGCCAAAAATGAGGATCTATCTAGATAGGATCAAATGCATGAAGTTGAACCTATATGGAATAGTGAAATTTGAAGAACAACTCTATAATAGAAGAAGCTTGTCTTCAAAAACAAAATATTGTATTAGTATCATTAGCCAAAAATTAGAAATGAAGGTACATTATATCGTAAGGAATCAGGTCACTCAAAAAGGTAAATAACCCAACTCACAATTAAAAAATGACTTAAAGTACATTTCCCCTAATGACCTATTATTAACCTGAGAATGTTAATTAGACTATGTAGGTAAAACCACATAGTTGGAACAAAACCTACACTAACACCCCTCTTAAGCATAGATTAGGTGGGTAGAATAATTGGGTCTTCATACAAATTCTTATTAAAGTACCCAAGTACATAGAGATGATCCCATAGAGGAAGAAGAATTTGGAACTACTTGAACTTTAAGAAGATCCTGCAAATGAATATATTTTCTCTTAATGAACTCTTTGCTGGATATATCAATAATTTGGTCTATTATCTGGATCTAGCAAAGATAATTGACTTGCTTATGGGTGAGATCTTGAATGAAATGCATGTTAATCTAAATATGTTTTGTCTATTGATAGTGGACTAAATTTTTGTAGATCTGTATTTTAATTTGGTTGTTACAAAAGATGACTATTGGTCATCAAAATTGGATTCCAAACTTAGTGAGAATTTTTTAAAGGAAAATATCCTTTGTGGTAGTATAAATAGATCCTCTATAATCTACCTTAATATAATATAAAGTAATACCATTCTACTTATTACTTGACTAGCTAATCAAACCTGAACCAAAGAAGAAAATTTAGCCTAAAGTAAACTTATGATTTTGAATATCACCAACCCAATCTAAATATGTATGTATAACCAATTAAATAAACATTGATGCCCACTCTATAGTGAATCCCAAAACTATGATTAATTTAAATGTAGTGGATAATCTATGTATCTACTTTCCAATGAAACACATTTGGTTTTTATAATAAATATAGAGACCATGCCCACTATTTATGAAACATCATGTCTAGTGTGCATAAAATAGATGAGACTACCAAAAATTTGTTGATATGAGGTAACATTAACCAAAGGAGATGGAAAATCAACCTCAAGCTTCACACTACCTAGAAAGGGAGTAGGATCTAGCTTATAATTATCCATGTTAAACTGTGTAAGCAAATCAAGAACATAGTTGTATTATAAAATAGTGATCTTGGATTTAGACTAAGAAATTTCAATCTTAAATGCAAGAATCCCAAGCCAATTATTGAAAACCTATCAAATAAATCAATTTTCATAGTTGTGATGGTGGGTGAAGAACTTCATGTGATCAATAGGTCATCCCCATAAAGAACTATAATTAATTATGAATCATCATCCTATAAACTATAGACATTCAAAGTAGAATGGCATTTAGAAAACCCAACTAAAAGAAGAAAGGAGTCCATATTATCATACCAAGCTCAATGAGCTTGTTTGAGGCCATACATAGATTTTCAAAGTTTTCAAACTAAGGAGGAATATTCCATAAATACTTGTAGTGTCTCCATGCATATTTCCTCTTTTAGGTCACCATGAAGAAAGGCATTCTTCACATCCATCTGATGAACATCCCATCGATGTGTTATGATAATAGAGAAAGTGAGTTAGATTGGGTTCATTTTTAAAATTGAGGTGAACATCTCAATATAATCAATGCCAAGTACCTAAGAAAACCCCTTCGATACTAAATGTGCTTTGAACTTGTCTACAGATCCATCTATTAAATTTTTTTGTTTGATAGATCCACCTACATCGAACAAGTTTTCTTCCTTAAGAAGAGGGACTAAATCCCAAGTCTTATTCCTCAACAAGGAACCATACTCATCTTCCATAGCATTATCCCACTCAAGAGTGATTAATGCCTCACCAAATGACTATGGATCAAAAATAGATGCAATGAAAACATGTAGGGCATCTTATAATTATGAATGTGTTTTTATTGTATCTGATAGATCTCCAACCCATTGGCCATAACTTTGCATTGTATGTCTAGCCCAAAGAGGACTAATGCTCAAAGAGTCAAGAGGAGATTCCTCATACTTTGAAGATATTCTAGGAGAAGGAGAAGGGGATTCCTCGTCACTACTCTCATCATCAAAACTAGAATAAGAATATGGATCATCAATAAATTGCTCATGTGGATCTAAATCATTAGAACTATCATCAAATATTAATGCATCTAAGGAAGAGGGAAGAGTGTCAGGTGTGAAGTATGGATGACCCACTTTAACTTGAACACTCTTTTCAATGAAAAACTCATGAGTGTTGGTATGGTGAATCATGTATCCCTTAACAACCTTAGGATATCCAACTAAGATGCAAGGCTAACTCTGATGTTTCATTGCCTTACGTTTATTATTCAAAATGCAGGTAATAGTAAGAGATTCAAACACTTAAAAGTGTTTTATTGTGGTTTTTTTACCATTCCAAGATTCAAAATAAGTGACTCCCTTCAATGCTTTATGAGGAACTCAATTCTATATAACAAGTATAGTTTATGGCCTTGTCCCAATACTTATGTGAAAGAGACTTGGATTGCACCTTCAATCACCTATTCTTATGCCATTCAACACCATTATGTTGAGGACTATATGGAACTCTATGTTGTATTTTAATTTCCTCTAAAGTATAAAATTATTCAAAATGATTATTGACATACTCACCACCATTGTCGATGCACAAAATCTTGATGCCTTTACCTAACTATTTTTATATAAAAGCCTTGAAGTCCTGAAAATGATCAAAGCCCTCATATTTTTATTTAAGGAAGTAAACCCAATTATACCTCAATAAGTCATCAATGAAGGTAAGCATGTATTTAGTCCTACTATATTAAGTATTTAGAAAATGTTTAGTAATTTCACTATGAACTAACTCTAATATTTGTGTATCTCTCCATGATTTTCCTTTGTCATACTTCTCCTTAATATGCTTACCAAGTATACAACCTTGGAAAACACCTTCATAAAAATGAACATGTAGCAACCCTAAAACCATGTCATGACAACTAAGTTTCTCCATGTAATGATAGTTGAGACGTGACATAATCTACTCACCCCATCTGAATGAGTGAATAGTGCAATAAAGAGTTGATGATGTGTAAAGTGTGAGAAAGTATACACTCATGACTAGTGATCTACTTTCCTAAATGTAACTATGGAGTTAATATATACTTACCTAATAACCACTAAATTTGGTGTGAAGTCAAACCAGTTGTCTAAACCAATGTGAGTGATCTGATAAATAGATGGGAGATTGGTAGGTAATGAGAAACACATAAAACATCTTGAAATGTCCCATCATTCACTTTAACAAATCCTATCCCACTAACTTATGTGGAAGTATTATCACCCAACAAGATAGAAGACATAAAACAAGGCTCTAAGGATGATAACATGTCATGTGATGAAGTCATGTGGTACAAGGCACCAAATTAAATTACCTGTGTAGAAGGCTAGGATGCAATTACAATAAGTGATTTTCCCTTATGTTTGAAATTTTTACTATTTTGGCCTTAAAAGACTCATGTGATGATGAACTCTAAATCAGTGATATTGATATTGTGCTTCTTGATCATCTTACTCAGGTGGTCAATCTAATTCTTCATGTATTTGGATTCATCATGTCTAGATTTCTTGTAGTAGGCACATGTGAGTCATTATTTTTTTTATTTTTCATCTAAAGAGGACTCTTTTGATGTTTTTGACTTAGAATTAGATTTATGACCCTTTATTTTCTCTAGGTCCTTCTTGTTCTTTTTATTCTCCTTGTTATCAGAAGCTTTTTTATCATGACTCACACTTAAGGCATATAATTTAGATTACTTCAGTGTACCCATTTGAATAATCTTGTCTTGATCCTGAGTCAAGTCAACAATAAATTCATCTAATGAAAACATGGTCCATGTAACTCTTATGGCACACTTGGTGGTGTGGAAGGTAAAAACAAAGATAGAATAGTTAGACCTTAGTTTGGAAATGATGGAAAGAATCAATTGATCAACCTTTTTGTAAATTCCACATATTTTCAACTAGAGCTTGAGTGATTTAAACTTTGTGAAGAAGTAATGTATAGTGTCAAAGTCATATGGGCTCAAATTGGTGATCTCAATCTCTAACTCATGACATCTAATTATGTCATGCTTCCCAAAGAGTTTTTTCAATGTGGTCCAAACTTTATTAGTAGTTTCAAATTCAATAAAAGAGCAAGTTGAGAAACACAAACAAGCATAAAAGATCGTATGATTTATCACTTATGTTAAACCACTTCACCTTCTCTACATCAAGTGCTAGTTCTTTTTCTATACCCATCATGACAAGATGTAAGACTTTTCTCATTAATAGGATTTACACTTTTAATTTCCACTCATAATAATTAAATGGGTGAAAAGGAAAACCTGACTCTAATCCATGGTGCAGAAGGAAGTATGTGCTAAACTATGTGTGCTTGAAAGACTTGTGTATAACCCCCTTGAATATGTAAAGGTTCAATTTTAAAAGGCATGAGAATATCACCAATGTATAAATATTCAAAAAACTCACACTTTCCAAAAAAATCACCTTAAAAGGAGATGTAAACTAAATGTTATAGAAGTTTGAACGTTTCTTGATTGCAAAAAAAATGTTCTCCACTTTACAAACATTTGGCCAGCTTTTGTGAGGTAAAGTTAAGCCCCCTTGGGTTGGTTATGACCAAAGGCTTAAATTTCCATGTGATTAGGAGGCAAGGGATAGGATAATGACACCCCCTTGATTGATTTGATTGATGTCACCCTAAAAATGACACTATTTTTTAAATGAAAGTGCCATTTTCTACTCAAATAAATTTGGTAATTTCTTGGACATCACATGTAAAGGGAGTGGTCAGAGTATGTAGTGTGATTTGTATTAGGTGAAACTCAAGGCATGTTGATCACTAGGTATAAATTGAGGCATGTTGTGTACCTATTAAAACTTGAGACATGCTTTACACCTAGTATACCCTGAAGCATGTTTTGCACCTGGTAGAACTTGAAGCATGCTTTGATCCTAGTAAAACTCAAAGTGTGCTTCATACTAGGTGGAACCTGGGGCATGCTTTGTAAGGTTCATGGGTTTAGTGAGTGTGTAAACAAGCTCATAGAGTTTAGTGGTACTTGAGTAGGGGTAAAAGTCCACCAAATGATAGAAACTACCAAAATTACCTATGAGGGTTAAGAACTCTATCGAGTCTAAAACCCCCTCAAATTTACATATATTGCACAAATTATACAAAAACCAACAAAGACCCATTTATTTTACTAAAAAACCATGAAAATATAGAAATATTTTTTCTTCAAAGTCATCAAATGTATGGTTTTTTATAGAATATAAAAAATGGCCTTGAAACCCTCCAAAATGGTCAAAAGCTTATTGTCATGAAACTAGGTCTTGTTTACAAATGTAGATAAGGTTTTGCCACCTTATAAATCCAATGACATTATCTATTTTTCACTTTGATACTCCAAATATGCATACTTGCATGTATTTTCTAAAATTCCCACCAAACCCTAGAAAATCAAAATCAACAAAAACTATCAAACAAGTTAGAATGCTAGATCTCACAATAGAGGCTATCACATTTAGCTATCAAAAATGTTATTGTACCATGTCAAAGTGGGTTAGAATCAAGGATCTATTTGGATAGGATCAAATGCATGAAGTGTAACCTATATGGAGTAGTGAAATCCAAAGAACAACTCAATGATGGAATAAACATGTCTTCCCAACCAAAAAATTATAATAGCATCATTAGCCAAAAAATTACACAGGAAGGTACATTATATAGTGAGGAATTAGGCCACCCAAAAAGGTAATTAACTTAACTCACAATTATAAAATGACATAAATTACATTTCCCCTAATGACCTATTATTAACCTAAGCAAGTTAATTATACCATGTAGGTAAAACCACATAGTGGTAAAAATCCTACACTAACATATTTTA
Source organism: Torreya grandis (assembly GCA_037957365.1). Taxonomy (NCBI): domain Eukaryota; kingdom Viridiplantae; phylum Streptophyta; class Pinopsida; order Cupressales; family Taxaceae; genus Torreya; species Torreya grandis. The sequence continues at coordinate 245,163 of JARHVA010003931.1, forward strand.
GGTTATATTCATAGATTTCCTATGATTCCCTTCTTTTATAGATTCATCTAGATGCTCTTCTGATATATATTATTCTACATACACATCTTTTGTGTCAAAGTAGGTGATCCCTCATGATGCACCTGAGTAATGGGGTAGACTCTCCTCATCTTGTGCAACCTTAAAGTTTGTAGAGTGGTAGGAGAATATCCCACCTGAGTTGTCATTAGAAAAATAGTGGAAGATCATACTAGGACAAGAGAAAGTGAATGAGTCACAATTGGTGATGTAGGTGGTGGAACTATGGAAATTGTCAAAGTGAATGTAAACATAACTTTTAGAACCACGGGTGTCCCTATGTCTAGAATCTATTGGCCTACATCATTTGGATTTTATAAATTCTTCCTATAGCTCATCATCTTCTAGAGTTTGTTCTACCTATTCTGGTGTTTTTTCATTATGTTTTTTCTCTATCCTTTGTTCATCATCCTTTGTGATGGAAGGATCATATTAGAAAATCTGATCAATCCTCATAGACATCTCAACATTCCTCATCCTTGTATATAATTCAAATTCATCCTCGGCATTAAAAAAGAAAAAATAATGTCCATATTCATAATTCCCATAATTTTGTTTATGTTATCTTTAGAATTTATTTATTTGTTGCACTATTACCCACATGGGGTCCCAAAATTTGACTTTAACTAGTCTAAATCTGAAATAACCTTTGTGTTTTGATGTCTTGGCCAATTATTCCCATTATATAATTATTTCCTCCCTATGTTGAGGGGTTTTTTAATATATTTTTCTAATTTGTTCCTTCTCATATTCTCATCAACATAGTTAGATAACTGATAAGCTATCTCTTGCTCAATGAGCTTGTTTGGTACAAGCCTGAGCAAATAGAATATAATTACAAGTGTGCCCTCTACTCTGATAATTATATGGCCCATGTACAACCAATATTCACCCAATGAATTGAGTGATCTCTTGATCTTTACAAAAAATATTAGCATTGGTTGTCCATTAATTGATTTATAAATTATGGGATAGAAAGTGTTAGCTATCCTATGCATATAATATTTGTAATTATGAATGTGTAGATGGTCAAAGTCATCACAAATCCATTTTTGGTCCTTTAGACTCCCAAGGAGAAGTCTCGATAGAGTTGAGAGTTACACAAATAACATCTATTAGATATGAGAGCATGTATGAATTATTGTGAGGATTATTGTGCGTGACTCTCAGGGTTTCTTAAATTAGAAATTATGATTTCCCTTAATGGAGAGATGCATTTGCCTTCCATAATTATAAATAATATGTGGACCTGGACTTCATCCACATAAGATATAAATAAGGCTCCATGGTGTATGTTTAACACAACCCTGTAAATTTTGACACCGAGTATGAATTGGGTAATTGAGATCATCTTCATCATAGCAAAATTATTGGGAGTTTGAGCCCATCTTACCAAGGTGCCCATAACTTTATTATATTTGAAACACTCATTGACTATTTTTTGGTTGTAAGGAATGTCTGGTTTTGTCAATCTATAGTGCTTCTCAAAGGTTATACCAACCATATATGCTACTAACTATGTACTATTATTTTATGGAAAATATCCTTTGTGCACATGAATATTGTAAACAAATTATAGAGTAAATCAATGTAGGGCAATACGTCAGGATTGGTTGTCACTTTATGAAGTCCAATAGCTTTGATTGACAATAGGTCATCTCTATATTCTCTCTCATCAAGAGTTAAATTATCCTCATCCTTGTATGGTAGAATGGTCTTAACCTATATATAAATATCTAAATAATGTTTGAATTCATTGTTCATAGCATCTCAATCAAATTTTGTATCCATGAATTCTTAGTTGGTCCCAAAGCAGAACATTGAGGGAGTTGGTTCTTGATTCTCGACCTTCATTATCATGCTAACTAACCTCTATGTTTAATTCAAAAATTTAGTCTTTTATTTAGTATGGATATTTAGATATAAATTTTTAAGTTAAAATACTGGCAAATGTGATTAAATTTGACTTGGAGTGCAATAAATATTCCTATTTCTAGTGGTGAATTTATTACTTGAATCCTCTATGCATGAGAATTAATTGTAGACTAACAATCTCTGTCAAATATCTTTTAATTTAAACGTGATCACATAAGCTTTCATGATCTTATTTTAAACATGGCACCTTGTCATTTATTTTGGTAGCTTAATCACCTATTTTAATCTTTGATCTATCCATCAACCTTCTACAGTTGTCATGATATCTCTTGGTCATGATTATATATTTATTATTTGTAGCTGACTATGTCTATATTGAAACACAACCTATGACTATGTCATTGTAAGATGTGTGGTGTATGTTCACTTTATTTCTTGGTTTATGCCCATCATTGAGTCCCTGAGTTGTGTAAATGTATAGAGTACCAAGGTGATGACACGTGGCCTAACATGTGGTAGATGACTATCATAAACTGGACACATGGAAAAATGGTGAATGACACGTGGTAGATCACTATGCAAAAGATGACACGTTATCATTAATTCACTTAGATTGTATCTTTGTATATCCCATAAATTTATATATCAACCTCCATGAATTGAGATGATGACATGTGGCATGATCTCGCTTAGTTGGTTGATCGTTGGTTTTCATGACTTAAGAATTTGGGTTGAGAGTTGCGATGTCGTGAGTTTAAGATAGGTGTACAAATATTCATCAATTGGCTGGTCACTTATTTTCATAAATGTTTTATGCCAAAGACCTTGAATAAGCTAAGATGATGACACTTCGCATGATCTCATGCGGTTGGTTAGTTGGGACTTTATAAGGCTTTTAGTATTGAATTATTTCTCTAGATACAATGAAGATGTTAAACGTGGAGCAATCTCATTCAATCAAGATAGCAAAGACATCTATTTCTTGATATAGTTAACAAAAATTAATATTATACAATATTTTGATTAATAATGTCAATCTAAAGCTAACCTATAAACTAGAAAACCCAATAAACTTGAAAATAAAATGATAGCTCAATTAGTCAAATAAATTGAAGGAAAATGAAAACTGACATTCTAATTAATTAATGCCCTAATTTTAAACCAAAATTTATAAATTAAAAAGTTAATAAGATAACTTAGGATTTGGTATGTTGGGGATTTTAGGGTCAATTTATGTCTTGATGGGGAACAAACATATGAGTTTGAAGGATAAAGGGACCCTATTTAAACTTTGTGAAAATGGGGCATATTGGTCACAATAAAAACCCATCACAAATTAATGAAAATCTACTAGTGTATGAGTTGAATTATCCCAAGAATACAAAGTCTTCATCCTTACATTACTCTTAGGGGATGTTAGGTACATGCTTAATTTTTTTTTCAATTTGATATGCACATATGCATTCACAAATATGAATCAAAGTTTTGAATTTTTCAAACACCTATTTTTTTTACAAGCCCCTTTTAATTGCATATTTCTCATGTTTTACTACACTTGGCATATTCATGTATATTTGTTTATATTCAGATTCTTTCCACCCATATTAGATTCCTCATTGGCTTGTAGTTTCATCATAAACATCTTAGATTTATCAATTGTCATTACCAAGATATTTGTTAGTCATCCTCTATTCAACTTGATCTATGTTTTAGTCTTCTTCATGTGGAGTCATAATCAATGGTTTGTTGATTCTGATTTGGTCACAATCTAAGGTTTGTTAATTTTGACCCTCTTCTTTTTGTGGATATTTTTTGATTTGTCCTAATTTTTTGTGCCTTAATTATTTTTTATTAATATATTTTATGTTCATATATGTTCTAGATATTACTATATGTAAAACTATACCCTTAGTCATTCTTGACCATGTAATTATCTAGATCTCTTACTATCCAATTATATTAAGCACATCTACCAAGTCTTATCAAAAGATTTGCACATTTAGCCAAGGATCCAAGACAATGATCTCACATTGTGCCACCATAATTTCAAATTTTATGTCGTCACATCTTATACCAAGAGAAGTCCATAGTGAAGTATATATTTGCATTTTATTATCTAGAGAGAGAAGGTGAATCCATTTCTCTGATTTGGGTTGGGAACATTCATAAGGAGTAGAAATAAATTGAGCCTTGATTCTACTATATATGGTATATGTAGTTGTAACCTTTAAGAGTGAGGCCTTTTCCAATAACACTTACACATACTCTAATCTTGAGACATTACGGTGTTGGTAGGAAATAGGGCTACAAAATCATAGTCTATAATTAATAGACGTGTGCAAATCTCACTATTTTCTCTTTTATATCTCTTTTTATATGTATTTAACACTTGAAAGTATGTCAAGAGTATTTAGAAGGTGAAGAGTCTTTCTTTTATTTATAATGAAAGGTTGGAATATGAAGCATCAATGCCTTGTAAATTCTCTATATATAGCTCTCACTTGTATTGTAAAAGAGTTTTGGTGTTATAGATATTAATATATACTTATGAAATGGTTTTTACTGAATGTCTTTTATCATTGTTCTATAATAGTGAATGATCTATTTGCCTAAATATGTTTAATCGTGTATAGTATTTATATACGTTCTTGATATATTAATACTATGTTATTTTATATCAATATGTCCTAATTCGCTAGATACAACTTGTTTCCATTAGTGTTCATTTCTATGTTATGATAGGATATAGGCCCATAGGTAAAAATTTCTAGCATGATATAAGGTGTTCCTAGGTGGATGCCTTCATCACCATAGTATGAACCATAGGGTCTAGTCTGATAGACACCATCATCTCCATAATATTAGTACCAATCATCATGCAATGTTTTGATTCCCTAGTCATAGCAATAAAATTGGGATCCATCATCTCTACAACAAAAATATTAAGGGAGATTTGATGGGAAACAATTGCAAGAATGGGGTATCTAACAAAATAGTGGGGGATATAGAGTGGGGTACCATGGAGGATACTAGGGAGGTCAAAATAATCATAACCATAAATATCTTCAACTAGTTTAGTAATTTCTAACCCAAATAACCCAATCATTCACTCTAAACTTACCAGCTAACCCTCAAAGGTAGATATATTATGTCTATTATATAGTTTCAAGACAATATCATACTGAAGATCGTTTGATTTTGGATTAGAAAAGGAAAAAGAAACCTGTGTGAAACATAAACATGATAAATTTACACACCATAGAGAATGTGTTGATGCATGCAGTTAAAAGAACATAGTACATAGAGAAATTATTACCTCATTTAAAAATTCCACATGATTAGAGAATTATAAAGGTTCAATAGGATAAGTATATTGACCTTATGAAAAAAAATTGTTGTACTAAGCAGCCCAAGTTCCTTAGAACATAAAAAAATAATATGTATCAAAAGGTGATGTCATAGTCATCGATGTACAAATGTATGAATATGTTATCTACATAATGAGGCAAGGAGTAGTGACTACCTTAATCAGCCCTTTAAAACTTATAAGAACTATGTGAAATGAATATATCTCATAAAATATTTAAAATATTCCTACATAAATTGTTAGAGTGCACGCAACAAGGGTAATAACATAATAATAAGGTAGTTTGGTACATAAAAATAAGAATCCCTAGGATGTCGATTCTTGTATGGATATTGAGTTGAATAATATGAAGTACCTAACACTATATTTGATTTTGCAAGCATAGTTAATATGATTCCTCATTTTACCTGGGAAGTTATTGGATGGCCAACACCCACACTAAGCCTCATGGAATATGGTAGGGTAGATCCTATTGGCTAATTGGGAGATGTGGAAATCAAAGTGGCTAAATTAAGAAATCAAAGGTATTTTGAATTGATTGACATGAATATTGATGAAACACATTACCCTATGTTGATTGGTAAGAAGTGGGCTTATGATGGTCAAATGACCATTAATATAATGCACAATCAGTTAAAAGTGCACCAAGGGGATAAAATAATCATTTTACCCCTTAATAAAGTAGATCATAAACCATACATCATGCCCAAAAATCCATATAAATCATATGCATATGGGGATAATATCTAGTTCAAGGTGAGTACATAATCTAAGCCTAATGCTATGCAAATTACAAAATATATATTTTTTCAACCAAAAATGTAACTTCAACAATAGTTACAAAAAAATGAACAATCTACCTATAGACTCATGATCATAAAGGCACCAATTTTTAAGTTTAAAATTACAAATGTAGGTCACATTCTATGCGATCACCAACTAGGTTAGTAGTAAATTTTGTATACAAATTAGGTGTGTTAGATATGGATTACACAGATTCAAAGAAGGTTTTTTACTCTAGGATACTGTATTCTCAATTAGTGGTGATTTAAATACCTACATGTTGAATTTTTCAAGGAGATATCATGATGTATGACCCTTGCACATCATTTTTACCACAAAATGTAAACTAACCTAATACTTTACAACTAATGCATTGAATAAATTTATTATAAGGCTCAAACATCATGTGTCAAATATAGACCAGAGGGTGAGTGCACTAAAATGAGCTACTATGACTTCATGGGCAGTCCACAAGGCAAACTAGTTACCATGAGATGAGGTATGTGAACTATTACATACTCAATTCCAAATACCAACTACTATCAGGGAATAATGGCCATTTTTACAATAAGGATAGTGCATAGAAATTCAAATTCATAAGTGTGTGGATGTATGGACTATGCATGGTGTATAACTCAAATATTGGGTGCATGTTTTTAGATATACTTTAGCAACACTCCTAATGGCCTGGTACATACACCAGGAATGTAGATAAGAGTCAAAGTAGTGGCCTTATGTCCAACATGATTTCATTCAAACTTTTGTTTTTTAGGATGAGAATCCCTTGGTGTAGAATGTTATACAAAAGTTGAAAATATTTCTATGTTATGGGAGAGCAAAAGACTTAAGTACTGTAAAAAACTCATCTTCATAGCAAGAACCAATACAAGATTTGGATATGGCTATCCAAAATTATAAGGACAACAAATAGAAGGAACATACTACCATGCAATTAGATCATAGATGATAAATAATTAATAGTGTCCATTGATAGTGATAAAGCCTTAGATTTGAATAGATTTTTTGAACCAAAGTGAGAAGTGGAGCCTAAATTTAAAGTCACTGATCAAAATGAAGATTAGTAGATGTGAAATATTAATATCCAAGAGAAACAAGGATACATAACATTGCAAGATTCAATTCTAAGTGGATATAACAAAATATATAAAGAATCCTTAAATAAGTTAGTAGGAAATATTGTGATAAAAAAACTAACACCAAAGATTATGACTTTGGGTGACTGTTGGATGTAAAATGAGACTTCAGAAGCATTAAAATTACTATGAGATTACTAGAATGTATTCCAAAAAAATTAATAAAAGTGAAATGGGTAGACTAATTAGACCATAACATGTATCATTATATCCATGAAACAACATCCTTTTTCTTCCATATTAAGTGGATATAAATGTAGTTTATAAACTTATGGTTTATTTAGAATAAAATAACAACTATATATCATGGTTATTTCTTTATAATTCATTATTATCTATTTGTTAGTTATTTCTAATGATTATTAGAAAAAATATGTCAATATGTGCATACACAGTCCATACTAAGCTAGAATGATTCAAAGTATGAAGAGTAACCATTCAAGAACAATGTTGGAGTAGTGTGAGAGTATTTTAAAATATGTCTTAAAGAAGATCTAACATTTTAGCTAAACTACAGACTTCTATCATGGTTACCTAGATTTAGCTATGGACTCACCCAGTATCTCTGAACTCAGTCTGTAGCTATGCCCACTAGCTATGGACTATATCAAGCATGCTACGAATAGCATCAAGTTTGATACAAATTATATTAGGTTTTATATGAACTTCATCATGCTTATTATGGACTACATTAGGTTTGTTATGGACTACATTAGGTTTGTTATGGACTACATCAAAAATTTTATAGAATGCATTAGGGGTGCTATACATTACATCAAGTTTGCTACAAACTACATTACACTTGCTATGGACTACATCAGAGATGCTATGAATTACATCAAGACTACTAAAGACTTCAATAAAACCACTACAGACTTGTTATTAAAGTATTTCTAAATGTATTCTAATGATTGTTTGGTCTATGATAACTATCACAAGAACACTTTCCATTTGGATTCTTTCTATATATATATATATATTCCATTTATATTGTATCAAAATAAATATTTATGTAATTTCATTCCAATAAATATATTTCTCCATATTTTATGGGGATTGAGAATATGTTTCAATAGATTACATTCTTAATAATAAATATCTCTCTCCATATTTTGTGGAGATTGAGATAGTCTAGAATGTCTAAGTTGTTACTCATAAATAAGGTGTTGGTTAGAAGCATTAAATTATAAATGCAACCTCCCACATCTAAATGAAATCAATCAATATACTTTTATTTCCATCATCTTGAGTAGTCTATTATAAAGCTTGTGTTCTAAATAAATCATCTTCGAAGGAATGAGCTAGCCACTCATTCCAAGGAAGATGGATCAATGTATTTTTATTTATTTATTTATTCTATAATTATCATTTTGTTGTAAATTATTATTTTATTTCTTTTTGCCTATGACTATTCCTTATTATAGTTTATTGTGAACCTATAGGTGTTTTATGTGTTTGTTATTTATTTTTAGTTCAATAATTTACTTTCTTGAAAGTGTGATTTAATTTCTGCAAGTGTGAAGTGTGGTAGAAGGGACCATTTTCTAGAAATTTCTTTCTCTTATTGCATATTATCTTTGGATACCAACCTTGGATTAGCATTATTAAATGAAGAGGATTGATGACCCTCATCATAAACTCCTCTATAGGCTAAATGCATGTAGAACTAAAGAAGTGCACATGACCTACAAAAAAGAGACCATATAGATTAAACCCTAATGTGAAGCTAGAATTAAAGGATAAATTATATCTCATGTGAGGTACATGCATTGTATATCTAGTTGAGAAGGTAGATTGGGTCAGCCCAATGGTGGTATAACATATAAAGTTTAGGAAAATTAAAGTGTGTGTAGACTATTATGAACTAAATAAGGCCTATATAAATGATCATTTTCTAATTCCATTTATGGATGAAGTTTTGGAGTCAGTCATAGGACATGAAGTGTATTATTTAACTGATAGGTTCAATGGGTACCACCAAATTCCAATCGCAATAGAGGATCAATCCAAAATAATATTTACAACAAAGTGGAGATATTTTGCATATAATGTCATGTCATTTGGTTTGAATAATGCTCTATTTGTATCCTCTAGAGTAGTGGTTTCTAATTCTAAGGACTTCATCCATAACTTTCTTAAAGTCTACATAGATAGTTGGGATGTCTTTTCATTATTTAAGGAGCACTTGTATAAGTTGTGACTTATGTTGAAACAATATCAAGCTTTATGCATTACAGTAAAATTGAAAAAGTGTTTGTTATTCACATATTTTGGTGTCTTATTGGGACATGTAGTAAGTGGGGATGACATCTTGGTGGATCAAGCCAAAATCATTGTAATTGTGGGTATGCCACCACCCATAAGCTCTATAGAGGTGCAATCATTTTTGGGGCATACAGGGTAATATAGGAAATTAATAAATGGCTATTCCATAATATCTAGCCTAATAGATAAGTTATTGCACAAAGATACAAGGTTTAAATGGACAAATGAGTGCCAAATAACATTCATGGATCTAAAGAAAAGAATGGTCACAACACCCATTTCTATTTTTCCTGACTTGAGTAAACTTTTCCATGTTCATGTAGATGCTTTAGGAACTACACTAGGAGCTATTCTCCCACAAATAAGTGAGGTAGGATTATAACATATAATCCAATTTACAAGTCATAAACTATCAACTACAGAGAAAAACTATACTACTATAGAATGAGAAGCTTTGGCCATGGTGTTTGCACTTCAAAAGTTTAGTCATTAATTTTTATAAATGTCGATTGGATTTTTCATAAATCATCGGGCTATGTAATACTTATTTAATAAGCCTATGTTGGGAAAGGATATCTTGCTATTTGATGTTATGACAAGAGTTCTAGTACAAGTAAATGTGAATCCAGGAAGCAAAAATGTGGGGCCAGATCATAGGATCCAAATATTCAATAGAGAAAAGCTAGAAGAACTACAAGATGAATCAACTAATGTACATTTATTTCACATCTCTATGATTCTTGAGAACATAGAGGACATAAAATATTCTATGGAATAGGGGATATTTCTTACTCCCTATGTAGAAAGTGAAAATAAATAATTTATTACAAGAGCCATGTCATTCAACATCATTAATTGGATTATGTACAAAATAGGGAAAATGATGTATTATGTAGAGTGGCTTTGGAGCACAAGTGACCTCAACCTCTTTAAGAGGCACATCAAGAAATTGTAGGGGACATTTTACATAAGAATCAATTACAAGTAAGATATTTTGAAATGGTCTATGGTGGCCTACTCTATTTCAAGATGCACATCAAGTCACAAAACACTATGATATTTACCAAAGGATAGGCAAGCATAATCAGAGGGATGAGATGCCATTGAATCATATGGTAATAGAGAAGTGATTTGATTAATAGGGAATTGACTTTGTAAGATAAATAAATCCACCCAATAAGTGCATTAATGCAAGATACATCATCACTATGATGTACTAAACCAAATGGGTGGAAGTTACTGCAACACCAAGTTGCAGTTTTAAGGATGCAACCAAGTTCATGCATAAAAATATCATAACCATATTTGGGTATCTGATCAAACTAGATTGTGATAGAGGGACACATTTCCTAAATAACACCATCAACACTTTGGTGAAAGATTTTATGATATCACACCATAAAATCACATCATATCATCCAAATACAAATGGAAAAGTGGAGGCATCAAAAAAATTCCTTGGAAAGATGCTCACCAATATATATAATGTCCAGAAAAATTATTGGGAGAATAAGATTCCTATGATCCTATGGGTGTACATGAAATATTACAAGCATGAAATAGGTTTCATGAGATTCTATCTCATCTATGGACTTGAAGTAGTAATGTCTATGGAATACATAGTTCCTAGTCTATGCATTACAATGATCATGACACTAGGGGACCGAGATTGTATACAAGCACAATTGATGGATCTAACCAAAATGGAATAAAATAAACAAAGGGCACAATATATGCAGGAAGTTAACAAGCTAAGTTAGAAAGTATGGTATGATTATAACATGTGATCTAATGAATTCTATCTAGAACAAGTGATCTTACTATATGAAATAAGATTTAGAGCATTTTTGATCAATCTGTACATTAGATGGAAGGGACCTTACATCATACATGATGTCTCATAGCAAGGGAAAATTATTTTAAAATATCTTAAGGGAACCATTCTACCTAGACATGTAAATGGTTATAGGATTAAGTCTTACTATTAATAATCTTTATCATTTCTTGTGGAAAAATGAGACAAGGTATTGAGTAACTTCATATAGTTTAGGACTTTTGATTAATTTATTAATTTATTTTTTTGGTTTTAGGTTTGTGTGTGTTTGTATAGTGTGATTAATATATCATAGGACATCGCAACTAGAGTTGAAAATTCAAACTCATGGACTGCAATTTGTGAAAAAATCTAGCATGAATGAAAGACAACTTGCAATGGTTACATGAGGTTCATCAATTAAGTCTAAGAATAAGGTGCTGACAACCAATGTACATACAAAAGATAGTCAATGGTCATTAAAAACCTTTAATGATAATACACTTGAAATATTGCATCAAAGAAGATCGAATGTTAAAATTAAAGGACGTATAATAAAGGAAAGTGGATCAGTAAGGAGATGATGTGTCACACAAAAAATGATGCCAAAAGGACTCAATATTTCTAGACATGAAATACCAACTATCACATTGATAACAACTGGTTAATAGTAAGTTACAAGGTAAAACCATATGTAACCACCTTAGCACATTTAAACTATTATGTCAAATGGATTTGAATGAAAAAATATATATAACAAGGAGTTCGAAGAACACATGCCCATTACACACCTTTGTGAATAAGAGACCTTTGTGTTCTATGTTTAATTTATTAAATTATGCACAAATTTTAATCCCTCTCACATATGCACAGAAGCAAGAAATGGAGATTGGTTTGGCACTCCAACAAACTAGATACCATGATCCATACCCCTTTAATTTCATCAATGTTTTAGAGGACAATATTTTCAACCATGACTAATCCAAAAACCATAACCAAGAGCCTTAACACTCCAACACACTCTACGAGGCTCCAATATAGAGAGACTCATCAATATTCCTAATTTTAGGTAGTTGGATGAGGTGATACTCATAATACTCAATAGATATAATGAGGGTGTGATCCATATCTCATAAGATGTCACAATTTTCATCAACCTTATAACTATGGCATGAGCAATAGGACTCCCATCTCGGGGCAAGTCTCTTATACCTTAAAAAACCAAGGCTACACCAATTAATTTAGACATAAAGTAGAATTATAATAAGGCATCTAGGAGGATCCTTATTCAGAATGACATTTTTGTGTCCATTCTCTCTAAGTGCATCACCAAAAAAAAATTGGTAGACCACCAAGATCACATGATAGGCAAAAAAAGGGCCATTAACATTAGCTATCGAATGACTAGGATGCATGAGAACTTCAATTGGCCTAAATTTTTGGCTTTCAAGATCACAAAAAATTTGACAAGGTCCTTGTTGGAACATATAAGGTGTTCTAATATCATTTTCTCCTAATTCTCTATTTTACTAAATGAAAGTCACTAGAAGGTTTAGTCAACCTAGATGAATATTTTTGGCATTCAAATGCATTTTATAACCTCACCTAGACCAAGATGAGGTAATGATACAACAAATTGTCTAGGTTCAACCAATGGTGGGTTGAGATCCAAACCCTTATCATCTCAAACCTTAGAGTACCTAAGGATGTTTTGCAATAACTAGGGAAACATGCATCTGATACAAAGTTACATGATGGGATCAACATCAAATTCCTTGAATGACCTATAGTAATAACCACTCTAATACCCTTATTCGTTACCATATTGGTTTCTAAGGTATAAGTCCTAAAATAAAAGGCCCTAGTTGTTAGATTAGAGAAACCCTTCTTATATATGCCTCTAAGTGCACAACAACCTTTGCCTACATAGTCCCAAGGTCAAGCACATGCATCATCACAGATAGAAGTAGCTTCATCATTAGTTGATATGGAAAAACATAAGACACAAACATGGTGATCTTCACCATCACCACCAAATAAGAGGACTTGCTACACTAAATCTTGGCTAGATAATAGGCATGTACCAAAAATCATTGTAGAATGCAATATTATAGAGTTAAGTGTATGCTCACATACATAGGAAATGAGGTTTATGATAAAGAATAAGAGAATGAAATTTTATTTTGGAAAGCATTACACACCTTCCAAGTGTAGAATCAGGTGTAATAAGACTTTTGGGTTAATATTACCCAACCTCCTTTTATAATAATAGGCATTATTTTCAAAGAAGTGATGCATAAATACATTCAAATTTAGCTCTTTCATATAGATCCAACTGTAAGATATTTCATCATGTAGGGGGAACCCTCCCCATTATATGAAAGCCCACCACCAAATTTAGTGCATAAGCAAATGACTTATTTTGTGTCTAGAGTGTCTCCAATAAATGAATGAATGGTTTGTTTTACAAATCTATTAGTGGAGGTAAAAACATAATAAACCCAAAGACCTAAACAATAGCTTTAGGAAATGATCTAGGCTTATAAGAGAATGAATAATAATATCACTCTTCTACTATATTCTATACATAAGGCATCATTATGAATAGGTATTGTGATTGAATTGACTTCATCATCTAATTTTCACTCACTACTTGATTTAGAAGAGACAAATCTATTGTATCCCGAGTAGCCCACCAAAAAATTGGATATCATAGCACAACAAGCTACCATGGTTAAACAAGAAGAATAAAAGGCACAACAGGGTAGATGCAAGATAATGGGGGATAAAAGGGGGGTATAAAGCAACACTTTTTTTATGAAAATAACAATAGGTGAACTTAGAGAGAATATTAGAGACACTTCAAAAAGGATTTTGACAATGACATAAAAACATGAATTGTAGCATTTGGAATGTAGTTTCTAAATATTTTTTTTCCAATACCCAAGATGATAAAAGTGTGTGAAATATTTGCATTTATGACAATAGGTTGGTCATTTTATTGTAAAAAGATAAGGAGAGTGCATGTGTACGAACACACTTTTTTTGAGTAAATGATTGATTTTTTGTATGAAATTTCATATATAGATAGGTGAAATTTCAAAGTTTGTTGAGAATATTTTTTTATTAAATTTTTATTATATATATATATATATAATTTTTAAATAATTTTACAAGTCAAAAAAACTAGAAAATTGAAATTGTAAGTGTACAAACACAACTTTTTGACCTTAACTTCATGAAAATCAATTTTTTTTTAAAAGCAAAGTTGACAATGTGTAGATTGTTGAGATATAAGTTTTATAAGCGTTAAATTAATATTCAAAAATTTATAAGGGAATTTATGATGATATGTCTATAGACTATAAGGATGCATGTTACATAGAAATTAAATAATAATTAATAAATAATATCCTAACATATATATATATATATATATATATATATATATATATGAAAACTATGCTTTTTGCTCTACAAACCCATATAATTATTTTTTAAATAATAAAAGTTGTCTGATCAGACGTGTCAATAAAAAGGAAAAAAACCTAAATTTCCTTGGCTGGTCCATGATAGAATTTGGCCAAGTTTGGGACCCCCAAGCCTAAAACTGAGGCAAAATTGGTGGGAGAGTGCGAAAAAAATTGTAAATATCAAAAGGGTGTACACCCTTTGAAAAATGTGTACGCCCTTTTCACAACCACCAATAGATGAATTAATGTATTTGGCCATTGGTCTGTGGATCCCAAAGGGTGTGCATGCTTCTCAAATCACACATGCCTTTTGTGATTCACAAATTTATTTTGCATTTGCCATGAAAATGAGTCATTTGTTCTATTTTTTTCAAATACAAACTATTTTTTCTATTACAACTATGTGAATTTCATGAATTGTTCATCTATTTTGTTTGAATCACTAAGAATTCTTCAATTTTAAATCTAAAATTGTCTTATTTTGGCAAAGATAAATAATGGGGTCAGGAAGTCATTGTAAAAGACCAATCAAAGAGCTAACAAATGAGGAAATTGAAGAGAAAAGAGCAAAAGAAAGAAAAAGACAAGTAGATAGGAGGGCATCCATAAGAGCTTCTAGGCAAGGTGAAGGTTCTTCTTATACACCAGGTAATAATTTTAATGAAAATAACATGCCCAATTCTATAGAATTTATTTTACATATGTTTTTAAATGAGATAAAAGAACCGAGTCAATCTTTATTGTAAGATGAAATTCAAAATGTAGAGCATTTAAGTAATGTATCTGTAATAAATGATGAAACATATGGATAAACACAATATAATGAAATGTCTATTCATAATAAAATTTTTGAGTATGATGATAATCAACATCAAATAATGACCCCAAATTATGTGTCTCCTAATGAAGAGGAATTTAATTCGCCTATAACCCCTAATTTAGATAGTCAATCCTCTAATGTCTATACTATAGTTGAAGTGTTAACACCATGCAATTTAATACAAAATATAGCTCCTACACCCACACCTCCAAGGATAATAAGATGAAAACCAAAGTATTTGGTTAAAATAGACAAAAAAATAATAGAACATATGGAAGGTAAAATGTCAAAAAGAACAGTTCAACGTAATGCTCAACATGTATAAAACTATGCATTTAAGAATAAAAGCCATACAAAATGATGTCAATTATTTGTTAAATTAATGAAAATGCAAAAAATGCACCCTTTGATGAATAATTTGGGGTTAAGAACATTAAACATAGAGGAAAAAAATAGTACAATAGTAAAGAATCTACTTAATGGATTTAAGGTAATAGGCAATAAAAGTTAGAATAAAGATAGTAATGTGGCAAGATGAATAATAATGGAATATAAAGTGAGTAAGTCAACATCTAAAGCTTGAACTCATAATGAAAAAAGTAAATCCTTGAATTTAAATATAAAATCTCTAATAAATGCCATAAAAATAAGAGCAAGGCTTGATGACCCTTCACTCATGGATTTTTGGGTGTTTAGTGGAAGACTCTCACAAAAAGATAAGGTATTAGTTGAAGGAACAAAATAATTGATTGAAATTTTTTGGCATGACAAAATAAAGGTCTCATATAATGTAAAAGATGTCGTTAAAAGAATAAAAGGCTCAAAAAATTGTGAGCTAAATGCAAAACAATTTTTAGACATGACACAAACATAATTTTATAAAAAGTTTATTGAAAAATTTAATGGCCAATTAATAATTAGCCAAAGGTCATTTGAGATGTGCAAGCCTTTCTATATTAAAATCAACCAAGTATGTACCACATGTTGTTGTAGGCTACATGTTGAATTTTCTATGCATTTTGATGTTTTTTGTCATATACATTGTACTTTACATACTGACAAGATTTTTCAAGAATGTATGATGTCTTCCCCACCTAAAACATCAAGATAATTAATCCAAGGTCTTTTCTATCAAAGACCTAAAGGACAGTTTTTTTTTTTTTTCTAAACAATGTTTAGATAAAACATGTAATAGTTGTGGTGGTTTGTCAAATTTGATGAGTTGTTTACATGAAGATATTTCACATGAATTTGGAAAACAACTAGTTGATTATAAGAAGTACATATATATTAAGTATGTGTTAAAAGATGCAAAAGAGTCATCAAGATGTAAATTGGTTAGGACCAAAGCTTTTGTATGTGATTTCATGTTTGAATTCAAAAATAATATAATCTATCAATATACAAGACACACATAAATAAAAATGGTTAGATAATCAATTAAAATCATACAATGAAAAATTCCTAATTGGCACCATTATTTTAGTTGTGTATTTTGCTAAAAAATACACACTACAACCAAAAAATGAGGTTCAATCCCAATATTATAATTCAATTCAAGTTAAATTTTTTGTTCATATTACATTTAGACATGCATCTGATAGCACATATGACAATAGAAATATTTTGAGGGAGTACCATTTTTATATGAATGATGATATATCTATTTCTCCAAAGTTTGTCTAGGGTTGTTTTGAGATATTTTATATGAATATGAATGTAAGATAAATCATGTTTGATACACACTACATTTGGTTAGATAATTATGTAGTGCAGTTTAAGAATTCTAGAATGTTTTACTAGTTAAGTAGATTGCATAAGAAGAATGGAGTTCAACATTTTTGGAGATTCTTTGAGGCTAGACATGGAAAAGGGGGACATTATGGTTTTGGTGCATGTGTAAAAAGAGCCCTTAAAAGAAAGTAGAAAAAGCACAAGAATGGTGCTAATTTGATTGATGTAGAAAGTATTTTGAGTTGGTGTAATGAAAATATTTATCATGGATTACATAAAAATTCTCATGTATGAATATTCTTTTGTTTAATAGAGGAACAACATAAGGTAATGTATGAAGATTGCATTATGGTACCTAGATCGAGTATTTTCCACTCTATTCAAAGCTCAAATTCAAGTTAATGGAATATTTATACTAGGGATATGGCATGTTTTTATTCCTCATGTATGGAATTTAATTGAAATTAATGTGAGTCAAAATAATGGGTTAGCAAATGGTATTAAAGACCCATATCACCTGTAGAGAGTAGACATTCACTCCAACAACTGATAGATTGTGAAATGGCATCATCAGTTGACTTTGACCACATACAAGATCTTGTGAAACTAGGTATAATTTATTATTTAATTAAATATGCAACCTTAGATATTAGTGATATTTTTATTTTTTCTAGATGTAATTATAATTTGATTATATTTTAAGTGCAAGGCATGTTTTTTAAGTAATTGCAATGGAGAATAATGATGAGGGAATAGACTACTACTTTTCTCATGTAGATGAAAAATATAAACCAAAAATGTTATGGATGGAGAAGAGATAATTTATCCCACTAAATCCGTAGTGGTGATTGAAACTAGCTTCATAGGTATTATCATAAAAAAATAAAACAATCGTTATTTGAGGACTTTAAAACACACAGGATAGTGCTTCATTATTCAAACCTTGTTATTGCTACAAATATTCAAATGATAAAATATCATGGAAAGACTCACAATAGAACTTTGTGAAAAGTGCATGAATCTGACCATGAAGTGATTCTTGAAACACTTGCAAATAGAGCTAATCCTAAAGGTATGCTAGATTGAATTAGTAAGTTTATCTAGCTTATTTCAAATTAATATAATAAATTTATTTGATTTAATGTACTTTATTTTTTAACTATTTTATGATTATGTGTTTATTTTTGTTTAAAACTTTTACTAACAATTTAAATCTAGGTTAGTGTCACCATACGAGCTTCCACCTTCACGTGGTTAGTGTCCGACGAGAGAAGATTATCTTCTTGAAACAAAGAGAAGCCAAAATAGTTTATATTAATTTCATCTACCTTAAGCAAATCCTTTTTCACATTATCTTTGTTTATCCTTTCAAGAAAATGTTGATGTAGGGGAACCCTTTAGGGATGTCATCATGATGTCATTTTTGGCTTGAAATAAGGTAGGAGACGTTTTAGATTAGCTTTTGGTCCTTAGGAGTCTTTACTAGGTGTCTAGGATTCATAAAATTCAAACTTTATAGTTTCCCATGACAAGAACTATTCAAAAATTTGAATTTTGTAAGCCCTTTTGATGGATCATAGCATTTATTTGATGATGTGAGATATAGTATCATATAATTAAGAGTATTATGAAAGGTGAAGGGTTTCTAATGCCTTGAACCTCATATGACATGGTTTGCATATTAAGTTAAGATGTAACCAAGGGTGTGTCCAAGACTCACACATGGAGAATGAATCAAGAATCAATTATTGGTTGGTGATAAGGGTATATATTATTTTCATAGTCTCTAAATGAAGATTAGATCCTAAAAAGAATCCAAACATTTGAATTTAGTCATTTGGATAATTTGAAAGTGTGCACATTCAAATATATAGGGAAAATCCTTGTCTGTAGGTGTGTGATAGAGATTTCAAGGAAAATTTGATACCTATTCCTCGTATAATGCATGAATATCAGTGTGTGAATTATGAGGAATGTCTAAAAACTCATTGTGCATCTATAAAGGTCTTTTGCAACCCTGAGTTATTTGTATTGTAAGTTTACCAGGGTTTGGATAAACCCAGTTCTCTAAATTATGTCGATATCAAAGTTATGAAAGGTAATTAGGTTATGTGAGTAATTGGAGGAGATCCCAAATGTTTATACAGACCTAAAAAAACTTGTTTGAAGTTTCCAACCTTGATAAACTCATTTTATGAATTTTTTAGACCTCTCAGGCCTGTATAGAGACCTAAAAACCCTAGATTAGGGTTTGGGTTGTAGAAAGAGATCCCACCAACCAAAAAGGCCTAAAATTTGTCATCAGGGTGGTTTTATCCATATATAAGATATTTTTATGGTTTCAAGTTAGTACTTTCATTATTATGTATGGATTTGGGACTGTAGGTCTATTACGAGGCTAAATAGGCCTAATTGAGGCTTGGGATAGTTGAATAAATAGGGCATACATGTGGAATTTGGAAAAATGGAGGATAGTGGAGCTAAAAAACCCAAATAATTCCTAGGAAATGATCTCATTTTGTTTTTAAATTCTATTGATATTCCAAACCAAGGAAGTTTACTCCTAAACAGGGCTAGTAAGGGATTAATGCTAGAAAGAAACTTGTGTGAATAAAATGAGTAGGGGGATTGAACTTAGCTATATAAATAGGGTTATAAAAAGAGTTTTATAAGAAAGAAGGAAATCCTGATGTGAATAAAAATTCATTGGGCTTTGATTCCCCATGCAAAGGTTACTTTGGCATTGATGATTTGTGAGAGTATCATGAAGGTTAAAGAAAGCACATGAATAGTGAATGATACATATGATTGAAGGTTATTAGATGATTTTTTGATAATTTAAGGAACATTTGAAACTAATGTAACATTTTCCTATATTTTTCATAACATAGAAGGTTAATAAAGCATTTCTATGTTGCAAACCTACACAATGTGATCAAGAGCAAGAAAGTGTGATATAAACTCTGCATCAAACATGAAAATAATATTATATATGATCTCTTAGAGTAATTTTCCCTACACATGTAGGACCTGATGGTTTGTCTCTAGCCCTCATAGTTCTCATGCAATACGTGATGGAAGTTCATTCATTTTGCACATTTGGGGACAAGTGAATTATCTTAAGGGATTCCTCTGATCAACTACAAATTTGGATTTTGATGGTCCATTGAGACATGAAAAAAGTGATTATAGACTAAAAATTCCTATCCTAATATGTTTTCATAGACGGTTCATTTATTGGGTCGATGAATCAAAATCTACGGCCCTCACTGACCAAGTTTTGGCATGTTCTAAGAGATTTGGTTGCAGGAGAAACCTCCTTGTTGCATATCATCATTCATAAGTTACATAAAATACTCTTGAGATTTCTTATAGTGTTCATCCTTACATTTGTACTACCTGACGGTTCATCTCTAACCCTCATGGTTCTCATGCAACATGTGATGGAATTTTGCTCATTTTGCACATTCAGGGATGAGTGAATTCTCTTAAGGGATACCTCCAATCAAGTACAACTTTCACTCTTGGGACTCTACCAATACCTAAAAAATATGATTCTAGCCTAAAAATGACTATCCCAATGTGTTTGTGTAGATGGTTCATTGATTGGGCTGACGAGTTAGAATCTACGACCTTCACTAACCATGTTTTAGCATGTTTTGAGAGATTTGACTATGAGAGAAACCTCATTTCCACATCTCATATGTCATGAGTTACATAAAATCCCATCGATCTTTCTTAAAGGGCTCATCCCTATACATATAAGACCTAATGGTTTGTCTCTATTCCTCATGGTTCTCGTGCAATGCATGATAGAAGTTTGCTCATTTTGCACATTCAAGGATGAGTGAATTCTCTTAAGGGATGCCTATAATCAACTAGAAATTTCACTCTCAAGGACCTACCAAGACCTAAAAAAGGTGATTCTATCCTAAAAATGCCTATCCCTACATGTTTGTGTAGACATTTCATTTATTGGGATGATGAGTCAAAATTTATGACCCTCACTGACCAAGTTTTGGCATGTTATGAGATATTTTGATGTGAGAGAAACCTCATTGACACATATAGTCCATCATGAGTTAGATAAAATTATAATGGTGTTTCTTACAAGGATCATCATTGCATGTTTAGGACATGACAGTTCATCTCTAGCCATCATGGTTCTCATGCAATGTGTGACCAAAGTTTTCTCATTTTATACACTCAAGGATGAGTGAATTCTCTTAAGGGATGCCTTTGATCAACTATAAATTTTTCTCCCAGTGGTCTACCAAAACCTTAAAAAGGTGATTCTAACCTAAAAATGCCTATCCCAATGTGTTCACATAGATGGTTCATCTATTGGGTTGATGAGTCAGAATCTATGACCCTCACTGATTAAGTGTTGGCATGTTCTGAGAGATTTGGCTATGAGAGAAACCTCATTTCCACATCTCATCCATCATGAGTTACATAAAATACTATTAGGGTTTCTTATAGGGACCATCCCTACATGTGTAAGACTTGACAGTTCATCTCTATCCCTCACGGTTCTTGTATAATGCATGATGGAAGTTCATTCATTTTGCACATTTAGGAATGAGTGAATTCTCTTAAGGGATGCCTCTGATCATCTGCAACTTTCAATCTTAGGGGTCTATCAAGACTTGACAAATGTGATTCTAGCTTATAAATGCCTATCCTAACATGTCCACATCGATGGTTCCTCGATTGGATTGATGAATCAAAATCTATGGCCCTCACTCACCAAGTTTTGGCATGTTCTTAAAGATTTGGTTACGAGAGAAACCTCATTGTTGCATCTCATCTGTCAGGATTTACATAAAAACCTCTCAAGATTTCTTAGAATACTCATTCCTCCATGTGTAAAACCTGATGGATAGTCTCTATCCCTCACAGTTCTCATGCAATGTAAAACCAAAGTTTGCTCATTTTGCACACTCAGGGATGAGTGAGTTCTCTTTAGGGATGCCTCTGACCAACTACAATTTTTGCTTTTTGGGGTCGATCGAAACCTAGAAATGTTATTTTAGCCTATAAACGTTATTTTAGCCTAAAAATTTCCATCCAGACATGTTCATGTAAATGGTTCATCTATTGGACTAACGAGTCAAAATCTTTGACCCCCATTGACCAACTTTTACCTCGTTCTAAGAGATTTGGCTATGAGAAAAACCTCATTGTCACATCTCATCCATCACAAGTTAGAGAAATTCCTCCTAGGATTCTTAGAGTACTCATCCCTCCACATGTAGGAACTAATGGTTAGTCTCTATCCCTCATGGTTCTTGTGCAATGCGTGATCGACGTTTGCTCATTTTGCACATTTAGGGATGAGTGAATTCTCTTACAGAATGCCTATGACCAACTACAAATTTCACTTTCAAGGCCCAACCGAGACCATAAAAAGGTTTTTCTAGCCTAAAAATGCCCATATAGACATTTTCAGGTAGATGGTTCATCGATTGGACTGATGAGTCAAATTTTATGGGCCCCACTGACCAACTTTTACCCTATTCTAAGAGATTTGGCCTTAAAATAAACCTCATTGCCTCATCTCATCCATCATGAGTTAGATAAAATACTCTTGGTATTTCTTATAGGACTTGTCCTTCCATGTGTAAGACCTGATGGTTAGTCTCTATCCCTCATGGTTCTTGTGCAATGTGCATCCAAAGTTTTCTCATTTTGCATACTCAAGGATGAGTGAATTCTCTTTAGAAATGCCTCTAACAAACTACAACTTTCACTTTAGGGGCCTAACCGAGATCAAGAAAAGGTTTTTTTAACTTTAAAATGCCCATTTGGATGTGTTTGCATAGATGGTTCATTTTTTGGGCTAATAAGTCAGAATCTACGACCCCCATTGACCAACTTTTACCTCACCCCATTCTGAGAGATTTAGATGCAAGAGAAACCTCATTGTTGCATCTCATCCATCATGAACTAGATAAAATATTATTAGGATTTATTTTAGGATTCACCCCTCCATGTGTAGGACCTAATGGTTAGTCTCTATCCCTCATGGTTCTTGTGTAATGCATGATTGAAGTTCACTTATTTTGCACACTCAGGGACAAGTGGATTCTCTTCAAGGATGCCTTCAACCAACTACAACTTTCACTTCTATGGATAGATTGAGATTTGACAAAGGTTGTTCTAGACTAAAAGTGCCCATTTGAACATTTTCATGTAGAGGGTTCATCGATTGGGCTGATGAGTTAGAATCTATGGCCCCCATGGACCAACTTTTACCCCATTCTAAGAGATTTGGATGTGATAGAAACCTCATTTCCACATCTCATCCATCATGAGTTATAGAAATTCCTCTTGGGATTTTTTAGAGGACTCATCCCTCCATGTGTAAGATCTGATGGTTAGTCTCTATCACTCATGGTTTTTGTGCAATATGTGATCGAAGTTAGCTCATTTTGCATATTCAGGGATGATTGAATTCTCTTCAGGAATGCCTCCAACCAACTGCAACTTTCACTTCTAAGGCCTAACAAAGATTGAAAAAAGGTTGTTTTAACCTAAAATCTCCCATCTAGACATGTCCACATAGGTATTTCATCGAGTGGACTCCTCGACCAATCAAGTATGTGTAAGAGATACCCTTTTTCTATTTTTCTTTGATAACGAGGAGAGAGATTGGTTTAGAAACTTCAAAATTGAGTCTATAAAATCCAAATAAAGGTTGAAACACCTCTAATACATTTTTATAGATCTCATAAAAGGATCATTTGTTGTAAAAAAAACTATATCTTGAGTTTTGACCTACTAGAGGGTAATTAGGCATAATAGACAAAATGTGATTTTATGAATTTTTGGGTAAAATATTAAAATTGGAAAGACAAAACTATTATCTAAGCATTTCTAATTCATAAAACATCTAAATACATATGTCTAAGGTGTTTTGAAGTGCTAATTCAATACAAAATGGGTTTTGGCATGTTAGAGCAACATTAAGACTAGTAAGTCTATGAGAGGTTTTTGATCAAATTCTTTGTAATAGACCTTTTGAGGTGTTTCAAAATTTGAGTCACCTAAAAAATATTGTGATAAGGTATTTTAGATTTATCTATACCCTTGTTTTCAAATATTTTTTGTTTTTATCTTTTTGAGGTATTTAGGCTTTATTAACTTGTAGAGAGCTTTGAGTCTTTTGAGTTCAAATAGACAAAACCAATAGATGGATTGGTTTTCCATATTGAGATAAAGATTGAAAATGTCTTTAAGGACCATAAGAATATAACCTAAAGTTGTATATACTAGTTAAGGAGTATCGAAGTTTCTTAACTCTCTTCATTTGTGTCTATATTCTTGCCTTGCTAAAATTGTAAATTTGTGGACAGTCTAGAGAGGGATATCAATGTTGATATTAACCCATGTATAAGTAGGCCATAGTGACTGTATGGACACAGATAATTGTCTTTGATTGTTTTATGGACAAGTAGGAGTTGAATACATACACAAGTGCAACACTAGACCTCCTAGCATTTATGATCAAGTATAATCTATGAAATTTGCATGTCCATGAAATTGATCCCAAGTCCACTTAAATTTCCTTATTACTTCTTATTTTGGTGAAGTATTTTACACATTATATTTGGTTTAAGAGGTCATTAATATTAATATTGGACACCCTATATTTGGTTTAAGAGGTATTATCTTGCCCTGATCAAGGAGATCCTATATTTAACACCAAGATTCATCATTCTCCCAAATTTATTTATGATAGAAAAGTTTTTTTGTAAGTGGACCAAATATATGTGGTGTTTTAATACATAGTTCATTGGAATAAATTCAAGATCTAGGAAGAATCCATTATGTGGCTTCAATAGCTTGTCAAGTTTTTGTTATTGGGACATTGATTTCATTGATCACACTATAAATTATTACTTTCTTTCCTACACATGTGTCTTAAGATAAACCATAATCAACATGAAACTATGCATGTGCATGATTAGTTTATGACATTGTTTATAAGATACCAATGTGACTTTGGTTAGTGGAGTTGACTATAATAGGGTGAAGAAGCAATATCTTGGGTGTACTTCCCAAACTTTTGGTTTCTCTTGATATATGTAGAATCTCAATCATAAAAGTACAACCTCCCTAATAATATCCTATAGACTTCAAGAGGCACAATATTACAATTGATGGTTCCATCCATAGGCTCAAATTTATACTAGAATGTGCATTAGCTCCAAACCTATATATTTGTACCTTATTGAATCCACCCCATGGATAATAGATTGTAATGCACAATAGTGGAAAGGCCAAGTTGTTGGTTTGTAGATAGTGTGATGATGTTATTCTAACTTAGATTGTTAATGATAAGATGAAGAGGTTGAACCTTGACCCATAACATGATATGGAAGAGGAGTTCACACTCGTTAGAGGTCTCTATGGAAGTGGTGCTGGTGAATAGAAAAGTGTTATTTGGTTCAATATCATCTATATGTGCATGATATGATGTAAGTTTCCAAAGAAAGGATTGTTACACCCAACATTGAGAGTGTTCATGGCTCTCTGGTAATTGTTGATGGTACCACTTTTCACTATAATTATTTGTGCCTTTGTCTGAGCTAGAAGGCATATGAGGAGTCAAGTTTTGTGCTTAGGTTGTTATCCTTTATGAAAATCATTTTGCTTCTATGCCAGAGATCTAGATGGGGAATTATATGTGGGTTGGAAAATAAATAGCAAATGTAAATGAAACAAATAAATAGAAAATATCACATGTAAATGTAAAATATACATAATGATTCAAAGCACCTAACTTAGAGAATAATGTGATTTTTTAAACCCCATATGAAGTAATAATTCAATCATTAACCAATAATATGTGTAAACATTAAATGATAAAAATAGAAAATACACATAGTTAAAGGAATCATATTATCGAATAGCATATATGCGATATATGCAAAGTTCTATGTCATAATTTAACATAAATAATATAACATACATCAAGAAAAAATGTAGACCATAAAAATGTGCTATATAGGCATACAATGTGGGCCATATTGGCATACAAAATAGATTATGTTTAAAACTAGATCCCTAGCACAACAACTAGCTCTCCTGCTCTGCATGACCTCCAAATAAATTATGCTTTATTACCATAGACGTAGAGCCAGGGGTGTTGGATGCCTCGGTATGAAGAGATACTCTCCTCTTAGCATGTGAGTCATCCATTACTTCATCGACAACTGATGAAAATGTTTGTCTCTACACAACATAGAAAATATAAAAATTAATGCATTAAAACTGTATATTGAAAATTTGATAATTTTTTCAAAAAATGAAAAATTTTGTAAAATGATTCTACATTCACCATATTCCATCTAAATGGTTGTCTAGGGCTATGAGACTGCATGTAAACTTGCAATGGGAAATCCTATGTAGCATACATATATTGTTAGATTTAGATTTGCATACAATTATGTAAATATGGCATAAAATAGAATTTCTTAAAAATAAAAAAAAAATCGAACTATGTGTTCTCACCAATCTTTGTCCTTGAATAATAACCTATTGTGGAGATAGTGGATTCTCTGATGTAGCAACAACATCACCTATACATTTTTCTCGTTTATGAGGGGTGCCCATAGAATCCCTCATCATCTATAAAACCAATAAATAAATAATATGTGAATCCAAAGAACATGATAAAAATCTATGACTATAATATATATTAAAATAGAGTTTTTGGTTCAAAGGACAATAAACATGTAAATGATTAAATACGCTAATTTAAAAATTTACAAACTTGTGTGTAGGGTACACCTATGCAAATTACGACCTCTATAATAGAGTCAAGACCTGCTGAGGTACCCATAATATCACCAATCAACTAGATACAAACAACAAATAACATGTTTAGTCAAATAAATTAGTCAATTCAGTAAACACATGGACTAGAAAATAAACTTAATATTCTTTTACAAATAAAAACAAACTATAATTCAAATTAAACCTATGTATCAAATATAGATGGGGAATAATCCTCTACAACAGGATCTTGGCGTATCTTGATAGGAGTCATTGAAGATACTACATCTCATATAGTGTGTAAAATACTAGTCTCATGCGCCACTAAAGCATCTACACGTGGCATATGTTCTGGCAGGTTAATGTCTACAATGCTCCTGTTTGGCATGCTAGTGTCTGGCACATTGACTCATTCATATATATATATGGTGTATGCTTTGGCATGCTAGTCTCCATAAATATACTCTATGTATGTTGAAATTGAATAGGAGGTCCTATACACTTCCTCTCGCATGATGTGTGATGATGAACAAGAACTATAACATGAGTAGGAGGGACACTAGCACCTATACCAACACCAACACCACCATTGTCATCACTACCACTACCACCAATATTAATACCATCAACACCACCACTGCCACTAGCACCACCATTACCACTAGCACCACTTGTAGGCTGAGTAGAAGTCTTCAAAATATGCATACCATGATCAATCATAATTTGTGTCAAACTAGTAACTGCCTCAAGGGTGTCCATTTGTATGTTACGATAACATTTTTTAGGAATAGTGGCATGTGATATTGTTCTTCTATTTCTCAGAGGTCGATTATGATGGTTTTGGTCCTACCTGGCACTAGGTCTATAAAATGAAGACCCACCTTCCCTACCTTGGGATACCTTCATGTTAAAATAATTTAGAATTGCTTGCAATACAAACTCATAGTATAATTTTCTCAAAAAATATAATGAAACCTCATTATTGTTGCATAGAGGCTCATCAAACACCATCTACCACCTATCCCAAAAGTTATTTTTAATCTCTACATGAATACACCAATCAATATTAATGTGTTTGCAATTTTTTGGTGGAGGTAGGTAGGTTCTAGGTTTAATACATAAAGCACACAAAACTTCTTTTGTTATTTTTATTTCATATTTTCATATGACAATTTATCAGAATAAAATTGTTTCAGAGCCTCTCTTCGATGCAACATGGCATCCAATTGTGAAGTCACATTTCCTGCTACCATTTGAAGAGTGATGCAAACCATTGATAATTATCTATAATTGTTGACATTTGGCATTATATTGCTCATACAATTCAACTTATTCTCATTCAAAATCAAACTCTTGGGGGTTTTATCCAACATTTTCTTCAAGAAATGGATCCATCAAACTTATATATCTAAATTTTTTAAAAAAATAAAATAAAAAAAATAGCCAATGCAAAAAATTCAATGGAAATTTAAATTCAAAACCCTAGTTTAATAAGTTAAAAAATAACATACCTAATGTGAAGCAATCCAATGTTGAATCCCATTGCCAGAATGAAGCTCCAAACCATGTGTGTCAATCTACAAATTTAACAAAAAAAAATTCCTCTTCCTCTCTTAGCTACAGGTTTTTGTCTACAACCCATGAAAATAAGAAAAAAATGAAAGGTTTACACCCTTTATTGTTTACATAGGGCATATGCCATTTAGAAACGGTGAGCTCCCTTTGTAAATGGCATACACCCTTTGTAAAGGGTAAATGCCCTTTGTTAACCACAAAGGGCATACGCCCTTAAGGCTCAGGCAATAGCTTGAGCCTTAGATTTTCAAAACAAAGGGCATGTGCCCTTTTAAAAAGGGCATACACCCTTTGTAAAAGAAATTGCAAAGTTGGGGGAGTGTCATTTTTTTTATCCTCCAACTTTGTGCATTGACTCAATAGGTGGCTATAAAGAAGGCTTGGAAGATAGAGAGGAAGAAGAAAAAGGAAGAGGCCAAACACAAGGCTACCAAGGAGGAAAAATAATAGAAGATGAGTAACACAGGGAAAGGTTGAGGAAGCTGTAGTAGAAAAGAAAAGAGCCAAAGAAGCAAAGGTGAAAAAGAAATAGGAAGAAGAAGTAAAATTGGTAAGCGCAAGAAGCACAAAATAAAAATGATGAGGTTGAGGCTATAACAAAGGCACAAGAAGAAGAGAAGTCAAAAGAATCAATACACATTTAGATAGAGCAAGTGAAGAAATAGGCCCAAAAATAAGAGGCTCAGAACAAGGCTGAGGTAGATGCCAAAACCAAGGCTGAGGTAGATGTCAAAACCAACGCTGAGGTAGAGGCCAAATCCAAGACCAAAGTAGAGTGTCAGGCTCAACAAAAAAATGCAACCAAATAGACTGTTGAGACCTCAAAGATGATGGGGATACCTGAGACCCAACATCCATCATCCACATCATAGGGCTTGGATTCTAACCAAGGGGGTGCACATGAGGAGGCATCATAGTAGAAGCCCTAAATATCTAACCAATAGTTATGGGATATCCATGCACCCTCCACATGTTACACAACATTTTCTCTAATTATCATATAGATCAATAAAGCACCTATAGCATCTATGACTTCAACTTTGGTCTTAGCTACAATGGTGCAAAAAGCCTTACTTAATGTTTCATACCTACCTATATCTAACCAAATTGATGGAGTAACTACTTTTTAGGAATCCATCACGTAAAATGTGTCTACCTTGGATCAAGACGTGTTACAACTTAGGGAGGAGAATGTAATCTCAACCTCCACCTCACTAAATCTTGTGAGCAGATCGATACTACATAATTCACTAAATATTGGCTTGTTATGCAAAAGTTGCAAAAACGTTGCACACAAGGATAGAATATTGAGGCTGAGACAAAGGCCATTTTTAAGATTCTTGAAGAATATGAATAGGTCCTAGATATTGTGGCACACCAAGCCCAAAACATAACTTAGAATGTGCTCGACTAGAAGCAAAAATTATCCAATACATGGAGGAGGCCATGCCATATTTCATGAATGCTGATAAATCCAAAGCTTCCATGGAAGACCATTTTATAACTCATACACTAGATGTCACACTCAAACAATCAATTGAATCTAGAGATAATGTCATGTTGAAGATGCAGACTTGGCAAAATGACTACACAATACCTTTATGAGTATTCAAACTAGGAGGTACACAGATAAGATGGAGGAATTATCCCAAGAAATTAAGGTGAAAGTATCTAATGCATAGGATATGATCTTAATAACGAAGGATGAGGACATCTAAAGTTTGGTTGAGTGCTAAGTGCCACTGAAAAATCGAATTAATATAGTTAGAGAAGCTATCATAGATTGGACATTGTTCAAAAAAGACATGTCTCATTTAGATAGTTCGATCGCAGACATCATCGAGGACCCTCAATTTATTCCTCCAAATCAACTCTAATAGGACTCTGTCAAACAAAGGTTGTTGTAGCTTCACAACTTACACCTCAACCACACCCACTAGCTCCACCAATAGATTCTATGATACCAAATTCTTCTTCATCACCATAAGTGGAACCATGTACGTAGCCTTCTCTAACTCAGCCAACACAGTCCATGCCAACATCTTATTTGTAGGTACTATGCATACTTTAGTTTTGTAATTTTGAAGCATTTTATAGTAAGAAGGCCTTGGGCATTAGGAGTGGGAGGTTGGTTGAAAACCCATAAAGGGCGGCCACTTGGTTATGTTAATCTATTGAAAACTTGGAAGGGTGGTAAATTAGTATGATAGTTAAAAACCCAAAAATGTGGCTAAGTAATGCACAAGGGGTGAAAATTGATGAATGACACCTTGAGTGATTACTGCAACATATGCTTCTAGTCCAGTTCCTCAAAGTAGGATAATTTTTAGTTTCAACACAAGGCACACTTCCTGCAACTTTGTCTCAGAACGAGACAATTGTTTATGTACAAAAAAGTGTTGGTAGTAACAGACTGTAATTGATAGACATGTGTGCAACTCACACTATTTTTATATTATGTATCTCTTTTTGTATGTATTCAATATTTGGAAGCATATCAAGAGTCTTGAGAAGGCAAAGACTCTTTCTTTTGTTTGTAACGAAATAATGGAATATGAAGCGACAATACCTTGTAAATGCTCTATATATAGCATTCATTTGTATTATAAAAGAGTTATGATGTGATATAGATAAATATAGAGTTCTAGAATGGTTTCCACCAAATGTCTTTTATCATTGTTTTGTGCATAGTGAATGCTTTGTTTGTCTAAGTTTGTTTAATCATGTATAGTATTTATGTAGGTTCTTGATGTACTAAGACTATATTATTTTGCATAGATATATCTTAATTAACTAGAAACAACTTTGGTTCAGTCAATGTTCATATCTATGTTATAATTATGTTCACACTTCGCATTGATATCCCTGTATTAACATGTTTTGATGGGTTTTTCAAGAATCTTTGCTAACATGTGGCAAACTAGGTATACAACAAAGAAGATCAATTTCAAATACTTCAACCTGTCTATTTAGTCAAATAAAATTAGGGTCCTAATTATCTATCTCTTCAAAATCAACTCAGAAAGTTACAAAACCTAAAATTAACACAAGTCACAATAGTAGTTACATATTAAAGTTAGTTGTAGAGGATAACAATCGACTGTCGATTTTGTTCGAAGTCACAATTGGCAATCCATTGACTCTGTCCCCTTCTCAAATCACAGTCATATTCTTGGGTTGCAGTCTAGCCAATTCTAGAAGCTTGATTCCAATCCTATAATATAAATACAATGCCTATGTGTCTCGGTTTTAATCACTTATTTCTCTCTCTCTTATCATGACTATTAGTTTCATTTCCATAGTTTAGCACATATGGGTTCCATTTAAACCCATAGTTTATTATATTGGACAGCTTATATCCCTAGTGTGTGCATTGTTTTAGAATAACATTGTGACTATTTACCCATTTTATCATTATTTTCAAAAATATAACCAACCTTGTCGATGTATCTAATTATCTCTTGTTCATCATCTTCTTGCAAATCAATTATGCTTTTTAGCCTAAAAAATTGCACAATATAAACTTGTACTATT
Source organism: Torreya grandis (assembly GCA_037957365.1). Classification (NCBI taxonomy): domain Eukaryota; kingdom Viridiplantae; phylum Streptophyta; class Pinopsida; order Cupressales; family Taxaceae; genus Torreya; species Torreya grandis. The sequence goes on from JARHVA010003931.1 coordinate 277,396, forward strand.
ATCTTTTCCTCCCTCAAAATTTGAAACTCTTCACATAAATTATGTTTATAAAAAAAAATAATTAACTTTTCTTTTTAAGTATCTTTGACCATATCCCTATTTTCTCCTTCCCTCACCACCTTCTAGCATTTTATATTTTCTTCTACCATAGAGCAACTAGAGACTTCAAATTTTTATGCTCCAAATTCAACCTTTTATAGATCATTTTCATGAATCCCTTCCATCTCAAAGTATATTTTTAGCTTATGGATCCAATTTATGAACACTTCTAAACTTAATTCATCTTTAAAATTAGAGTACCAATTTTAACTTTAAATTATTTTAGACACAAATAATGTCAATGAGTCTTTCTATAAATCTGTTGTTCCAACTCAATCCCTTTGAAATTTTAGTTCTAATTCCTCGTACCTCAACCTAACCTGAAAGGCCTATAACCTTCTTAATAATTCAATTGTTTTTTATCTTTTTAAACTTCCATTTCTTTGCCTCTACTTACCCAATTTAATGTTATACCCCTTTGAACCATGGTACTAGATACAAACTGATACACATGGTTCAACAACAGCCATGGTACTAGATACCAAACTGATGCATATGGTTCAACAACTCTGCTCCTTTGTTTCTAGATGGAACTGCTGCTCACATGTACAAACATCCAAACGGCAATGGGTGTAACAACTTACAGAATTAGTAAACAAAAAAACATAAACCATAAGCATTAAGGAAGTGCAGTAAAAATTCATCATAAAAAATATATAAGCATATATAACAGATATCATAGACTGGAGATCGTAAAAACGGGAAAAAGAACAAATAGACACGATGGTTACTTGGGTAGCTACACTCCTAGTCACTCTAATTGCCAGAAGTATTTTTTATTTTATTTTTTATTTAAGCTATTCTACCTGAACAACGTTTTCTTATTCCTCCAAAACACGGCATTTACAACGAGTTTTATTTTTAGAAGAACATCCTCTTAAAAAAAATTCAACAATTCAATTAACATATATATTAATTTATAATGATGTTGGAAAACGCTATCCTTTTTCAATAAATTTTATGGAAGTTACTGCTCCTCTTTCTTTCTTTTTCCTGAACAAGGGATTCCATGAAAAATGAAAAGTTTAGAAAAATAAATTTCAAAATATTTTTTAAAATTGAGGAACAACTAAATTCTTAAAAAGAAAATTTAAGTTTTTTAAAAAAAAGGTATTTAAGTTTTGTTTTTTTTTCTTTTTATTTTGTAGAAAGATATTTTAAGGGTTGTAGTTTGATTGGTGAGGATGGTTATTTGTATCCATCTATCTCGAGAATTCTTTTAAGTATTCTACATGGAGAGTCAAACGGTTAAAGTCAAGATCATGATCTATATGACTTTGACAATGTAGATGACATTCTATAATAATTCAATGATTCCATATGAATGTTGCCTTTAAAACAGGCACAACAAAATTCAATTTATAAATGAACAAACTCTGTTTAAACATTTCCTCTTAAATAAAAATATAACAATATCAAATATTATATCTTGAAAAATTACAATTATTATCCCAAAAATTGTAGGATACAACTATTTTTAATATATACATAATTTAAAAATCTTTTAAGAAAATTTAAGAGGCTCCTCAGTAAAACATCCATGGAGGGAGGACACTTGTAAGGCAGAAATAAAACTTAAAATAGTTTCAAAGCTTGGAAGCAAATAAAGGCTTTGACAGCAAGTCTTATTTTAGAAACAATAACGTGAAGGAAGCTGCTGCGTCATAGAAAGGATTGGGTTCAGGACTAATGGTAATGAATGTGGGCATGCCTCATATTCCTGGTCCAGAAGGGGTAATTAATTCAAGGTTTTCTGGGCCAAGTCTGTCTGGGAAAGAGGAATTGCATAAGGATACTTTAACACTTCTCAGGGAATAAGCTGAATGATTTGCCTCCTTTCATCAATAAATTTGATTTAAATGTTTAGTAATATTCAGTAGAACCCTGTAACATATGGGTGGGGTGTTTCTTCAAACATACACATACTTAACATTATAATCTATTATATATAATTCAAAATATAGGCAGTGATGCCAACATCAATATAATTCGAGAAGAAAGTTCTAATATAAAACTTGACATAATGAAATGAGTTTTAACTTATCTATCAATGGTTTTGGTAGTCTGATCTCTGATGCTACGAGTTTGAATACGGTGGCAACTGTTGGGTAATATGCCGTCTCCTAGTCAGCTGCTGGGCTAGTTCATGTTTGGCGCTGCTCTGGTTATACCATGCTATGATATTATGAAACATGATATTTAGTTGCTGGCTATTGGCGTCGAAAAGCTCGGATAAACTCTGTCATGCTGGACTTTGGAGGTTTTGTTTTGCTGGTTTTGGAATTGGTCTCTAACAACTAAAAATTTACAAAACATACACAGAATCTTAATCCCTGTTGATCATAATTCGTCCATTAATGAAAAAAGATTGCCTTATGCCCCTTTCAAGAACCCACATTTGTTTTGTCGCTCAAGATTAACCATAATATTGTTATGAGTGATGCTGTAAAATACAGATCTAGGGTGTAAATGTTCTGTTATTAGATGTGTATTTGATCGTCATTTCAAAATTTTCCTCTTTTTCCAAAGGAAGTTAATAAAAAACTGTAATATTTTGATTATATAGCGGAGTTTGAAACCCTTTGTTTTTAATAAATATCTTTTTTAGTTTAACATATTAGTATAATTATATTGATATGATTTTCACCAGTCAATATAAAATTTATGATGAAAATGATAAAATTATCACAAAATAAAAACATATATATACATGATTTAAATAAAACATAAAATTTATTTTCATTCCCTTTCAAATCATTTTACTTGCTCTCTCAATTGTAAAAAGAAATATCATAAAATTGAACCCTGTAAAACATGAAATTTATTTTCATTCTCTATTAATCTTCTCACAAACTATCTATATAAAAAACTAAACACTTAAATCTCTCAAATTATGTACAAAAATTTATTTTCATTCTCTATTAATCTTCTCAAAAACTATCTATATAAAAAACTAAAGCCTTAAATCTCTCAAATTATGTACAAAACTTTGAAGCAAAGTTCCACTAATGTTCATCGAAAAACTATCACAACCGTTTCTATAAACCCCTTCGTTCCTCTTAAGCCTATCTCTCAAACTATGTACTGAAATAAAACCTAAAGGCTCTCAAACTATATACAAAACTTGAACCCTGGGTTGACTGATGTTCATTAAAAAAAACTATGGAATTGTATCACGGCCGTATCTATAAGCTCCCCCTCTCTTTTTCTCTCTCTATATAAATAATAAACATAACCTCACCAGGCCAAGAACCGCAGAATCTTCAGATCTTTTGTTGTAAAACCTTTTTGTTAACAACTATAACAGGGCAGGTGGCATTTTGAGAACAGTAATCACTCACACTTCCCTTGATTGCTCTGCAAAATTTGATCAATCAATCACAAGTCAATTTATTTGCATGATATATTCAATGGGTGTTAAAATAACAGTTTTTTCCTACACAAACATATAACATATATAAGATGTATTACTATTACCTGACAAAAGAACCATGGCCATGGCTACCCATCACTAGAAAATGTGCTCTCAATTTCTGAGCAGCTTCACAGATTCTTTCCTTTGGCTTCCCAATTACAACCTTGGTTTTTGCCTTCACATTGTAACGATTGCAAATATCAAGAGCTCGCTTCAATATCTTTTGGGTAGTCCTCACCTCATCATATTCTAGAAGATGAACAACCTCGTTGCTCAAGATGTAGGCTGAACAATACAAACAGCAACATACAGTTAATCATAAGAAAACACTGAGACCTCTTATACAAATTGACAAAAAGTCCCTTTATTCTTACCAGGTCCAGAGGAGACACAAACAGGGGGCTGAACATGAAGGAGGGTGAAATTATAGGTTTGGTGAATACTTGTGTAAGCAGCCAAGAGATGCTTGCAAGCCCATTCGCAAGCATCCATACTCTCTTTGCTGTCATTTACTGCAACCAGAATGTTTACCTTATTCATCACTGTCTCTCCTCTTCCTTCCTCTGCCTCATCCATATGGGGCTGTGGCTCTTCTTCCACCATATGGGGCTCTTCTTCTTCCATCTGTGGCTGTGGCTGTGGCTCTTCCTGTATTTGGGTTGTCATTGATCTCAAATTAAGAAGAAAACTGTGGATTTTTTCTGAACCTCTTCATAATGTGATAACAGAGGTGATATATGTACATTTCTGCCATTGTAAACTACCATTCAAAACCAGCTTGGAATTGCGGTTGCTTGTTTTGAATCGGATTTGTTCAATTATTGTTGGCTGCTTGTTTTCCAATCAATGATATACATCCACCTGGTATTTTTGATATCATGTTTATGTACAAATATCTAGGGCGAAAGCGACATGAAATATTATTTTGCTTTGTTCTAACGATATGGACCACCAATAGTCACCAGACCTGCCACCTGGTGTAGGTAGGTGCTGAGTCTTGATTTGTCCATTTGAAGGATCAAGAATAGCTACATCCTATGCCCCACTAAGATAAACCGACTTTGCTATATCTAGACTCGAAGGACAATAATGTAGTTTGTTTTGGGTTAATCATTATCTCTAATTCCTATTAATTGTTATCTTTACTCATAAGCAAGATATTGTATTCAGTTGTTTTTTCCATAACCTGTATGTTTGCTATCAGAGTGTGACAGATAACCAGTTTCTTTGTCCTTTTCCCATGCAAATATTCTCTTCAATTCATGACCAAACTCTAACAATCCATATTAAATAAATAAATTAAGAAAATACAAAGTTTGTAAGTTTTTTATATATAAAAAAATGAAAAAGATATCAATAGTCAATAATTAGAACCTCAAAGGGCATCTGTCAATAAGACAATCAATTATACAATATCAAATTATACATGGCAAGTTGCTGGACATAACAAAACACAGTCAAATCATCATTAAATTTTTTTAACATTCCATTTAAAAAAAATAAAAAATAAAATTGAAATAGTTATAGATTTCTCTAACTTTTTTTAAATATATTTACTTGTTTATCCACAAGGCATGTCAAGTGTACTTGGAACTCTTTCATCTTTTTTGTGAAGTCTTCATTTCCCAAGAGATTAGTTTATATGCTTTAATACATGAACGAGGATTGTAATAGAAAGTCAAGTAAAGTTTATGAATCACAATTGACTAACAAATTATATTGTATTAAAATATTTTCTTTTTAAATTAATAATTACTTAAAAGTTTTGAAGATCATATTCTGGGATATTTTCATTCTTAAAAGAATATATTTTCAACAAAGTTTAGAAGAGAAAAGAGTAAACAAGTTTCATTAAATTTCAATTCAAATGGATTTTATCAATTTGAAATACCAATAAGTATGTAAGAGCATTTTCTTTTATTTTTGTAGAAGGAACATGAAAGTTTGATGTTATGAATAATTTTGAGCCTTTTTAGTTATTGCAAGTTCGTAATGAAACAATATCCAAGATAATAAGTGAGTACTATGTTTAATTTTATGCTTCAGATGTCACTACGTAATCAAAGCCAATGACTCGGTAAAATTACATTCATTTTCATGTTCAACCACTTCCAAAGAGCATACAAAAGTTGGAGGTAAGAATATCTAAGAGGAAACTAATAAAAATAGGGCACATTAGGGCATCTCCATTCTTTGATAAAATTAGATGGGATTTTAGATGAGAACTTGATAAGCGGATCATCATTAACCAATGAAGTGATGATGGTAATGATTTGTTTGTCCTTTTCTATGAATTGAAAAGCATTGGTCAAGGAGACCATTCCAGCATTAGAGGATGTTAAAGGTCTTTGAAATAACAAACCCCTTTATTGAGAAGTTCTACATTGTGCATTATTTTTGTTAGAGTTAAGGGAAGGTTTTTAATAATAACCAATTGATTCCACCACATTGAGGAATTTGTGAAGCTTTGACCATGTCTAAGTGAAACTATGTCTTTCCAGCATAGGAGCTTAGACGCTTCTTGTCATGCCTTCAAAATGCTGCAAATAGGAGGAGAGTCTTCAAATTTGAATAATATGGTGTTGATAGTAGAATAGAACTATAAAATCATAGAGTATAGATGAATTACAAGTGTGTGATCGATATTAGTCGATGTAACATATTGTATTTTCTGTGTATTCGACCTATGTATGTATTCCAAATGTCTATGGAATGTGAAAAGACTCATTTGTGCTTGAATTAAAATGATAGAATGCGAAGTGATAATGTATGTAAAAGTCTTCAAATACTAATCGGTTGTATTGGAATGGAGTTCGAAACATATAGAGATTTGATAATGGAATTTTTAAAAGGTCTTTTATCTTTGTTTTATGCAGAGTGAATGTTCTGTTTTGCTCAAATTTGTTTAAGTATTTAGTAGTAATAATGAAAGTTCTATACATATTAGTGTATGTTCCCTAAATAACTACATAGTTCTTAACCTAAGAAAGACTTTGTTTATTATGTGACCATGACTACGTTTTGTTCATGTTTTCTACTTCACACATAAAACACAAATTAGTATGTTCTGATGGGTTTTTTAGGAACCTTTGCTAACAATGGTACGATGAGCATGGAATGTTAAAACATGCTTAGATGATTACCGAGACAGAGAGACCTGAAATGATGGCTTGATGAAATAATTCATAATTTCACAAAAGAGGAAGCAAAAAAATAAGTTCTATGCAAGAAGTTATTCATGAACATATATACGGGGAAATATATGAGATATTTTGGTGTAAATCACTTGAACTAGTAGTTGTGTGGTTATCAAGACTTGAATACTAGTCTTTTCATCCAATAAAAATAGAATTCTTAGTTTGGATGGAAGAGGGACTAAACAACCTATTGAAGTTGGATATTGATTGGACTCATTAAATAAATCATTGGGTAAAAACTACCATCGAGGGATATATCACTAACTTTCCCATACAAGGCTACATTTCATTCAAGGCTGCACAAGATCTGTTTGTGAGAGGCATTAGAGGCAAGTTTTTGTAACAACTACTTAATCTTGTCAAAATGTCAGTTGTAGAAAAGGCCATGGTGCCTAATCATACCAACATGGAGTATTCACTTCATGTGTTAAGGGGATGTGTGCGATAATGAAGTGAATGATGAGGAATTAAGAATATGATTTAATTTTTTTTTTGGGAATAATAGAATTTTATTCCTAATTTAGCTAAAGGTTTGGATTAATAATGTTGTTCCCAAAATCTGTCACTCATTTTTGGGACAACATATGAACTATTTTGGTCCTGCAAGCCAAAATTGTCTCTTCCCTTCTCAAAAAAATATTTTGAGCATTCAAATTTTTCATTATTCAAGCTTTTTCAATTAAGGGACTAGCAGGTTCAACAGGTTCAACGGCTTCAACATGCGAGTTCTCACAAAGGAACAAGTTCCCAACACTTAGGCAATTTCAAAATTGGTTCAATGCCTCGGTTCAACCAAAAATGTTCATCAGCAAGCTTCAAACAAAGGATTGAACCATTGAACCCCGCTTCCAAAAGGTTCAAAGGTTCAAATGTTCAACAACGTCGGCAAGCTTAAAGAATTAAGCGCTTCGGCAAAAGTTCAAAGTTCAACCGCTTCAGCAAGTTCAAAGGCTTCAAAACACTTAATGAAAAGAAGGCTTGAATAGTTGAACTGTTAAACCGTTGAACCTTGAACCAAAATGGTTCAAAGGTTCAACGGGTTCAACGGTTCAAAGGTTCAATGAGTGGTTGGTTCAAGCGATCAATTGAATGAGCAGAACACAAGATTGAATCGTTGAACTATTGAACCAAAGTTGGTTCAATCGATCGGTTCAAAGGAGTGCCCCAAAGCCAAAAGGACAAGTGCCCTTGCGGAGGGTAGTGAACAAAAGGCATGTGCCCTTGTGGAGGGGAGGGAACATTTGCTCAAAGATCAAAGGGAAGGCCGAAAGGGTAAGATTTTCTTCGAAAAAGTGAACAAGGCAGAAAAGTTAGAATTCCTTCAGATTTATTCAAGGCAAAAGACAAGGCGAATTCTTTCAAAATTTTTTTTTGAAGGAATTCCTTTAGACTTTTGTCTAAAGGAATTCGCCCGAAAGAAAAAGGCCCGAAGGAAAACAACTAAGGCAAGGGAAAGGTTTCCTTCGGACAAAATGTCTGAAGGAATTCCTTCAGACATTTTGTCTGAAGGAATTAACCTGAAGACCGCCCGAAGGACCCCGAAGGGCAGGTACCCTTGCGGGGGGCTCTTAACACCCAGAAAAATGACCTTTCTCAAATCTTGAAGGGACACCTTCCCTTTGGAGTGTTCCAAAGACATAAAGCCGAAAGAATTTCAAGGCTTCAAAGGGACTTAGAAAAATAAAGGAAGCAATGGAACAAAGGATGAACCAATGAACTGATTGAACCTTGAACCAAAAGAGTTCAAAGTTCAATGGTTCACAGGTTCAACGGTTCAAAGAAAGCTCCAAGCAAAGGAAGGAAGTGGAAGATTCCAGAGATCAGTTCAAAGAGATGGTTCAACCAAAGAGCAAGGAAGTGATTGAACCAAGGAAGTGATTGAGCCTCAACAGTGATTGAACCAAGGAACCGATAAAGACCACCTGAACTGTTGAACTATTGAACTAATGAGCTTTCAAAGGTTCAAAGGTTCATGGTTCAATATGGTTCAAACAACCAGTAGCCATTGACGTCCCCACGGATGTCAAATTTAAGGTAATGGAATATCTGTTAATTTTCAAATATAGCATGGAACTTGAAGGATGAACCAAGCAACTAGCTAGAGAAGATAGCCTAAAAGCTCCAATTGCAACAAGAAAAAAGAGAAGGCTACAAAAGATATTGAAATATCTACGACAGAGTTATTTTGGGTAGGTGAACCAGTTCACCAAGTAGTCATCTGAGCACACCAAATCAAGGACGCGACCTATTTTTCTTCCATTAAGTAAAGGCAAAATGGAAAATTGTGCAAATAAGAAGAAAAAGACCAGGTGGCCCATACTTTGGAGGAGACATATGAGATGAATTGGCATTCCATAGTTAAGGCCAATGCACTGTTTAAAGCATGGCCCCTTGACAGAACTGAAAACACATTCAAGGCATTGAATGCAACATGGGTCGTTCCATGGAAGAAAGTGCCAAGCCTTTCTTGGTTGTTATATATTGTAAACTCTTGTTTTATGCATGGAAGATCTCTCCATTATAGAAGCAAAACTCTACCCAAGTTGAAAGGCGATTACTGAGACTTTGAGCTCAAATTGTTGATCATATTTCTTTATCTGAATGAGAAAGCAAGTTACTTTCAGAATTTGTGTTGTTATCGCTTGTATCATTTTAAGAAATTGTTCTTATGTCCATTTCCTAGGAGCATTCTTATTTATTTAATTTAACAAGCAGAACTAGTGGAAGTAATCAGGAAGGTGTCCTGAAGCCAATTATGGAAAGACTTTGTGCTGTCACCATTATCTTCAGTGTATTTTTTTGTTTCTTTCTATGTAAAGGATCTTGGGATGACTTTGTGCTCCCATTATCCTTCGTATTTCACTCTTTGGGCAGTTGAGGTGAAGACTTTGTGTTGCACCTCATTCTGCTGGTTACTACACCCTTGTTACCTGTTGGTTACCCACTAGAAAGAACTCTTACACCCTGCTACAAGACCACTTTTGAAAGAAGAGAAGTGCCTTCAGTATTATCACCAACATTTCTCCTTTGACTGTGAACATCATCTCTAAAAAAAGAGAGATGGATGGTGTAGTCCTACCCCTGAGTGTTATTTTTTGCTTATATATATATATAGTATATAGCTCCTCATATATATAGGGAACCTCCCCTTGATGAGAGGAGAGATTTGTCCACCTTTGATGTGGTAAATCTGCACATTTGGCTGACCAGTCTCCCTATGTTATGGTTGAAGAGACCTATTTTGCTCATCAATTATCTGGTGACAAAATATTCACCCAATAGTTTTTTGGTGACTCCGCTGGAGAAGAGCGCGTAGTTTGAAGCCTCAAGATTCAAGCTGAAGTAGGGCCAATTCTTTTCCATTTTTATTCTACAATTTGGCAACTCCACGCTATACAAGAAGCCAAAGAGCCCAAGGTGTTTTTGACCTTGTTTTTGAGTTGGCACAATAGGGAAATTTTGTTTTGTTCTCTCCCCAACTTCAAGTTCAATGATCCAAGAGTGTTCCTCCTACCCATATCAGGTCACCAACACAAGGCAGAGCTTCTTTTTCTACTGTTAGCAGAGCTTTGCCTATACATATTCCACCCAAATTTGATATCACCCTTTTCCATAATCAAATCATGGTGGTTCAAGGCCCCTGGGGTAACTCTTTCGGTCCACTCAATTTAACCCCACCTCTACATGAGCTTCCACATAGTTCAAGGAAGAATTTTCTCAAATTCTTTGGTGATGGGAGAGTTCATCCTAATGAACATATTATTGCCATCAGCATAGACTGTGGCATGATAGGTGTAGAGTATGAGGACGTAGCGATCAGGTTGTTTGTGGAAACATTGCAAGGTGCTGCTGCAGACTGGTTCTACCATCTACAGGCCTAGACTATGACTGACTGGAACACTCTTAAAGCTAAATTTGAAGCCATGTTCAATCCTGTAGAAGATGTGCATGCCTTGCTGCCCTAGCTCACACATATGAAGAAGGAACCTCATGAACCTATGAGGGACTTCATTGCCAAGTTTGACAAGCTAAGGAACCAGATTCCTACAATTACTCAGCCAACACTTGAGAACCTTAAATGCTTCTTCATCAACTCACAACTGCCTAAAGTGATTTTTTTGCTGAGATGGGATGGCCACATAAACCTTGCTACTACTCAAGATTCAGCTATTGAGGTAGAAAATGACCTTATCTTGGTAGGAAAGATAAGGAGAGATCCTAACAGAGGTAAATCCTCTTCATCTTCTGAATACTCACCTACAGTCACCACTAATCCAATGGTGTAGAAGCTAGCAAACAAGTTGATAGCTCTTAAAAAGCAAATGGCACAAGGGATGTCATCTGCTCCTTCATATAGAGATATACCAAGGAGGACATTCCCCAATCAGTCATACCATGGCAATGCTACCAGGAATCAAGGGCAGCTAAATTGCCTTCCTCCCACTCAGGGAAAATTGGCCATTGAAGCACCTCCAACCAATTCAGCAGTCGAATATCTTGAAGCAAAATCAAATTTCTCCTTCCATCCTGAGTTGAACCCAGAAGATGATGCTAATCTCATCATAGAGGGAGAAGAAGAATCAGCTGGCGACTCTAACATTGGTTTCCTGAATTACCAGGATGAACCCAAAAGTGAAGGTAAAATGGTTGATGGAACATACGTTGTATTCACCCGGTCCAAGAACCAGTCAAACCAAAAAAATGATAAAGAAAAAATAGAGGAGCAACCTCAACCAACAATTTCAATTGCTAAGCGGGGAACCATCTGCCTTTCTAGTTAAAGGACCCAGTGACTGCAAGGAAGGTAAGTACATCAAACATCCCTACACCTTCTACTTCAAATTCACAGACCAGTCCTCCCCCTCCCTAAAACCAAAAGGATGAACTCCCATCCTCTATTCCTAGTCCATTTCAGACATTTGACATAATTGACCATATAAATAAAACCAAAATTCAAATGTCTAAATTTGAATTCCTACAATCCAACCTCGAGTAGTTGGATAAGTTGGTTCAATGTGTAAAGAACCAAGCCATCCCTATAAGACAAGCAATTTTGAAGGTAACTCATGATCCCCCCAAGAACACATCCACCAAGAATAACCTTGCCATTACTCCTCCTACTGCTCCCGAGAGGACTGAACCATTTTATGTCTCCCTGTTGATAAATGGACACCAACTGAACAATTACATCATAGATTCTGGTGCATCTGACAATGTCATGACTGCCAAAGTGGTGGAATCCCTTGGTCTCACACTGAACAAGACATTTGAGAGATGTTTCTCCATGGAGAAAAAAACTTCCACTGTTGGGATAAATCAAGGACGCTCAATTTGCATTTTCAGCATTTCTAGATAGAGAATCAAGATGATTGTCCTAGTGGCTGATGTTCTAGCATCATACGACATCCTTCTTGGGTGAAATTTCTACAAGGATGTTGGTGGTGAATTAAGCATGGACCTATCTGAGGTGAGGATCATAGTCAAAGGTGTTATGCAAAGATTGCTCCCTAAGAAGGAAGTAAAATATGTGGTCACTCAAACATCAGGGCCTAAAGCTCAAATTCTATTTGAGTCTTCAGGCATGAGTAATTACTTTCTATCCATGGAGGAACTCCATGAGGTGTCTGATGAAATTCTCAAATGTGTCAACCTAAAAAATGGTTCAGATGGAACAACAGAAAGATTGGTGGAGCACAGTGCAAATGTAGAAGAATCTCCCCCTCCAAACGAAGAAGAGTCTAAGGAAAAATTAGTGTCTGATGAGGTATGGATTCTAGAATTCGATGGTAGTTACTCCTCTACCAGTTTAAGACCTGGGATTGTGTTGATATATCCTTAAGGAGATATTTTTCTTTCTTTATACAAGTTACAGTTTAGCAACACCAACAACACAGCTGAGTACAAATCTCTATTGCTTGGATTAAAGGCTGCTCGAGACAAAGGCATCAAACTCTTTCATGCCAAAGGAGATGTTGAACTAGTGGTTTGTCAGGTAAAGAACCTATATCAAACCAAAAATGAGAGATTGCTCCACTATCGCAATCTAGTCTGAGATCAAATTGAAAGATTTGATGCTTTCATCATCTCTGCCATATCTAGAGAATTCAATGATCGAGCTGATGCACTAGCTATTTCAACAACTCTATTGGTTCCTCACCCAAATTTTAAGGGAGATAGGTACACTATTAAACTAGTCTTTTGACCAAGTGTTCCTGAGAATGCCAATCATTGGGAAGTGTTCAATGGTAACAACTAAATCATTACCTTCCTAGAGCAAAAGGACAACTTTGAATAGCTTCACTTTGAAGGAAGTGAACCTCACAAGCTTGAACCAACCCCTAAATCAAGTGCAGATGCAGGTGAAGAATTCATGTAACTTAAAGGAAATAAAATTCCAAAAGCCCTATTTTCCCTTGAGAAGCTATTTGACAAACACGACAGGTTCATCAAACAACAACAAATGAATTCAAGCTCTTCCTAGGAGTTTGATCAAATAAATCTGGGTAGCAAAGAAAATCCCAAGATGGTGAACATTGGGAAGTGTTGCACTTAGGAAGAGAAGTTCAAGTTCACTCCTCTACTTCACCAGTACATAGATGTTTTGGCATACTCCTATGATGATCTGAAGTCACTCAGGCCTCAAGAAATTTGCCATGAAATTCCTCTCAAAGATGATTCGGTGCCCTACAATCAAAAATTTAGGTAGTACAATCCAAAGATATGAGGGACTATTCTGTCTGAAATATAGAAAATGTTGAATGTCAAGATAATTTTTCCAATCCATCATTCCACATGGATTGCCAACATAGTACCTGTGAGGAAGAAGAATGGCAAAATTTGCCTCTATATAGACTTCAAAAATTTAAATCAATCATATTTAAAGGATAACTATCCTCTGCCCATCATGGATCAATTCTTTCAGACAGTGACTGGTTCAGAAATGTTATCAATGTTGGACGGCTTTTCAAGGTACAATCAAGTTGAAGTTGGTAAAGCAGACCAACACAAGACTGCCTTCACCACGCCTTCGGGCACCTTTGCATATCGAAGAATGCCATTTGGCCTGATAAATGCTAGCATCACTTTCTAGAGAGCAATGGACCTTGATTTCAAAGATAAAATAGGTAAGTTAATTGTGGTATACTTTGATGATTTAATAGTCTTTTCCAAGCATCGTCCTGATCATGTGCACCATTTGCAATAAGTGCTGGAACGATGCTGCCAGAATGACATTTCTCTAAATCTCAAGAAGTCTATTTTTAGAGTAACAAAAGGGAAATTTCTCAGGCACATTATATCTCAATAAAGCATAAATATTGACTCAAATAGAGTCAAGTCCATCCAAGAACTTACTCTACCCACAAGTAAGACTGCAGTTCACTCTTTCTTTAGAAAAATGATTTTTTTATGAAGATTCATCCTTGAGTTTGCTGAGAAGACTTGCCACATTGTGAACATGATGAAGGGAAAGCCCACCTTTATCTAGACTAAAGAAGGCAAATTATCATTTCAAGACATCTAGATAACTATTGCCCACGCCCCAATTCTAGTTTGTCTAGATTATACCAAGGATTTCACAATGTATAGTTATGCTTCTGAGCACATAATTTCAATAATTCTAGTTCAACAAAACCAAGGTGTGGAATCTCCTATTTCTTTCATGATTTGTCCTCTCAAAGCTCATGAGCTAAGTACTTAAACATGGAGAAGCATGCTTATGTAGTGGTAAAGGCAATGAAGCATTTTCGCTTTTACATCTTGAATTCATATGTTATTGCCCTGGTTCCTGATACCACAGTTAAATCCATATTAACTCAGCAGGAGTTTGGAACCAAAAGAGGGAATTAGATTGCTAAAATCTAGGAGTTTGATCTATTCATCAAACCAATGAAGCTGGTGTGGGGAAGGGGCCTATGCCAATTGATTGCTGACAACAGACCAGAAGAAATAGGGCATGGAAAAGAAGAAATCGAAGACATGCCAACAATCCTCTTTGTCTCCACCATGAATGAGTGGCATTCAAGTATTGCTCATTTTCTTACTTATGGTGAGTGTCATGCTCACCTATCTCATAAAGAAAGGAGGACTGCCAAGTTAAAAGCCTGCATAAGAGGAGCTTTGATGGAGTGTTCCTTCGCTGCATTGATAAAGAGCAGTAGAACCAAATTTTGAAGTCCTTCCATAATCTGGCATGTGGAGGACATTATTTTGCTCCTGTGGCTACCCATAAGATTCTGTGAGCTAGGTATTATTGGCCTACTCTATTTTAAGATACATATAAATGGGTATGAAGATGTGAACTATGCCAACAGTTTGTTGGAAGACCCATGTTAGCTACTTTGCCTCTCAAACCAGTGGTAATAGAAGAGACATTTTAGCAATGAGAAATTGATTTCATTGGTGTTGTAAACCCATCTTTAAGTGCTGGACATGACTATGTCCTCACAGCCACATATTATTTCACCAAGTGGGTGGAAGCTATTCTAACCAAGCATGCTATTTCAAAAGTAGTGTGTGATTTCCTCAAGAAAAATATCATTTCTAGGTTTGGAATTCCAACCAAAATTGTGATAGATAATGTAACCTGCTTCTCTTCTCATAAGATCACTCAGTTCTATTTTTATTATGGGATTACCCTCTCCCATTCCTTTAATTATTTTCCACAAGGGAATGGCTAGGTTGAATCAACCAACAAGAACCTGGTGACTATCATTAAGAAGCTGGTGGATGACAACCAATGAACATGGCATAAAGCATTGGTTGATGCTTTATGGGGCAGATAAAATTACACCAAAGAGGGCAATTGGTATGTCACCTTTCCAACTTCTTTATGGTCTCAATGCTGAGATACCAATCACCCTGGAATTGCCAACATTGAAATTGGCTAAGGCAGTGGAAGATCAGACATATGAAAGCTCCATCAATAAGAGGATCATGTGTTTGACTGAGCTGGATGAGCAGCAAACTATGGTGGTGGACTGAATTTTTGCGCATCAAAGTCTGGTGAAAAATCTCTTCAACTAGAAAGCAAAAGACCATGATTTCTAGATTGGAGATCAAGTCCTGTTGTGGGACAAGAGAAGAGAACCAAAGGGAATGCATGGGAAATTTGATTCCCTTTAGAAAGGCCCATTTACTATCCATCAGCTCAATGATGAAAATAATTTTCTATTGAAATATCAAGATGGCATGCCCTTTTCTCTACCTCACAATGAGCAACATCTGAAGCACTTCAATTATTGAAGTATCAGATAAGATCATCTATACATATGTATATTTGTATAGTCTTTAGTTCTATTTTATGCTTTTCATTTTCTTTTTGGCACCTTTCTTTTTTGGGTAGCATGACTCCATAGCCCAATGGCATACTTAAAGGCACTGGAGATTCTAGTTTCTACTCCCCTCAACTGTTCCAAATTTTTAACTAAAAGAAGTTCTCTAATTGGAGCCAGCTATTGTTTCCAAAATCTATCACTCATTTTTGGGACAACATATGAACTATTTTGGTCCTGCAAGCCAAAATTATCTCTTCCCTTCTCAAAAAATTATTCTGAGCATTCAAATTCTTCATTATTCAAGATTTTTCAGTTAAGGGACTAGCAGGTTCAACAGATTCAACAGCTTCAACAGGTGAGTTTTCACAAAGGAACAAGTTCCCAACACTTAGGCAATTTCAAGATTGGTTCAACGCCTCAATTCAACTAAAAATGTTCATCAGCAAGCTTCAAACAAAGGATTGAACCATTGAACCATTGAAACCTGATTCTAAAAGGTTCAAAGGTTCAATGGGTTCAAAGGTTCAACAATGTCAGCAAGCTTAAATAATTAAGCACTTCGACAAAAGTTCAAAGTTCAACCACTTCAGCAAGTTCAACAACTTCAAAACACTTAACAAAAATAAGAAGGCTTGAACCTTTTAATCATTGAACCTTAAACTAAAATGGTTCAAAGGTTCAACGGGTTCAACGATTCAAAGGTTCAATGAGTGGTTGGTTCAAGCAGTCAATTGAATGAGTGGAACACAAGATTGAATCGTTCAACCAAATTTGGTTCAATTGATCAATTCAATCGGTCGATTCAAAGGAGTGCCCCAAAGCCAAAAGGGAAAGTGTCCTTGTAGAAGGCAGTGAACAAAAGGCAGGTGCCCTTGTGGATGGTAGGGAACATTTGCTCAAAGATCAAAGAGAAGGCCAAAAAGGTAAGATTTTCTTTAGTAAAGTGAACAAGGCATAAAAGTTGGAATTTATTCAGATTTGTTCAAGGCAAAAGACAAGGCAAATTCTTTTGGACAAAAAGTCCGAAGGAATTCCTTCGGACTTTTGTCTGAAGGAATTCACCTGAAAGAAAAAAGCCCAAAGGAAAATAGCTAAGGCAAGGGAAAGGTTTCCTTCAAACATTTTGTCTGAAGGAATTAACCTGAAGACCACCCGAAGGACCCCAAAGGGTAGGTACCCTTGTGGGGGGCTCTCAGCACCTAGAAAAAGGACCTTTCTCAAAGCCCGAAGGGACACCTTCCCTTCAGGGTGTTCCAAAGACATAAAGCTAAATGAATTTCAAGGCTTCAAAGGGACTTAGAAAAATAAAGGAAGCAATGGAACAAAGGATGAAACAATGAACCAATTGAACCTTGAACCAAAAGAGTTCAAAGTTTAATGGTTCATAGGTTCAACGGTTCAAAGAAAGCTCCAAGCAAAGGAAGGAAGTAGAAGATTCTAGAGACTAGTTCAAAGAGATGGTTCAACCAAAGAGCAAGGAAGTGATTGAACTAAGGAAGTGATTGAGCCTCAACAATGAATTAAACTAAGGAACCGATAAAGACCACCTGAACCATTGAAATATTAAACCAATAAACTTTCACAGGTTTAAAAGTTCATGGTTCAATATGGTTCAAACAACCAACAACCATTTCCATCCTTGCAAATGTCAAATTTAAGGTAATGGAATATCTATTAATTTTTAAATATAACACAAAACTTGAAGGATAAATCAAGTGACCAGCTGAAGAAGATAGCCCGAAAGCTCCAATTGCAATAGGAAAGAAGAGAAGGCTACAGAAGATATTGAAATATCTATGAGAGAGTTATTTTTGGTAGGTGAAATAGTTCACCAAGTAGTCATCTAAGCACACCAAATCAAGGGCATGACCTATTTTTATTCCATGAAGTAAAGGCAAAGTGGACAACTACAAAAATAAGAAGAAAAAGACCAGGCAGCCTATACTTTGGAGGAGACATATGAGGTGAATTGGCACGCCACAGTTAAGGCTGATGCACTGTTCCAAGCATGGCCCCTTGATAGAACTGAAAACACATTCAAGGCATTGAATGCAGCATGGGCCGTTCCATGGAAGAAAGCACCAAGCATTTCATAGTTGTTATATATTATAAACTCTTTTTTTATGCATGAGAGATCTCTCCATTATATAAGCAAAACTATTCCCACATTGAAAGGCGATTACTGAGATTTTGAGCTCAAATTGTTGATCATATTTCTTTATCTTAATGAGAAAGCAAGTTACTTTCAAACTTTGTGCTGTTATAGCTTGTGTCATTTTAGGAAATTGTTCTTATGTCCATTTTCTAGGAGCATTCTTGTTTATTTACAAGCAGAACTATTGGAAGTAATCAAGAAGGTGTCCTGAAGCCAATTGTGGAAAGACTTTGTGCTGTCACCATTGTCTTCAGTGTGTTTTTTTTGTTTTTTTCTATGTAAAAGATCTTGGGATGACTTTGTGCCCCCATTATTCTTTGTATTTCACTCTTTGGGCAGTTGAGGTGGAGACTTTGTGTTACACCTCATTCTGCTAGTTATTGCGCCCTTTTTACCTATTGGTTACCCACTAGAAAGAACTCCTACGCCCTGTTGCAAGACCACTTTTGAAAGAAAAGAAGTGCCTTCAGTATTATCACTAGAATTTATCCTTTGACTATGAACATCATCTCTAAAAAAAGAGAGATGGATGGTGTAGTCCTACCCTTGAGTGTTATTTTCTACTTATATATAGTATATAGCTCCTCAAATTTATAGGGAACCTCCCCTTGATGAGAGGAGAGATTTGTCCACATCTGATGTGGTAAACTTGCACATTTGGCTAACCAACCTCCCTATGCTGTGGTTGAATAGACCTATTTTGCTCATTAGTTAGTTGGTGACAAAATATTCACCCAAAAAATAAATTAGTGCAAACTAGACCGAGATGACGGATATAAAATTTAATAATTTGATTGTGTAGGATTGGGAAAGTGTTGAAAACTTGGATCTGGATTTTGTTCAATGAAAGGACAAGAGTGCTAAAAACAAGACACCTTGGGGTTTGATGATGTAGTCCAATCTTGTCACTATTATCCAACTAGTCATAAACACCTAAAACTATTTAGGTATTTATACTGTGCTTGTGTGAACCTACCTGTGAAATATTGAGTGCTAATTATCAACATAACATGTTATATAGCTGATTTAATCTTCAAAACCTTAACCCTCCATCATGCTTGATAAAATGATGTTTGAATCACTTGAGAAAGGGGGGAGGGGGTTAGTGTGTAAGATGTACTAATTGTGTAATCCACATCCCCTGTGTGGGCATGTTGCCTACATACCAATACTCTGAAGAGGGATCAATCCATATGTAGTTCTCCCACTTAATGTGACTTATGAAATAATGTAATGTGGATGCAAAAATACCAAATTGAGAGTGCTTGAGGTGGTTAGAGACTGGCAAGAGGGTTTTAGTATGTTTGTAACCGTGTTGGGTGATTGTATGTAGAGAATAGGGAAGTTTACCTTAGTGTTTTTTTTGTGTTCTTGCTTACTTTGTAAGATTCATCACCTCCCTTGTAAATGAGCTTTGAATGGGATTTTATAGGGAACAATTGGTCATGGGTCAGATGTATTCATGCTAGGATGACATGATTAAGGGTAGGGACCAAATGAAAATGACTGTTATGGCTCAAAGTACAAATGGATAAGAGAATAAAAAATACAACACCTTAGGGTCTATTGCTATAGTCTAATTTTGGTACTACTGTCTTACAAGATCGAGACCTAGGGGAATTGGCTTAACATAGGAAATATGGTATGGCTAAGCTAGAATCAAGGTTTAGAAGGTTTTAGATGATTGAAAATGAGAAAGAAGGTGTCTAGAAGGGTCACAAGAGTATGTAAAAAGGACCTATCGATAGGGTGTCATAAGCCAAACTCAAAATACCAATTTAGACATTTGATATGACTACATTTACCTCCCATTTATTCTAGTGATGCATCAAAGTGAAATACTATGATAAAGGAAAAATAGAAAGCATACCTAAAATTAACTACAAGGGTGAATCCCATGAAGATGTGTAATGCTGAGTATGTGTAGAGAGAACACATCATGAAGTGTAGATCTGCAAGAAAAAATAAGGAGTAGATTAATTCTTACTAGACACGCTATGTCTAAAATAAGAACATATAAAGGCTAGGTAAAAGAGAGAGGAAGAGAAAGGAATGAATACACCTCACTGGGTAAGAAAACCAATACAAAACATGTTGTGATGTTGAGTGATATTGGGTATGTGTTACACCAAGAGTAATATCATGAATAAATCTATGTGCTTAATTTCTTGAGGGTGGCTCAATAATACAAAGTCTGGCCCTTTGGTTGCATCATCACCCACTAAGTGAAGCTATATGATTATGTGTGTGTTAATCAATGTTTGTATTGTGTGTTTAATCCTTCTGATTAGGTGGCCCAAGAATACAAAGGTTAGCTAGTCTTTTGGCTCCATCATTTCCCACTAAGTGTGAATCTATGAACTAATACCGATATGAAGATGGCTCATGAAGCCCATAAATGTTATATAATCTAACAATGTGGTTTGTATAGTTGAATGTGTGTTAAAAACTAGACCAATCTTGGCCACTCCGAAAGGTGGAGATTAGGCTTGTATGAAAGCCACTCCAAAACTAAGAACTAGGCTTATATAAAATCTATTCCAAAATGGTGCCAACCACTTACAGATGGAATAAGGCATGCATCTACTAATAATACCTAGGTAATACCCTAAACTTGGAAATAAAAGAAGGCAAATGTGTCACACACATTACCCCTAATCACTGGTATCTATAACATGGATTTTGATCTAGAAGTTATACCAATTGTCCAATTTGAAACTAGAAGTGAGAACCATCATGCTGCACATGATGCCCCCTATATCTAGATACTATGAGTAAAACTATAGTGAACCTACTCAATATGAACTATATTATAGCTAATAAAATTTTAACTGAACTTACCTTTGTGTCTCTTTTTTGAAATTCTAGGTCTTTGGCTATTTGGATAGGAGTGCCAAAACATGACACTTTGCTGTCTAACACTATAGTTTGAATATGGTGCTATTGTCCTTTATTGTTTCTGATGACTATTATGTATTCATCACTATTTTCCTAGTCTTTTCTATGTTTTTTGACCTATGATTATTTTTCTAAGTGTTCTAAAAGCTTATTTTGACTAATAGAAGTCTCTAATCTCTATGACAAAATCCCTATTTATTACCCCCTCTTCTGAGAGTAAGAATGAAAACCTTTCAATGAATACCCTCAAAATAAAAATCCCTACAAGTGTGTTATGATGTGAAAGTCATGATATAACAATGATAATCCAAAATATGTCTCAATAAATAACATAGTCTATATTAGAGATTGTTAGATCAAGAGGGGTGTGCCTAGATAGATGTAATAATGTAATAGTATGTTTAGTATGCTAAATTGAAACTGTAACTCTTATTAGTTTTTATTTTTTAAGGAGGGATGGATCATGATGTCCATCATGGCATAAAAGAAGGCAAAATAATGCATGATGTGGATCATGGCATTGCAAACAACTAAGAATCAAACAAGCAAACAAGCACATAAGGCAAGAAGTAAGAAACATACAAAAGAGGCCAAGGGGCCAGAAAAATAAGGGACATGGGCACATGTCACTCAAATTGGGAGAGTAAGCATACAATGCACGTTAAAATTTTGACATACAGATACAATTGCAAACAAGAAATATTGGCATGAGGACCACAAGCACATACAAAAGTACAAACAAAGGACATTGACAAATATCCTAAGGCACACACAAGTAATCAAAATAGGAACTGAGAAATGCAATCACATCTAGCTACTCAAATAAAAAAGGAAGGCATGTAAATGCTGGAAATACTATCACATATAATTAACCAAAGCAAGAAATGAAAGTATGCAAAACATGTATTACAAGACTAGGTAGATGTTGAGAAATACATAAATGTTATATACTAGTGAGTGTCGATAAAATAATTTGTGTAAACTAGTAAGTAATGTACATCCACATGATAAATAGAGTGTTTGGTGTAGGAATGACATAACCTAGATGGTGTAGTAATGTAGAAAATGCCCTCGATGGGTAGATATGTTGATGTATGTCTCAAATGTAGAAGTAGGATACCCCCTCAATGGGTAGACTAAAGCAATCAAGGATATGGGTGCCATTGCACACACTTAAATAAGATCAAATAAATCATGGTAATATAGCTAAATTGGCAAAAAATAACATAGAATAATAAAATGTAAGTCTAGCATGGTAGTAGAAATGTAAAGCATGGATAATCCATACAACTAAATTTTTTTTTGATGTTTTGAGTTATATGAATGTTTTTGTATTTTGACATGTTATATTGTTTTTGGTATTTTGAAATATTGTATTATTTTTGGTATTTTTAAAACAAGCTATGTACAAGCAAGTTGAGAAATTATGTACAAGTAAGCAGAAAGAAATTTTATACAAGTAAGCTAAGAAATTATGTACAAGTAAGCATAAAGAAAATATGTAAAAGTAAGCTAAAAAATTATGTACAAGTAAGTTTATAAAAAATGATACTAACTGATGAGTCTCAGAAGAATCTCCTTATCATGGTGTCCTGTATCAAACAAAAGAATCATGCATGATTGTGAAGCATGAGGGAATGGCTATGAATATGACTTTGAATATTTGGATTTGTTGTCAGTATCTTGAAAATGATAATAACCTATATTGTTCCACTCATCATTATCATCTTGATTTTAAACTAATGGAATGCTAATGTTGACTTTTGTTATATTTGGATCTTTTCCTTTGATAAATTGTGTCTGTGAATGATTTGTTTTAGGGTGTTCAATAAATCCCAAGCCTTGGTGACAAACATTATCAACTATTAGAATAGGAGTAGTGATACCTTGAGTGTGATTTCCCAACCCTTGACCTTGATAATCAAACTTTTGTAGATATTTTTGATCAAACCCATACTGCTTTGAAATTTGAGCCTCATTTTGGTGAGGTAGATTTGCATATTTTTCATGTTTTACCTATGTTTGTGGTATTATTTATTGCTCTGACTTTGCTTTTTGATCCTTTTGTTGTTCTAAGTTATGCTTTGGTAACCACTTTTATACTATTTCTGAATTTGACCCTTTATGAATGTGTTCTTATGTCACTATGGATTGCTTGATTGATTTACCTTATATAGGGTCCTCATTAACAATTATCTATTGTATATGTTTTTCAATTCCAAACATGAATCTGTGTGATGCCCATGCATTCTATGATATGCACAATAATATTTGTATCTTCTCACTAGATGTAGAGGAGGTATTTTGATCAACTTAGATTTAATCATTTCCCTTAGTAACTCTATTGAACTCTTATTTGATATTTAAATTCTTTTTGAATCACTAGTTGTAGAGTTACTTTGTTGTGATTTCTTGTTTTGATATGTAACATTGCTTGCAGCCAATTGATTAGGTGAAGGTGCATATGCATGATTGGAACTAGGATGCCTTTAAGGCTTTTATATTATAATCTAATTTTTCAATGTTTTGATATTTTAATGTAATATCTAATTTTGCAATTATAAATATGAAATTAACTTGCTCACACTAGTGATTTGATCCCTTAGAGTCTCACAAGTGCAAACCCTAGTTTCTTCCAATTGAACATGGAAACACATATGTTGAAGAGGGTTTGAAGAAGTTATAGGCTGAATTTATGCATTAGAAATAATAGTATATGCTGCCTCACCTTTTTGAGGGGTGATATCATGGACTTGGTTAGAGGGAAAGTAGCTATCACTCTCTTGGGGGAGAGGAGGAGAAGGAAATTCTTTCTTGTGCATGAGATATGACATTGAAATTTCATAGGTGTTTGTTAGATTATGTAATGGATCCTCTAAGTATGTAAATATTTTATTCTTAATTTAATTACATATAATAAAGAGATAACATGTTAAAGAAGTGATGAAATATGACATCTTTTTGAATTGGTCTTAAAATAACATGTACATATGTATTTATGTCATTTTTGAATTCATGCTAAATGAAAGGAAACAAACATGCAAGAGAAACTAGAAAAAAATTGCATAAGTAAATCTGATTAATAAAATTGGAATATTCAGCCCAGTGTGAAAAAAATTAGAATTTTAATTTCAAAACCCTAGGCTAGGGTTTGAAAATTCTAGGACTTAGTATAGGCAACTAGGGTTTGAAATAAATAATTTTTTAAATTACTATGGTAAATTTTTAAAATTAAATGTGAAATTCTAGTTTATATATGTAGGAAAAATTTGAAATATACTGCTAAAATTAGAAAAGAATTTTCCCTAGGGTGTCTAGGGTTTTTATGCACAAATGAAGTAAGTCAAGTTCACTAAATGATTTAACTTTTTTGGGAATAATGGAGTTTTATTCCTAATTTAGCTAAAGGTTTGGATTAATAAATTAGTGAAGAATATAGAAATAATTATAAACCTAATTTGTATAATTTATTTATCTTGTTTACCTTTTTAAAAATAATAATAAATAAGGATAAATATAACTTAGCTTGAAATTGGACTGAGACTGCTGATACAAAAGTTGAAACTAGCTATGTAGGAGTGGGAGAGTGTCAAAAACCTAGATCTGGCTTTCATTTGATGAAAATATAGGAGTGATAAAAACATGACACCTTGGGGTCTGGTGTTGTAGTTTAATCCTGTCACTATTTTCCAAACTAGTCACATAGACCTAAAACTTTCTAGGTATTTATGGTGTGCCTGTGTGAGGCTACTTATGAAATATTGAGTGTTGATTGTTGATGAAACTTGTTATAGAGCTGATTTAATCTTCAAAACCCTAACCCTCCATCATGCTTGATAAAATGATGTTTGAATCACTTGAGAAAGGGGGGTTAGTGTGTAATATGTATTGAACATGCAATCCACATCCCTTGTGTGGGCACATTGCTTACATACCAATTATTCTAAGAGGGATCAATCCATATGTAGTTCTCTCACCTAATGTGCTTTATAAAATAATGTGATATGAATACAAAAATTCCAAATTTAGAGTGGTTAAGGTGGCTAGGGACTAGTATGAGGGTGTCAATATGTTTGCAATTATGTTGGGTGAATGTATGCAGATAATAGAGAAGTTTGCCTTAGTGCTTTATTTGTATTCTTGAATTATTTTTAATATTTGTCACCTCCCTTGTAAATGAGCTTTGAATGGGCTTTTATAGGGAATAATTCGTCATGGGTTAGATGTATTCATGCTACGTAAACATGATTAAGGGTAGAGACAGGATGAAAATAATCATTATTGCTCAAAGTGCAAATGGATAGCAGCATCAAAAGTGAGACAACTTAGGGTTTGATGCTATAGTCCAAGTTCAACACTCTTGTCTTACAGGCTCGAGACTTGGGGTAACAATATTGGCATAGGAAATATGGTCTGGCTGAGCTAAAATCAAGGTTTAAAAGGTTTTGGATGACTAGAAATGAGTAAGAAGGTTTGTATAAGGGTCACACGAGTATGTAAAAATGACCTATGGATAGGGTGTCACAAGCCACATTCAAACTACCAATTTGGACATTTTATATGACTAAAAAATAGAAGATTGAACCTAAACCCAAAAGATGGAAGATGCAAAGAAGTAGAGTGAAAAGTGAATTATGGGTTTAAAATGAGACCTATGAAGAAAAAAAAGATGAAATAAATAAAATAATCCTAAAGTAGTTACGAGTAGAATAGAGTAGGCACTAAAAAAGATAAAGAAGGTATGGGAGCTCATGGGAGAATAATATAATTTTGACAGGATGATGATAAGGAAAGGAGTAGGCTCAACAAGAGAGAAGGTGAAAATATAGATAGAGATACTAAAGATATGGAAGAAAGTGGAAAGTTAGAAGAGGAGTGAGTAGATTTATTAGTTTAATCATGATTACTCTAACATTGTTCCTCCCAATGATTGCATATCTACTTGTCATGACTAGTTTTGGAAGTCTCCACCCCTTTTCAACCCTATATGAGGTCTAAATGTGCCTCCCTATCCAACATATTCTAAGGACTCCCCTCTTGATTGCCTTTGGATCTTCTTGGATCTCTTCTTGACATGCTAACAACTCTTTACCCCTCTTGAGCTCATCTACTACATGTTATATGGTTATTTAGTTCTCTTGAACTTTCCCCCTTAAAATTTTGTTCACAAAGGCATAACTGATTTTAACCTAGATTGACTCACTTTCTACTCAGTTTTTCATGCTTGTACTGCTACTTGATCTCATGCTCCTTCAATTGGAATTACACCTAATTTATGTACTTGGATTGGACCTTAATCATATTTCATGTTGTTGCCTCACCTTCTCTCCTAGATTGTTGGTACTAGATTAGACAATGCTCTAAACTGCAACTTGGTCTCATCTAATCAAGATCAAACTTGGACTCTTGGTTGGTAGATTTATATAATTAAACCACTTATATGTTTACACAATATAATATTATATCATATAAATAAGATAAAAATATTTAGATCCATAATAATAATTTATATAAGAGCATAATGTTTGATATATATATATATATATATATATATATATATATATATATATATATATATATATACATACATACATAGGTGAGCAATTTTGAGGGGGGAGCCATCATAACTATGAAATAATATTAGAATTCATAATATGATGATCAAATACTAACCGTTATCTCCTATACATACTCTACTTAGCCATGGTTATTCCATAGACTGACCTTACTAAGAACATATAAATATACAACAAGATAATATAAAAGGTATGCAAGCCACAAATTGGCCACATTTATCCCTAGACAAACCATAAGTTAAGGGAATAGCATGCCCTTCCACTTCAAAAAACATTGTCCTTAACATTGAACCAAGCCAAGATTTTATTGTAGGAATGCTTCATCCTCCCATATTGCATCTTCAGAATGCATATTCTTCTATTTGATTAAATACTCCTTAATCACTTTGGTCTATAGTTGCTTAGTGTGCATGTGAAGGATCTCTTCAAGCTCCACAAGGAATTGACCTTATTCATCTAATTCAAGTAAATCAGTTTGAGTAGATAATCTATGTCTAATTACATTCTTCAAGAGAGACATGGAATACTAAATGTATGCGAGTGGATAGGGGAAATTCTAGCTTGTATGCCACACTGCTAATTTTGTGCAAAATATAATAAGGTCTAAAAGACTTAAGTGATAAAATTTTATCCTTTTTTATATTAATTTAGAGATATATTCTTATATGGATAAAAACACACAAAGACCAAATCATATATGTCAAAATGCCACTCACTATGATATTGATCTACTTACTACTTCATTCTATTATGTGATATTGCTAAGTTATCTCACAAACTATCAAGTACCTCTTATTGATGGTGTATGTGTTCCTCAATAGATCAAACCTTGGGATTCACCTTCAAGGTTGAAGTGATGGATGGGGATTGATACCCATACAATGCCATAAAAGGGAGGAATTTTAGAAGAAGTTTGAAAATAAGTGTTATACCACTATTCAACAAGTGGTAGTCAATAAACTCATTTGTCCTATTTTTTAGAAACAAAATAATGAAGATACCCTTATAGACATTTTTTGACTTTCTCTATTTGTCCATTAGATTGAGGTTGATAGGAAGAGCTATGAGCCAAATGGGTACCTAAACATGTAAATAATTTAGTCTAAAAACTACTTATACATATGAGATCTCAGTCACTTATAATGATCTTTGGAGTATCATGCAATTCATGAATTGTATTGAGAAAATTAGAAGCTACTATACATGTGAAAAATGAATCTAATAAGGAAAAAAAATGAGTATATTTTGTGAGTCAATCCATAATTACCATGATAAAATTTTACCCTCAAACTATGGTAACCTAGTAATGAAATCCATGGAAATATCCTCCCACCTCTAGTTAGGGATGGATAAATGTTGCAAAAGACATGGGGTCTTAATGCTTTCACCTTTGTTCTTTTGACATACCATGCATTCAACCACATCTTTATGGGCATCCTCCTTGAGTCTTTCCTAAAATAATTCTTGCTTGAATCTATTATATGTTTTTAAAAATCATGAATGACGTCCTATTGGAGATGCATGAAGTTCTTGAAGGATTTTATGTTTGAGGAGATAATGTTTACATAGGTATAATCAATATTTATACTATAATGTGTTCCCTTTCGATAAAAATTTTCTAGATCCCCAAAACCAAGCTAAATATTTTCAATCAAATCATGGGTATCCCTATCATTCTCCCATTTTGATCTTACTTCCTCTAACCAATCTACTTACCAAAGAGTCATTATGCATAACAATGCCTCAACTGAGTCATCCCACATAGATAGTGCATATTCCACCACATTTTATTTTCCTTTATTATAAATTATTTCAAAATCATATCCTAGAATTTTATTCACCCATTTCTATTATTCTTCTAAATTTTTTTTTGAGGCTACCATGATAAATATTTACTTGAAAATGTCAACCCATCAGATATGATATCCATTGCTTGACTGCATGTAGAATAGCCATCATCTCTTTCTCATAAATTATCTTGAGCCTATTTTCCCCCTTATGTTGACAACTCTCAAATTCATGTGGTCTACCTTATTACATGGTACATACCCCATGTTTAATCTTGATACATCACAATCAATAATAAAAAATTTAGAAAAATTAAGGGTATCCAAAATTGGAGCAGTGCACAAAACCATTTTTAGTTGTTTGAATGCCTTGGTAGTTATTTTAGTCCATTAGAATGAGTCTTTATTCAAGAAAGATGTGAGTGGGTCTGTGATAGTACCATAATTTTTTATTAACCTAAGATAGTAACTTGTTATCCCTATAAATCTCCAAAGGTTTTTGAGGGTCAAGGACACTTGTCACTCCATCATCACTTGAATATTTTTAGGATCAGATTTCTTGCCTTAATTTAAAATAATATGATCCAATTATTCCACCTCTCTAATGCCAAATGCACATCTGGAAGGTTTGGCATAAAATTGATGTTATTCCATAATAAAAGTACATGTTTCACATGCTTCAAATGGTCTTCCCAAATTTTATTATTAAAGAGGATATCATTAAAAATCACCAACAAAAACTTTCTCAAAAATGGCCCAAAAATAATATTCATAAAAACTTTTAAATGTATATGGTTCATTTGTGAGACAAAAAGGCATGACCATAAACTCATAATGGCCTTCATGAGTTCATAAAGTTGTTTTAGATATGTCCTCTTCCTGGATTTGAATCTAATAATACCCAGAGCAAAGATCTAATTTGGTAAAATAAATAATGTCATGTGATTCATATAACAAATCATCAATTATTATAATAGGAAACTTATCTTTGATTATGTACTTGTTGAGTTCTCTATAGTCTGGGAACATCCTCCAAGTTTCATCTTTATTACGTATCATGACCACTAGAAAGGAATATTCACTTTAGTTGGTTGATAATTTCTACATCTAGAATTTCCTATACCATCTTTTTCATTTCACTCTTATAGGCATAGGGATACCTATATGTTTTGATATTAGGTGGTGTACTACCTGGAATGGCATGATCATGCACTCTACTTGGTGCAAGTCCATTTGGCATGGCACTAAAAATAATATAATGGACATCCAAAACCATTTTTAAATTAGGATGGGTAGACTCCTTGGTTAGTTAAAATTCCATGGAAAAAATCATGCAAGAAATCTTTCAACACTTTTTCTAAACATCTTCATCATCTGGTGAAAACCAACCAATTATGGAAATTTAGACTATAAACCATGCAATTTAAATTTCCTTCACTCTAGATGATAGCACATGAATAGTTCCTAGAAATTCATCTCAATTGTGCCCAAAGTGGTGAGCCATTACACTACTAAAATAATGTCAGTTCCACCCATGGGAATAACAAGCATAGGTGAATCTAATAGGTAGTCTCCCATAACAAGTTTATTACTATGGCATTTTCTATAATAGTTGATTTTACCACCATTTATAATCATGATGTAAGATTCTAGAGTTGGGTAAATGAAATAGTTTAAATGAGTATCTAAATTACCGTTAATAAAGTTGTGTGTACTCCCAATGTCAATCAACATAATCACCTTCTGTTTATTAAAGGAACCCACCACCTTAAGAGTTTGAGGAATAATAATACCTAAAAGTGCATGATAGGTAATAACAAGATGAATTTTTTTAAATTCATCATCGATTTATTATAGACCTACACTTGATGCCTCATCATATTATTTATCCTCTTTGGTGCCTTAAATTTAAAAAAACTTATTTTCAATACATCTATGTCCTTTGATCCATTTTATACCACATTGAAAACTTAACCCTTATGTAGGCTTATCTTCATTTTGCTATGGGGTCAATGTTGTAGGTTGAGGAAATGATGGGGATGGGAAATTACGTTCATGAACATTATGAAAGTTATTTATTTGACCATATCATTTTACTCTACTATGTGTACCATTGATATGGATTCAAATAGTAAATTAGGACTAAACATGTAAACCTCCATTTGGATGATATATTTGATGCCACCCAAGAATAGGTCAGTTAAATTTTCCTTATTTAATGTCATCCATATGTAAGGAAAGATTTGAAATTGATGAATATAATCCTTCATAATCCTTATTTGACATAGTTTAGATAGTTGACTAAAGTAGGTTTTAGAGATGTTATTGCGATAGTCAAGTTGTAGCTCCTCAGAAAATACATAGTAAAAGAGTTACATCCAAGATCACTGGATCAAAACATTGTAGATGATGGAGTGATCTCATGAGCCAATCAAGTGCATATCATAATGAAACTATAATGCATAGAGGAATATTAAAAAAGAAAAAAGAGCAAATAAAATAATCTATATCATGTTGAATGAAGAATACAAAGGGAGAGAAGTGTATATATAAGTTGGAAAAAGAAAGATAACACACATTCTAGTGAATGTGGTACTAATCTTTCCAAGTAACCAACATGACTTATAGAGCCTTAAGAAAGCTAATTCAACTATGTAGCCAAAACCCAATAGGAAAAGGCCTACACCAATACCCTCCCATAAGCACAATTTAGGTAGGTGATGATACAAAAAGAAAGGGTCTCGACAAGAAGGCTTAATGAGGTACCCATATACAAATTTATCTCTCATAAAGTAGAGAAAAGGAGAAAACCCATAGTAAAAACTCCCCCTAAGAAAAGAGATAGAGAAGAAGTAAAGCTGCCAAAAGGGCCCCCTGATGATAATGAAGTTGCCAAAGTAGACCGTACCATAAGAAGAGCTCATATATGAATAAAATTTCTCTAAGTGAAGGGTTTGGTGAATATATCAATAACCTACTCTAAATATTGGCAAAATACTAAGTCAATGACCTACTCATGAATCAGATCCCAAATGAAGTGCATGTGAATCTTGATGTGTTTAGTCCTCTGATGAAGGACTAGATTCTTGTAAATCTGAATAGTGCTCTAGTTATCACAAAATATGACTATAGGTCACCTAATCTAAATACCAAGCTCATAAAGAATCCCCTGAAGCCAAATAGCCTCAATAGTTGTGTCAATAGCTCACTTGTACTCTACCTCTGTGTAAGATAGAGCAATAACATTATGCTTCTTCCTTGAACAATTGATGGGTCTAATACTTAATGAGAAACTGTAACCTAAAGTGGACTTATGAATCCTAGTGTCACCAACCCAATTTGAATTTGTATAGCTTACCAAGTCAAAATTTGAACCAATGTTGTAGTGTATCCCATACTTGTGTGAAACATAAATATAGTACAAGATCCTCTTAGCTACTTTTCAGTGCAACTCATGGGGTTCGTTCATGAATGTCAAAACAATGCCAACAACATAAGAAATGTTTGGTCTGATGTGATTCAAGTAAATAAGTCTACCAATAAGTTATTGATACAAGGTAGAATTGACCAATGCAGTGGAATAATCTACCTCAAGATTGATTCTAGATAGGAATGGAGTCAAAGATGGCTTACAGTCAACCATATGAAACCATGCCAATAAATTAAGAGAGTGTTTGGGCTACAAAAGTGAAATACTCAAATTTTTTAAAGTGATCTCAATGCCAAGGAAGTAGTGTAGTAGGCCCAAGTTAGTCATGGTGAATCTACTCTAAAGATTTTTTTTCACTAATGAGATAGTCAAAGAAGAACTCCCTATGATCTAAAGGTCATCAACATACAAAGATAGTATCAACAATGAATCATCCTACCATAATAATTACACATTAGGGTTTGAGTGGCATCTAGTAAAACTTGAAATAAGAATGAAGGAATCCATTTTGGCATACCAAGCTTGAGGGGCTTGTTTGAGGCCATAAATGGATTTCTTAAGTCTACACACCAAAGAAGAATATTGAACAAAACTAGGTAGTTGATCCATGTAGATATCCTCCTCAAGGTCTCCATGAAGAAATACACCCTTCACATCAATTTTATGTGTACTTAATATATGTGTTGTAGCTAAAATAATTATGAGTTTGATCGAAGTCATCTTATCCATGGGTGCAAATGTCTTTGAGTAGTTGATGCCATCTACTTAAAAAAATCTCTTGGATACCAATCTAGCATTATACTTTTCAACAAACTCATCTCTAGCATACTTGGTCTGATATATCTAGTGACATCAAACCATCTTCTTTCCCCTAGGAAGAGAATTCAAATTCCAAGTGTGATTACTAATCAAGGAATCATATTCCTCATCCATGGATCTATCCCACTCAGGTATGCTTGAAGCCTCTCTAAAAGTCTAAAAATCTATCATGGAATCAAAAAAGGCATGTGGTCCACTCTAAAAGTCTACCTGAGTATGTCTATCATCATTTAGATCCCCTACCCAAGTGCCTACAGTCTCAAGTGTCTGCCTAGCCTAAAAAGGGCCTAAAATGGGTGAGTTAGGTGTCGAATCATCATCCTTCAATGCATGCCTAAAAGTGGATAAGGATGACTCCCCATCACTTTAATACTATCAAAACTAGAAGAAGAAGTGACCCCTACCTCAAGAACCTACCGTGAATGATTTGAGTCCTTGAACTGCTCATCTAAACTAAGTGAAATTGATGTAGTGGGAGAAGTATCAAGTAAAGATTCAGTGGGAATCTTCTAAAACCTAACACTCCTCTCGATGAATAAATGATGAGTCATAGGATGAAGAAGTCTATAATCATTAACCCCATCTAGATACCCAACAAAGATTTAAGGTTTGGATTGAAATCCTATAGCCTTGTATTTCTTTTTAGGAATGTGCACCATTGCTAGTAATCCAAAGACCCTAAAATGTTGCATCGCTAGTTTCCTATTATGCCAAGCTTCATAAGGAATGATGCCCTTTAAATATTTGTGAAGAACCTAGTTATAAATGTAACATGCACAATTGATGGTTTCTACCTAGACCTATGGAGCCAATGATCTAGAGTGAATCATATAGTTGTACATCTTTTTCAATGACCAATTCTTGCACTCTGCTACACCATTCTATTTAAGAGTGTACGAAATTGTCTGCTAAAGATGAATCCCCTTAGTGGTACGAAATTTCTCAAATATATGATTGAAGTACTCCCTCCCTTTATTTATTTAAAGACTTTTGATGCATTTTTTAGATTAATTCTCAACTAAAGCCTTGAAGTCTCAAAAATTATCAAAAACTTTAGATTTTTGTCTAAGCAAGTAGACCCATGTGTATCTAGAAAGGTCATCAATGAAGGTGATGATGTATCTGGACCTAGTAAAAGAAGGATAGGGAAACTAACCTATGACATCATTGTGAATTAACTTAAGAGGTACTGAAGCTCTCCTAGCTTGGCCTTTGTCAAATTTCTCTTTGGGATGTTTGTCAAGGACACAACCCTCATAAATTCTCTTAGATAATTTAACTCAAGGCAAGCTTGTAACCATATCTTGCTGATTCAACTGCTCAAGATAGTGATAGTTAAGGTGGCTGAACCACTCATTCCATAGTTTGTTAACTCTATATGAATGGGTAAGCAATGTAGTAGGAGGAAAATTTGGAGCAAAATGGGAGAAGATGTATAGCCTAGAATGGTGCTTAGCCCTCCCCAATGCAACTATAGAGTCACTATGTATCTCTCTAATCTTAATTGAATTTGGTGTGAACTCAAATCTCATGCCCTGCCCTATGTGGGTAATTTGATACACTAAAAGAAGATTAGTTTATAGTGAAGGTACACTTAAAACATTTGTGAATGTTCCACCTTCAACTTCAATAGTCCCTCTTCCTGGTACGTATGCTAGAGTGTCATCACCTAAAGTGATAGAGAACATGTTACATGGCTCTAAGTCAAGAAAATCAATCTCTACCAAACCCATATGGTATGAAGAACTAGAGTCAATAACCTAAGATGAAGTAGATGTGGAAGCTACTACAACTAAAGCTTTGCCCTTAAGTTTCTCCTTCCTTTTTTCTTTTACCTTAGAAGATTCTTTGGTTGATGATGATTGTCTGATAGATTCAGGGACCCCTATATTATTTTTATCTAAGAGATGTGCAAGGTGGTCTATCTATTTATTCATTCACTTGTGCTCATTGTGCCCATTATTCTTGAAATAGTAACATTTAACCTTTTCTCTCTTAAGTTTTCCTTTAGAGGAGGAGGTTTTAGTGATAGTTTTTGTAGTGGTTTTCTATTCTTTCTTCTTCTCAGGATCCTTACTCTTATGCTTCTTATCCTTGTTGCTATAGGATTTTTGTTTCCCATTCTAGGTAATAAGGGATGAAAGTTTGGAAGACTTGAGGGTTCCCATATGAATTAATTTATTATTTAAATATACAATGATGTCATCTAAATATGGCATTGTCTAGTTGGCTCCCATGGCTCTCTTGGTTGTAAAAAGGTAGAGACAAATATAAAGTAATCAAGTCCTAGTTTTGCAAGCATATAAAGAAATAACTACTCATTTTTATTCTCAGTCACACACTCTTTTAACTAAAATTTAAGTGACTTAATATTGGTGATTAAGTCCTCAAAAGTGTCAAATTTGATAGGCCTTAGACTAATTATCTCAATCTAAAACTCATGACCCCTCATGGTGTCAATTTTTCCAAATAATGTTTCTAGGGTGTCCCATACTTCTTTGGGAGATTTGGCTGACTCTATGTGAAATAGGAGTTATGATGAAACTAAAAGACATAATATTATAAAAGCTTCATCACATTTATTAAATCATTTTATCTTATCTGCTTCAGTTGTGGGCTCAACTTCTACCCCCATAGTTATGTGAAATAACCCTTTACTTATAAGAACCATTGTAATCTTACTTTTCCATTCCTAGTAGTTGAAGGGTGTGATTTAATTACCAATGATAAGATCTATTGAATAATTAATATTAGTGTGTTTTTTGTTATTGTTATAGAAATCAAATGTGCAAAAAATGATAGAATGCCAAAACAAAATCACAACCACAATACAACCCCCTTGAAACTATGTCAGGCCCCCCCCTCCCTAAATTTTGGAACTTTATGAAGTAGTGTGTTTTAAAAGTCATATTGGCCCAATTCATGGAAAATAATAATATACACACTTGCAAAATATGGTACTCAATTTTGAGTTACCATTTACAAGATATTAACAAAACAATTCCCTGTAAATAGGCATATGACTAAAAGTTTGCACTTGAAACTTAAAAAAAGTACCTTTGGGCAAGGTAAAATATTCCTTCCAACCATTCATTAGAACCAAAATTTTTCCATGCACTTAAAAAATTCAATGGAAGTAAAAAATTCAATGCAAAATAAAAAATAATGAAGTTTCAACTAAGTAAAGAGGAGAAAGTGAGTAGTTTGTTATTGTTTTTAGCTTAGCTCTAAACAATAAATCCATAAGAATATCCATATATAAAAAAAGGATCTACGACAAATTTTGGTCAAATTTGATGAAATCTTTACAAGGAAAAGTGACACCAAGGTAGAAAACAATGAAGCTAAACTCAAATAGATCTTCAACCCAAGAAGAAAGTAATAAATATCCCTCTTATAATGCCTTTACGTAGGTATAACACCTCCAATTCCAATGTATACCATAGAAAACTATCACCAAAGTGGGAAAAAGATTGTCAGGATCTTGCTCCACCAATTAGAGCACATATGATTACCTCTTGTATTAGCAACTAAACACGAAATTTAACCAGAATGATAAGTAACTAGAAATATGAAGCAACACAGGAATATGAGACACAATACACAATTGTATTAACAATCACTCAGAAAAAAATACAATAAAGAAGATGCCACTTATTCTTCCACCTCAAAGGCTTGCCACACCTCAAGACCTTCTTCCCTCTCTCTCATGGTCCCAACAATCAACTCCAATATAGAGTTGATGTTCACCTCCACCAGTCAGAAACAATGCTGCCAGTACACCAAGTACACAACTATACTCCAAGTAGATCTCATACTCTCTGCTACTACCTGTAAATCACTAGACCTTACTCACCATTGTAGATCTCCAAAAGAAGCCATGCACACTTGCTGACCAAGATCATACATATACGAAGAACCTTTCTGATTCTCCAAACCAGCACCCACACTTGGTACTGTGGCACTAGGAGGAACACATCATTACTCTCCTCTCTCTGAAGGAGCTTATTTTGCTCTCTTACTCTCTAGCACTCTAGTTTACAATACAGCCCATGAGTCTATTTTATAGATCTCATGCATACAATAATTAGACTATCTTAATTACAGTAATTAGACATGCAACTCAAGACTATAATTAGCCTTTAACATGCAAACTAACAGTCCAAAAATAGACTCTCTAAAATCCACATGCAAACTGCATGTTCATACACAGGTTGTCGACGTTGGCTCCTCCCTGACCGATGTCGACCGACTTGTAACCGACGTCAGTTGCTTCTACTCTACTATCTGACCGATGTCAATTGATCAGACCGATGTCGGTTGCCCTGCAACTCATTCTACAACTCTCTGCAACCTCCGTAACTCCTCTTGTTTGCATCCTGGTGAAGCTTTTAGCTCCACAACCTAACAAAGATGCCACACAACCAACAAGCTTGAAAGCATGTAGATCTAGACAAATGAGATGCCTTTCTTTGTGTAGTAAAAGGATATATCTACAAAAATGAATGCTTCAGCTCCTAGGAAATTATAGATCACAAAATTCCAACACAAAAAATATATGAGAAAAGGATACCAAAAGTAAGAAGGTGATGCCAAAGCTGCAAAGTATGACACCACACTCTAAGCTTCCTTCTTGTAGATCTCCACACTAAATTTTGTAGATATAATCTCCAATGTTTGTGAATACAAGAAGATCTATCTCTCACCAATAGATATATATATATCAAAAAAAGATAGAATGATAAATTCCAATGCCATCTTTATGTAGTAAAAGGCCAGATCTACAACAAAGGAGAATCTTCCAATGCCAAAGTTGAAAGATTCTAATAGATCTAAAACTGTGTCCTCCAAGAGACCATAAAAGTGTAGTCCTCCACAAGGAAACTTATAAAAAAGATGAAAATACAATAAAACAATGCTTTGGAATATCTAAGAAGGACACATTTCTCGTAGAATAAAAATACACTGCTTCAACAAAAAAAGATCTAAGAATGATTGCCAACATAAAGGCTTCAAACAAAAAGGGCAGATCTAAAGCACCTTTAGAAATATTTTAAGGTAGAAATAATAAAAATAATAATGCCTTTATTTTTTTTTCCAATTATATCTTTTGAAAGCTAATATGCTTAGCGCAGAAGGAATCAATAGATCCAATAAGCTAAGTTCTCCTTAAAAACATTTTAGATTTGAAATCTCTCAACAATTTCTATGAGATAATAACAAATCTTAGGATTTCATAAAACAATAGTAAATAACCAACCCACTAGATAATCAAATACCAGATTGGCACTTTGATACCATAAAAGAGTTGCAACTAGGATCACCAAATCAATAAATTGCAGATGCTGGAGTGATCTCATGAGTCAAGCAAGTGCATATCATAATGAAGCTACTAATGCATAGAATAATATTGAAAAAAATAAATAAGAGAAAATAAAATACTTTATATCATGCTGCATGAAGAATACAAAGGGAGAGAGGTGTATATATAGGTTGGCAAGGGAAAGATAACACACATTCTAGTGAATGTAGTAATAATTTTTCCAAGTAACCAACATGACCTCTATATCCCTAAGAAATTTAATGCAACCATGTAGCCAAAACCTAGTGGGAAGAAGACCTACACCAACACATAGTAGGTAACTTGAAGGCTGTTCTTTCCCTTTTGATTTAAAAACCATATATGCCAAATGAACTGCTCAAGTTCTAGACATAGAGAGGTCATGACCACCTTTTGCATACAAGGAGTTTGATGCAGATCAAATATATATTTTATTTGATTGATCCAAGTGAGTGGATCCTTACCATTAAACTTGTGTATGTCCAATTTTAGTAACAACTGCTTTAGACCTAGATTGGAAGTATGCTTGCTTGAATGGGAAGAATTGAACTAGAGTGGTGGAGGATTATTTTGTGAAGGCTAAGTTTTAATATTAGATAATTTCCTAGTTATAAGTTTCAGTTAATCCTTCCAAACATTTAGGTCCCCTCTTACCCTAATGATGTCCCTTTTGACTACATTGAGATCACCTTTTTGCACCATGCTTTGTAAATCTAGCCAAAGTTGGCAAACTACCTCAAAAAAAAAGGATGAGAACTGTTGGACTCCATGTAATCCTTGTCATGATATTTTAGAGTTTCTTACCCATTTCCACATCTATGAGTGTTAGGACTATTCATGCATAAACCCTATGTTAGAGGGTTTCATCCCTAGAATGATCATCTTATCGAGATGAATCCAATGACTGTGTATAAGGGTGACAATGTTTAGCCCAATAATTGTATCGACATATTATATAATTATAATCATCTCACTAAGATGAATCTAATGACTACTAATTTGCACAGGGGTAAATTTTTTTATAAATTATTCTTTTCGAAGAAGACTTCGAATAATACTATAGTGATGGAAAACTTAAATTGTTCCCTGATCACAAGTTATGTTTTATCAATCCTTCTGCTTGTAGGAGACTCACAACATTAGATTAAAAAAAATCATAACAAAAACTTGCCCAAATTGAATCTTTGATACCACTTTTAATGATCTTACTTAGATGTTCACACAATATAATACTATATCATATAAATAAGAGAAAAATATGTATATTCATAACAATAATTGATAGAAGATAAAAATTATTGATAAATATCATTGAGCCACTTCAAGGGGACTCCATAACAATGCAATAAGAGGATAATTCACAATATGATGATCAGATACTAACTAATACCTCCTATATATACTCTACTTATCCATAGTTATTCTATAGGAAAAACTTAATAAGAACATATAGAGATGCAATACAATAATATAATAGGTATATAAGCCAAATTTCATCCACACATATCCCTAGACATGCCATAGGTGAAGCACATAAAAATGTATTGCATTGTGTTTGAGTATGATTTGAGGGCACCGTATCTTCAAGGTGAAACTAGTTGTTAGCTTATTTTAGTATATTTTATAGGGTTAGAGACTACATGTCAGGGTTAGTTTTAATTTTGAATAAGTATATATCTTATTTTTTTTAATCTTATATGCATTTACCCTTTGAAAACATCTTTCATTCAAAATCTTCTTTCACTTCCATAGGGTTGCATGCTTCTGAATCATTTCCTTTACTTGGTAGAGTTCCCTTGTTTAGATACTTTACTTTCCTATTATTTATTCATTATTTATTTCTTTCATCTACTTACTTTATTTTTTTTAGATCAATTAGAGATACTTGCATCATATATACACTTGATCATGTTATCCCTAACCTATTTTATGAATTAGTATTTTTCCTAGTACAATCTAGAAAAATAGGTATCTACCTTAGATTTATAGTGGTCTATTATATCCTTGAGCCCAATAGTTGTTTGCTTAGTACCATTGGTACCCCCTCTAGGAAACCCTAGTGGCTTATTTTTATTTTTGGAACTACACATTGGCACACCCGATGTGACTTTCTATAAGGTTTTATTATAGTTCTATCATGTTCATATCTCTTTTATCCTATTTATGTTGATAGTCATGAGGCTTTACTTTTATATAAGTTTTGGATCTGCCTCTAGTTGTTTTACATACTTTAGATTTGCATCCTAATACTCATTGGTTCTATGACAATTTTCCTCTTTTATTGACTCCTTATTTTTTCTTATTTCATGACACATATGCCTAACCTCCCCTCTACAAGATTACAATATCATTGCATTTGGGGACACCCTATATAACTCACTAACAAACAAGTCGAGATTACATTAGAGTGACATGGGGCCTTTATGGCCAAAGAGATAAACTGACCCCAACATAGTAACCATGACCTTATCTAATTCTACATATAATAAGATTTTAGTTGTACAACTAGTAGCCTCATTCCCCTTTCCAATAGTTTGAGCTTGGCCCATCTAAGGGTATCTCCCCTCGATTCCATTATTCCTAGTATTTACCTAAAAGGGGTCATGATGACCCCCTTTCCCATTTAACACCTAAATAATTATGTGAAATTATTAATAATTTACATAGATGAATTCACATGGACATTTAGCCTACCTCATCTGATACGAGTAGGCCTCATGTTTCCTCTAGAGATAGATCCATCACCCATTCACATGAGAGTAATTTTTCCTATTCTTATTTGAGTTCCCTACTCCTATTTGTAGCATGAAAATATATAATGAGAGTCCCATATCATCTCTAAAAATAAGCACATGAATTTTTATTAGGTTTACTACTCACATAAACCCAAGCCTTCCCATCCTCCTAGTCTTCCTTTAGGGTTTTCAAATGTTTATACTAATCTCAACCGCCAATAATGAGTTAAGGAGCTATGGGATGATTATCATGATAATTAACACCCTTAGATAAAACCTCACATTACTATGTATGATAACTACCATGGAGATCTGGGTCATCATAACACCCCCCCCCCAATGGTCATGCCACTTTGCCTTATGAACCCCATGTGGAGTGAGTCTCTTCTCATGGTCATTCACCACATTATGATTGGGATAATCCCCATCATGAGAATATACCATAGTAGGATTGTCTTGGACATCATCTCCAACATTACCATGATCATGATGACCCTGACTTACATAAACAATGTCAAGATCCGTAGGAGCCTCATCAAGGGCATCATCACCAATTAGCCATAAACAATGCCTATGAGGACCTTTTTAGGAACCCTGTAGCCCCTTAGGTTCATGCCATTTCCTTTCCTACTACCATCCTTGAACTTATTGAGTTTATAGGAATCCAAGATGCTAGTCCCATAAATAATATCATGACATTCACAATGGCACATATAGATTAGGAACATGATGAATGCATGATGTTGATGTTATTCACTCACACCTTGCTAGTTGAAGCACTGGTTTGGTTCTAAAATATATCTCTAGATTATATTTATCAACCTTTTGGGATGATTTCATCTAGTATTTAGATATCTCCAAGATTTTCAACCTTGACATACAATAACTCACTTACATGGTTGAGGTCAAGGGTGAGTCTAACTTTGAATTCATGT
Source organism: Torreya grandis (assembly GCA_037957365.1). Classification (NCBI taxonomy): domain Eukaryota; kingdom Viridiplantae; phylum Streptophyta; class Pinopsida; order Cupressales; family Taxaceae; genus Torreya; species Torreya grandis. The sequence continues at coordinate 319,058 of JARHVA010003931.1, forward strand.
ATAGTTATAATTCAACCATCCACATGTGCAGGAAAAAGTTCATAGATGATTATATTTATGATATGTTCAATTAAGCATTGAGGCATGAGATTATCCTTGAGGTCCTCAAGTGTTATCCTACCTCTAATGATTAACCTATTACTGAGTGCTTAAAGATCAAAGTCATCAAGGTATGTGTGGGAATCACCCCATATGTACCCAAAAGTCCTCCTCACATGATCTCAACTACAATGTGGTCAATGATGGAGTCATTGAGTCTCCATTTGAGATGAAAGACAATAAATATGGTTGTGAGGTCAAAACTTGGAGTAAGAGGTCAAATGAAAATAAGTCCATTGAAAAGAGCATAGAAGGGAAATAGGTGTTGTATCCCTATGACCTTGGAAAGTTATATAACTTACACAAGATTAATGAGAAATATGATAAGGAATGTATCACTCAAAAATCTTATATGAAGACCTCATCTTATCCCCAAATCTCTCCACTTACTAAGCCAAACCACAAGTTGGATGCATTCATAAAGACTCTTCCTAACCATGACAAGGAAAATAAAAATAAGAAGAAGAAGAATAAATCCAAATCTAAGGTCCATTTGGATGTGTTCATAAAGACTCTTCCTGACCATGACAAGGAAAATAAAAATAATAAGAAGAAGAATAAATCCAAGGCGAAGGTCCATTGCTCTTGCTCTCACTCTTATTATTCTTATAAATCCTCATTCTTGACTAGCCCAAAGAGGATGGCCAAGAATGATAGTAGCAAGGTTTTTACTACCATTCACATAGCCCTTACTACATATGAGTGTCTTGCCAAAATGTGCTTGAGTCAGACAATTGGACCAATCATATATACTATAAAATCTCATCTCACGGGCCTGCTTATAGGGTAAGGAATCCCAAATTCAAGTTTGACAATCAGTGCAATATCCATCCCTAGGCTAGGTATCACTCTTACTTTATCATAGAGGAGTTATAGTCCCTCTCTACCAGAATATCCATTTGTGAACTTCTTTACCTTTTCCATGAACAAAGAGGCCTCATATTTGATGATATTGATCTCCCTTACAAGGCACCAATATAGGATGACACTGAGGTATTATTCAACTCAGACATCCCTGATCACCCTTATCTACCTACCTTATCCTTTGACCTTGCCTCTTTTACCATAATATTCCATTATGTAAAAGAGGGATATGTTCCCACTCTACATCAAGACCTTGTTTAATGATTGTTGTATCAAGATATGCATCAATGATTAAGGGGAAACATTGAACATCATGTCATTATGAGTGTTTAATGAGATGTAAATTAGCCATAAGAATATTTATGACTCTCACCACAACTGTAATAGTTTTAACAATGACACAATTTCACTGATGGTTAATGTGAAGCTTTGAGTCAAGTTCAAACTCAAGACATTTAGGATTGAGTTATATGTCTTATAATTATATCTCTCATACATTATCCTTGATCATTCCTAAACCATAGCCATGTGGTCATTGAATCAATAATGTTTCATGTGGTCCAATTCATGTATGGATGCAAGTTATACACCTTGGAGGGTAACCTACATCCATCAACATGGATATATGATAAGACAAATCCCTTTGTTGAGGCTTTGAATATATAATTTTGGAGTCATACTAGTTCACCCAAGGTGCCTATATATGAATCATGATTTATCAAGGATGAATTGTTTGATCTGGCTGACTACCAATAAGTGTTCACTCTTCTTGCATGTGTTACATGACATTCATAACCCCCTCCTTATTTTGGGTCACAAGGTGGATATTCACTCTTAGATGATCTATTTCAAGATGTTTCCCTAATATATGAGCCCCTTCTCTCATCACACAAGGTGGATATTCACTCTTAGATGATCTCTTTCAAGATGTTTCCTTAATATATGAGCCCCTTCTCTCATCAAAACTTATTCATCATGGAATTATTACTCTTAATGCCTCCCTCATGGAGGCTTCTAGAGTTTTTGATTAATATTTTGAGTGCCATTTGATCCATACTATGGCACATAACTCATTCAATGAGAGGATGAATTACAATAAACTCATTCCCACATGTTTTTTTTACCATCAGCCTCTTACTGTATGGTTTTAGATATCTCATTTACTGATAATGAACCCACCTATAGAATTCCCACAAATTAGGTCTTGACTAGTGAACCTAAGGATTCAAATGGTCTATCTCTTTCTTCCCCCATTTTCTATTACATTTATCCTCTTTTTGAGCCTTCTTAGGAATTTTATAGCTCCAAAGAGGGTATGCCATGGCCTAGTAAGAAAATTAGAGGCCTGCCTTTGGGGTAGACCATTGGTTAGGGTTAAGTAGTAGTTTGACCTTGAGTAGGTTGTGACCTAAGCTTGTGGTGTCATGGTAAGTCCTAGGGCTTGATATAACACCATCCATAGGCCTTTATTTAATGGATTATCCATTTTAGGATGTCTTCTCTTAGACCTTGTGAGACTCCTTGGTTGTTTAGCCTATGCACTCCTCCTTGAATGCACTTTGGGATATAATAAATATATTTTTATTCTTTCATTCAATAGTGCTATTAATTTCTTACAGTTGGTCCTCTACTAATTCTTTCTCTCCCTTGTTATAGTCTCTACAAGTGTGCAAGTTAGTGTTTGTGGTTGTTTGAGACTTTTTATGGTCTTCTCTAACTAGTCTTCATATTTGATGGACCTCTTACAACCCCTTTTCATTTCTATACAGGTCATGTGGGATAGTAGTTATGATTAATCAAGACTTATTCTATATATGAATCTTAATTTATCAAGGATGAATGGTTTGATTTGGATAACTACCAGTCAATATTCACTCTTCTTGTACATGTTACATGATATTCATCACCCCCTCCTTATTTTGGGTGACAAGGTGGATATTCACTCGTAGATGATCTATTTCAAGATGTTTACCTAATGTATGAGCCCCTTCTGTCATCACAACTTATTCATCATGGCATCAATACTCTTAGTGCCTCCCTCATGTAGGCCTCTAGAGTTTTTGATTAAAATTTTGAGTGCCATTTCATCCTTACTATGTCACATAACTCATTTATTTAAAGGAGGGATCAAAATAAGCTCATTCCCATGTTTTGTATGTACCACCATCCTCTTACTCATATGGTTTTAGATATCTCATTTACTGATAATAAACCCACCTCTAGAATTCCCACATTTAAGGTCTTGACTGGTGAACCTAAGGGTTCAAATAATCTCTCTTTATTCCACCCTTATACATATTTTTTATCCTCTTTTTGAGCCTTAAGGATTTTATAGCTGTAAAGAGGGCATGCCATGGACTAGTAGGAAAAGTAGAGGCCTACCTTTGGGGTAGGCCACTAGTTAGGGTTAAGCAATAATTTAACCTTGAGGAGGTTACAACTTGATCTTGTGGTGTCATGGTAAGTCTCAGGGCTTGATATAACACTATCCATAAGCCCTCATTCAATGGATTATCCATTTTGGGATGTTCACTCTTAGACCTTATGGGTTTCCTTAGTTGTTTGGCCCATATACTCCTCTTTAAATGCACTTTAGGATAGAATAAATATATTTGAATTATTTCATTCAGTAATGATATTGATTTATTATACTTAGTCCTATAATAAATCCTTCTCTACTTTGTTATAGTATCTATAGGTGTGCAAGATAGTGGTTGTGGTTGTTTGAGACTTGTTCTAGTCTTCTCTAACTAGTCTTCATCTCTAACAGACCTCAAACAACCCCTTTTCATTTCTCTACAAGTGGTGTGGGTTAGTAGTTATGATTACTTAGGACTTGTTCTAGTCTTATCTAGTCAATCTTTGTCTTTCACAAACCTCTTACCACCTCTATTTTCCTCTTATTATGGCTAATGTTAATCTCTTTCATATTATTGTAGATTTATCACATTATTTGTCTCCCTTGTATAACTTAATTGGTTTGATTTGTATCGAGATAGTCTTTTTTACAGTTGTAGCTTGTGTCCTTGAACCCCATCATGGTGTATCACTTGTCAGTGGTTCACACTGATGGTGTTAATTAAGGAAATCCATGACCTATAACTATAACTTGGACTATTCATGACCAATGAGGCCAAAATCTTGCTAGAGTTGGTTTCTTCCTACTAGTGAAATAAATAATGTTTCTAAGTATCACACAATCAATAGAGACTTGATTGATGTTTGTGTGTTGGGCACGTACTATGTGTGATTATCCTTTGATTTACTCTTCATAGTGTCTCATCTCACTAGGGTCTAGAACATCTTTAACACTAAGTTTCTTCCATTCTCATTGAGGTAGTGAATATTTTTATCTCCCCATTTGAGGACTCCTAGAATTCCCACATCCCTCATTTCATCTTGGATTTTTGGGTTTGTTATCAGTTTTATGTCCCTTATTCAAGAGTAAGAGATGTAAATGGAGATATACATAGAGCACATAGAGCTTAGACTTGTCCTTATTGGATCATTTTAATAAATTTTCATCTATCGCTAATCTTACCAAGTGAGTATAGGTGATGTACTTTTTTTAAATTTTTTTGGTCTCTTTCTTAATTTTTTGTTTGAATTATATGTACTATATAACACTCCTTATTATATTAAACATCAATTGACTATACCTTAGGGGCATATGTAATCATGTTTCCTCTAACCTTTTTATTCCTGATGATTATAGATTTACTCTTCATGTATACTAACAATTAGTGTGAATCTTATTTAATCCTACTTAGTCATTTAGAGAGATACCCATGCCATTATGTACCTTTTCATACTATCCGTACACTCTATCAGAGCTCCTGTACCCCAAAATATTATTTCTATGTACCCTAGGAACCCTCTAATAGGTTGAATAGACTAAACTATTAATTTTGGGCTAAAATAAATGGCCTAAGCTGCTTATTTTGTCCCAAAACCAACTACTTAGGTTGAAACTTATCTAAAACTAAATTTTCTCACATATGTCTATTGTAAAACAACCATAAATGACTTATTTTGAAAGGATCCACCCCTTTTCAACCATATATGAGGTTCAAACATACCTATCTCTCTGATGTCTTATGATGACTTCCCTCTTGATTACATCTGGATCTTATGGTCTCTTTTTGAACTTTATTGGATCTTCTTAGATCTTATTATCTCCCCTCTTGACATCTTGATATCTCTTTACCTCTCTTGAGTTATTCTTGATTTCTAGGTAGCTATTCACCTCTCTTGAGTTCCTCTACTACATGATACATGCTTATTCATCTTTATTTAACTTTACCCTTTGGAAATTTATAGAGGAATAAATTATTTAAACCCAAATTGATTCACTTGTTTCTTAGTTTCTCTTTCCTAAAATATTGTTTGATTTCATGATCCTTCGATTGGTATTGTACCTAATTTGTGCACTTGGATTGGTCCTTACACATCTTGCTTGTTTCTATCTCACCTTATCTCCTAGATTTTTATCATTCGATTAGATAAATATATACATTAAAACTTGGTCTTCATTCAATCAATGTCAAAATTGGACTCTCGATTGGTAGATTTCTTATATTGTGTTTGAGTATGATATGAGGGCACGTTGCTTTGGAAGGTGAAACTAGGTTTTTAGCATAGTGTAGTATATTCATTAGGGTTATAGTTACATGATATGGTTATATTTCATTCAAAACAAGTATTTATATTATAAAACTAAATTGTACATGTATTTCCCCTTTGAAAACATATTTCATTTGAAATCAAATTTTATTTCCATAGGGATGCATGATTCTAAATCATTTTCTTTGCTTGGTACTACTCCCTTATTTAGATAGTTTGATTTATTTTTATTTATGCATTGTTTCTTTCCTTCAACTACTTGATTTAATATGGTTATATTAGTTATATATACATACATCCTTTCTATGTTTGATTGTGCTAGCCCTAACCTAGTTTACTAGTTAGTCTTAGCTTAGTGTAATTAAAAAAATAGATAGCTACCTTAGACTTACAATGACATGTTTCATCCTTGATCCTAGTGGGTATTTTATTATTAGTATTGGTATCCCCTATACCAAAACCTAATGACTCATTTGGATATTTTTAGCTACAATTAAAATGTAGTTTTAGATCACAACTAGAAGGAAGGATGTTGTTTGGAGAAGAGAAGGAGAAATATTTTGAAGAAGTTATGCTAAGTTTTAAGATTAAAGTAGGTTAAATTTAAAATGAATTTAAATTTGCATACATGGATTATTCATTTTAGGGGTAAACATCCCCTATGCCTAATTTATCATCCAAAAGAATAAAAAGTGTAAAAGTTAGTAGAGACAATATTTGGTTTGACTCTTTTACATATAAATTTGGGAAGTATAATGCAAATACCAAGAAAGTGTTGGATAGGAAGAAATTGATTGATGTAATATTTTTGGTTTCACTAAATATTAAGACATTTCCCAAGTCTAGTCTACCACCACTAGTTTCAAGTGTGAACACATGAGGTATGGATCTTAATATAGGAGTTTATATCATTCTGGTGCCATATGATTGGTTTACTAACCCCAAATGATATTTGATAGCTTTAAAAATGAAGTGGTAGATTAAAAACATAACTAAAAATGATGTGAAGAAGTGTGAGCTCATAGGATCCCTAATAAGAATATCTATGGAGTTCATCTACAAAAGATATGCTTCCAAACTATGTTTTCAATGTGTCAAAGACTAGTTTCTATGTGAAGTCAAAGTAAATAAATGTGTGAGTCAAAAAATCCAAGAGATGGAAGAGATTCAATAAAAACCAAGTAAATCAGTGTCAGAGTATGATCATTTTTTTTAATGTAATGAATATATTAGATTTTCTATATTAGGATAAAGATAAGGCCACATGGTTTATAGAAGGTATGTTGCCTTTATATTAGTCTTAGAATTATTTATACATAGTTTAATAATAAGGTGGATGCTTAGGTAGCCTCACTCCATGTGGAATAAATAGAGGATTATAGAGATAACCACATGCTACTACAAAAACTGATGTAAAGATAGATGTTGTGTTTTTTAAGATGGAGGAGATACATGAAAGTAACAAGACTAGGCTAGACTTCTAGTGCATGGAATGGGAAGGAGGGACATCATATAAATGATTTCCATAAATTCAAGACATAATTATATAAAATATGCTATGTATTAGGGCAAAAATACAAAATGTCATTTATTACAACAATACATTCAACAATCTTATACTTTGTATTATAAATTATACAAGTTGCAGAATCACAATGACAAGAATTTACAAGCACTCTAATAATTAAATGAAGACATCACTAAGAATGTCTTCATAGTTTTAGGATAACATATTCCCTCTAAAATCTAGGAATTCTTAGCCTAGATGTAGACGTGACTTATGTGATGTGTACTATTCTTTGATAGGTGCCAACCTAACCTCAATATTAACAATAGGATCTCATAGGTTGGATTACTAGATAAGATGGAATCATCCACCTCCATAGTATTATAAACCATGAAAATCAACATCACCTAAAAAAAAAGGATGGGATCCATTTTATCCTTAAGGAATGTATGGGGGATATGATGGAAAATAACAATAAGGTTTGGGTTATCCTTAGAGGCAAGAAGGAGTCAGGATGGGGATTTCAATGAAGATAAGGTGGATATAGAAGAGGCTATCGAGGTGGATATCAAAAGGTAAATTAGAAACATGATGAGCAATTGGGGCATCAAAAAATTTTATACTATTTGTGTGGGGAGTAAAACCAATTCACATGAAATTACCCAAATAATCCTCAGAGGAAAATGTAATGTGTTTATTGTAGAATTTTAGAACAAATCCACATTGAATACTACCTAACTTTATAAAAGTAGATAAAAGAGAATCATGTAAAAAATTTAAACTTGATCAATTCTGTTGGGTGAATATTTTGTCATCAACTAATTGAAGGAAAAATGGGTATATCAACCACAACATAATGAGATAAATCTCTCCTCTCAGCAAGGGGAGGTTCCCTATAAACTATTATAAACTAATCTAACTAAAAATTAACTTAGGGGTGAGATCATACCATCCATTTCTCTTTTTTCAAAAATGATGTTTACAAAGTAAATGAAAACTTCCTAATATGGACAGAAACCACAAGAAACCCAGAGAGTAAAAATCCTATCATCACTTCTTTTATTGCTTTATAAGTTATATAATAGTAGAATGAAGTACAATCCAAAGTTAATAGATTATATGACTATAAAGGATAAAATAAGTTTAAAGCCTTTCCAATATCCTTTGTACAAAAAAAATAAAGAAAACACAAACTAAAGATAATTATAGTAGCACAAAGTCTCATAATCGATCTTCAGAACATCTTTTAGATTATTTTCACTCTGATTATTTAATCAAATAGATGAGATTGCATTAGGAAAAGGACATAAGAACAATTTATTAAACAACACAAGTTATTCCAATACAAAGTTTTAAAAGTCACTTGCTTTCTCATTCATTTAAGAAAATATATGATTTACAATTTGAGCTCAAAGTCTCAAAAGGCATGTCAATTTGGGTAGAGTTTTGCATCCAATTACTAAAAGATATACTTATTAAAAAAAAAGACTCTCTTTATTTATAGGGAGAGGTCTTCAGGATTTAGAAAAGACTTAAATATTTTGACCTAGTCAAAATTAAAAGTCTTTATTGACTTTGGACTTTCCATATATTTACATGTAATTACACATGACAAAAGTACATGTGCAAATGTCCAAAGTGGTTACAAAAGTGCATTTGAAAAAATGGAAATTAAATGAAAGGGAAATTGATTCAATTTGTAGCCCCATCTTTCTTCATGTGAGTATCATACATGGTGATAGCTACCTATATCCCAATACTATCTAGAGTAACAATATTCTTGAAAATCACCTTTGCCGTAACTATGGCATCTCTCATTGCTGTGACCGATTTTGCATGACTAGTTAACCTGGTTTTTAGATTATCTAGAGTTAACTGATTATCTAAAATATTATCCATGGAGGCTACTGAGTAAGCCTTATCTTCAAATTCCTTTCAAAACATACCTTCAAATTATTGAATCATTTCTTCTACTAAAAGGAATTAGTTGTCTTGCAATGTAAGCTTCCAAGTCAACTCCTCCAATTTGTACAATTGACTGATGTCACTTTGTTCACTAAGGTCCTTTGATGCTTTAAGGTTGCTAATCAATTATTTAAGAACTCAACTACTATATATCAATGCTTCTTTGGTTTTAGTGTAAGAGTCTCTATCAGCCATGGCACCAATTAATATTAGAGTGCTCATTTTTAACTTCTTTATCTCCATCCATTTATTAAGATACTTTCTTATGCTTTCAATATCTTGAAAAATAATATCAATAAGATCATCCAGTTCTACTCTTATTTTTCTCATTTTATCCATTTTCTTAGATAAATTTATGAGAAAGGAAATTCCTTGTGTATGCATCTTGTCCAAGTACTCTTGAAGTACTTTTCCCTTGAGATAGGTCTTTTCTACTTTCTGAATCGTGGGATCTTCTATGGAAATGGCTTCTGGAGTTACTATTTTTGGAGTGAAAGTGATCCTTCTTACCATTGTAGTCAGTTGTTCCACCATTGCTTTATAATGATCCTTCATCTCTTTTTCTCTATCAAACTTCTAAACCAAGACGTCCATAGCTAACTGCATATCACTCTTAGCACTTTATTGAGTCATCTTACCTAACTCAACTCTACAAATAGAGTAGTCACATCAAAAATTTCAATAGTTACATCCTGTGGAGGTCTTTCTATTTCTAAAAATTTGTGCCCCTTATCCCCAATCATCTTTGAAAGAATATTTGGCTTCTTGGGAGCCTTGACTTTTACTAACACCATTTTATTGAAATCAAAGTCATTTGGAGAGATGGATTGTTTTTTCCTTTTGGGTGTATATTCTGACAACCAAGGTGGGATCATAGAAGTACTTACATTAGTATCAATCTCCATTATTGGCATCACTGGAGTTGCACTCACACTCATAGCAGAAATAATAGGTGGAGTATTAGTAAAAATTGCACCTTCTACTGAGTGATCAAGAGTAGAACTATCTTGGATATCAAAAGATAGAGACAACAAACTAGGAATTGACCCTAAAGAATGAAAAATATCTCCAAAAGTGCCTTGAGGGTCATAAAAAATCATTTTAGAAGGAGAGGCTACTCCAGAAGAGGGAACACTAATTGGAGAAATAGGTGGAGTTACAATAGGTGTGCTAGGTGGGGAAGAAGAAATTCCCATTTTTGGTTGCATATTATCTCACAGAGATAGAGTTTTCTTTTTCTATTGATTTGTGGGCCTATTATTAGTCTCCATTTATTCCCTTATTGGTTCTTTGATGATTTGATTCTCAACCTCCATATCTGTTGTTTCTAGCTCTTTTTCTATAACTTTTGGCTTCTTTATCATGAATATGATATTAGGCTTATGTGGCCTAGAGGAAGAAGGAACATCACTTTTATTTTTCATCCTATTTTCCACTCTTCTTCTTATTTCCTCTTGAAATTTAGCTTATGATCTTGTGATGAACTCTTTCAAAGTGATTCCCTTGTTTTCTAACCAATCATTGGTGTTTGCCAATATTGGTTCGATTCTTTTCCTTAAGGAAGTCAACTCTTTTTGCGACCATTAGATTGGGGGAAGAGGGGCAGTGGTGACCTGTTCAACATGGTATATATTATTGATCAAATCTCTATCATCTAATAGACTCTCAAGGATATTAGTGAGTCCCAGATATTCTATATGCTTAAGAGATAATCTACTGTAATCCATTATTCTGATGTCTACTACTATCCTCAGGTCTACCCAAACATCTTCGATCATAATCTCATTAAACTAGGTTTTCCTCCTGATTATGTCCTTTACAACCTTGTAATTAAAATTCTATCTCCTTTTGAAATGCTTCATGCTTATGAGCTGCATTTTAGTTTCCATAACTCTAGATTCTCCAGTAGTTAACACTAAAAACATACCAATTTTAATTGAGAACCTGAAACTGGGTTTCTTGAGTTCCATCTACTTATTATGCATGACAATTATTTTCCTGCATAGCTCCATTAAGACCAATTTGTCTAAAGGGAATCTTGGAAGCATATAAGGATGACCTTGGAAAAAGCCAACCTGTAGGTATGAAAAAGAAATAAATTGTAAGGACATACATCTAAAGTCATTCAAAACTATCTAGGCTTCATCTGACACTCTTTTTTTTTCTAATTGAAGATCAAATAGACACAAAAATACTACAAATAAAGCATCATTTACTCTCCTAAAATGATGAATAGAACCCTTCAACGTCAACTGAGAGTAATATTGATATACTAGGGTTACTCTCTTATCTCCTTCTGATGTTAAACCTAGAAAGGTTCTCATCAAAGCTGCAATATACACCAGGTATGAAGTCATGTAGAATTTGGAGGTAGTAGATACCTTCATCAATTGCTCATACAGAACATTGCTAATTTGTTCTCCCAAAAAAATGACTTGTTTACTTTGGAAAATTATCTTAATGAAGGGGTACATCCATTCATGAAACTATGAGGAAGTAGGTAAGCCTCTTACCCTACTAAGAAGAGTGATCATGTCACCAACTTATTTTATAAAGTCACTTCTTGGAAAGCTATGTGGCCATCTTGACAAATTCACCTTTGGAGTCCTGAGCCATTTATTATTGATTACTTTCTTTGCTCTTTTAGGATCTTTGTCATATTCCCTTTGTACTTTGATGAAATCAAGCTTTAATACTTCAATAACAGGAGGACACATGAACACTTTGTCAATGAACTCAGGGTCCAATCTAATCACCACTTTATCACTAGCGTCTAACACAGCCCTGGTATCTTTGTTATAAAACTGAGAGCACTTGAGAACAAACTCTGTGTTATGAGATAACATAGGGAAAGAAGATACCAGATGAATATTAATTTCAATTATCCTCTTCATCTCATGGTTGGGATTGCTTGATTTAGTTCTTTCCATGAACTCAGCCATATCCATGTGATGGATCTCTGTGTCTCTAATGCCGTCGACATTAGAAGTAACTAAGGTGATTAGAAAAACACCTTGATACTTATACTTCATTATCTTCGACTTCTTCAGAGAAACCTAAGTCATTTGGAAGATAATTTGTCAAAATGACGTCAATGAAGAAGGATCCTTGAGAGAAACTACAACAAAAGTCATGATCATGCAATCAAGAGAAATATTGGCAATTTGGGAAAACTACATGTCGATGATCATGACCATGGGGATGCGCTTAAAAGGGATAAAGTGTGATCAGGCTAGAAATCCAAAGGAAAGCAGGCTTGGAAAAGTGAAAATTCAAAATTTTCCCAGAGTTTAGGAAAATTGAGAAAATGTATGCAAGGGAGGCAAAAAATGCCGCCCTTGCATATAGGGGGGAAAGTCGTATTGGGGGAAAAAGTTACTGTTGATGCATGTTGAAGTGTAAAATAGCATGGAATTTTTTTTTTCTCCTTAGCATGTGAAAGGGAGGTCCATTTATGCATAGGTGGAAATTTGTTCTACCTTTGCATGATGGGTTTATGCAGGGGTGGCAAAAATTTCTGCCCTTCATAAAGCATAAAACTTAGGTAAAGGCAGTGATTTTTGACACCTTACACGGATGGAAAAATATTATGTAAGTGTGGTGATTTTTGCCAACTTTACATGGATAAATCATTTGATGGTTTGGATTTTTAGGATTTCACCTAAAATGCCTCCTCGGAGAAGAGAGGGAGGAGGAGAGAGGAAAGATAAAACCTAGAAAGGAGAAAAAGGGAAAACCAAAACCTTTAAAGAAAAAAGAACAATCAAAAAATAAAAACCTAGAAACAAAAGAGAGGAACATAAAACCTACTTGATAAATAAAAATCATACACTTGAAGTTATAGAAATTGTAATCCCACTCATTCATGTTATCGACTGGTTGCAGGGAGGGGGAGCAGACAACTCAAAATAATCAAAAAGAGACACAAATCAGCATTGTAATGGCTCAAAAAAATGCCAACCACTTGATGCACACAGTCATAAATGTCACGTGAAAAAATTGAGGTCATGTAAGGGTGGTGAAAATCATTGCTCTTGCATGTAGAAGTGAAAATATGTAAGGGTGATGCTCCTGCATAAAGGGTAAAAATGCAAGGGCAGCAAAAATCATCACTCTTGCATAAAAGGTCCAGAAAATGCAAGGGTGGTGAAAATCATGGCTCTTCAATGGAAGAGGAATGGACAAAGGATGTAAGGGTAGAAAAAATTGCCACCTTTACATGGAAAAAAAACAACAACATGTGATAGTGGTAATTTTTTCTGACCTTGTATGTAAGAAAGAAAATTAACTTCTTGAAATTGATTGAAATCTGACGTTCTCTTCACATCGAGACTACAATGAGTTTTGTTTTTTTTGAGAAATCATGATGAGGACAAGTTGTGAAATTTTCATAGATGTTAGTAAAATACGCTTGAGATCAATATAAACTCATCTCAAATAACAAACTTAGAGTATTCTTATGAAATTAATAAGTTTCATAGGGGTTGTCCACCAAAATAAGCATAGCTAATTTTGGGGACAACAACAGGCTATAGTTGGGGAACTTCCATCGATTAAACTTTGAAAGGATTGAAGGGAGTAGAAACTAGTCTGTAAGTACCTTTATCCATACCATTGGGACACAGAGTCAAGCTACCAAAAAGAAACACAAAACCAAACAAAAATAAATAAACATAGGACTATAAAAATGTATAAATGAACTCATCTGGCACTTTAAGGATTGAAGTGTTTCAGATGTTGCCTACTATTAGGTGGTGAGAATGGTGTTCCATCTTGATATTCTAGCAAGAAACTATTTTCACCACAGAATTGATGAATGGTGAATGGACCTCTCCATAAGGAATCAAAATTACCCTGCATTCCTTTTGGTTCTCTCCTCTTGTCCCACAACAAGACTTGATCTCCAATCTGAAAATCATGAATCCTTGCTCTCTTGTCAAAGAGTTTCTTTACTTGATTTTGATGTGTAGTAATACGGTCCACTACCATAGTTCATTTCTCTTCTATTTTAGTTAAGCACATGATCCTCTTATCAATCGAATTTTCAAAAGATTGATCTTCGACTGCCTTTGCCAACTTCAGTGCTGGTAGTTCTAGGTTGATTGGTATCTTTGCATTCAAACCATACAAAATTTGAAATGGTAACATACCTATTAACCTTTTGGGTGTAATCTTGTCTACCCACAAAGCATCAAACAACAATTTATGCCAAGTTCTTTGATTATCATCTATCAGTTTCCTGATAATAGTAACTAGATTCTTTTTACTTGATTTCGCCTAACCATTTCCTTGTAGATAGTAATCTGAGGAGTGGGAAAGAATAATCCCATGATTTTAGTAAAATTTAGTGATATCATAAGAATAGAAACAAGTGGCATTATCCTCTATAATCTTACTTAGAACTCTAAATCAAGAAACAACATTTTCCTTAAGGAAATTACATACTACTTCTGAAGTAGCATGCTTAACTGGAATGGCTTCCACCTACTTCATGAAATAGTCTATTGTGGTGAGAACATAGTTGTGTCTAGCACTTGAGGATGGGTTCACAGTGCTAATGAAATCAATACCCCATTGTTGAAAAGTTTCTTTAATCACCACTGGCTTGAGAGGTAATGCAACCAACTTGGATTTCCCAATGAACTATTGACACAATTCACACCTACGTACCCAAGTGTACGCATCTTGAAATAGTGTAGGCTAATATTATCTAGCTCGTATAATCTTGTGAGATGTCATAGGTGCATAAAAATGTCATCCACAAGCTAAATTATGGAAAGACTCCAAAAGTTTATTTTGTTTTACCTTATCTATGCAAAGAAGAAATACCCCATCAAGGCTTCTTTTGTACAAACCATTATCCCACATGACATAGTTAGTAGCTTTCAACTTAACATTTATTTTTTATTTATAAGATAGATGGGTAAGACACTCACCATAGGTAAGAAAATGAGTGATATTAGAATACCACTCATCAGTAGTAGTGACAAAGAGAAATGTAGGCATGTCTTCAACCTCTGTTTCTTCATGTCTCATTTATTTTGATACGTTATTAGCAATTAATTGGTAGAGACCTCTTCCCTGCACAAGCTTAGTAGGTTTGATATCAATATCAAACTCTTGATTTTTAGAAATCCAATTTCTCCTTTTAGTACCAAACTCTTGTTGAGTTAAAATGGATTTTGCTATTGTATTAAGCACTAAAACAAAAGTATATGAATTCAGGATATAGAATTTGAGATATTTTACCTCCTTAACCATGGCATAAGCATGATTCTCCATGTTTAAATATTTCAATTCATGAGATTTGAGAGGACAACTCATAAATGATATGGGAGATTCCACACCTTTATTTTGCTGAACCAAAATGGCTGAAATTGTATGTTCAAAAGCATAGCTATATACTATGAAGTCTTTGGTATAATCCAGACAAACCAAGATTAGGGCATGAGTGATAGCTTTCTTGATATCTTCAAATGCTGCTTTGCCTTCCATAGTCTAATGAAAAGTGGCCTTTCCCTTCATCATGTCAATAATGTGGCAAGTTTTCTCTATAAATTTAGGAATGAACCTCATACCACCTTTCTAAAGAAAGAATGAACTGCAGTCTTACTAGAAGGAAGAGTAAGATTTTGGATAGATTTGACTCTTTTTGAGTCAATTTTTATGCCTTCTTGGGATACAATGTGATCGAAAATTTTACCTTCTATAACCTCAAAAACTGACTTCTTGGGGTTGAGAGAAATACCATTTTGTCGACAACGTTCTAGCATTTATTATAAATAATGCACATGATCAAGATGATGTTTGGAAAAAATGGTCAAGTCATCAAGATATACCACAATAAACTTCCCCATTTTGTCTCTCAAGGCAAGATCCATTTCTCTCTAGAAGGTGGTGCCAACATTGATTAGACCAAAAAGCATTTTGTGATATGCGAATGTGCCCCAAAGTGTAGTGAAAGTGGTTTTGTATTGATCTGCTTTGTTGACTTCCACTTGATTATACCCAAAAAACCATCTAACATTGATAAATTTTTTGATCCAATCACCATTTGCAATACTTGATCCATGATGGGTAGGGGGTAATTATCCTTTAGATAAGATTGATTTAGGTTCCTAAAATCCACACAGATACAAATTTCTCTATTATTTATCTTATAGGAACTATGTTAGTGATCTAGGTGGAATGATGGATTGGAAAAATTATTCTGGCATTTAATATCTTTTGGATCTCAGAAAGGATAGTACCTAATGTTTTGGGGTTGTATGACCTTTGTTTCTACTTGTGAGGCAATGACCCAACCTTAAGAGGAATTTCATGCCAAATTTCTTTAGGGCTGAGAGATCTCAAATCATCATAATTATATGACAAAACATCAATGTAACGATGGAGAAGAGTAATGAATTTGATCTTTTCATCATAAATGCAATAATTCCCAATGTTGACCATTTTGAGATTTTATTCTATTTTC
Source organism: Torreya grandis (assembly GCA_037957365.1). Lineage (NCBI taxonomy): Eukaryota > Viridiplantae > Streptophyta > Pinopsida > Cupressales > Taxaceae > Torreya > Torreya grandis. The sequence continues at coordinate 335,590 of JARHVA010003931.1, forward strand.
AAATTTAATTAATCAAATTCCTTAGAGGAACTTGAATCCGTTTGTTGCTACTTGATATACCTATCATGCTTATCAAATAACTTTTCAAGTGAAACCAAACCTTTTGGATTTTTATTCTCTTTGTGTTGAAGAAACTCTTCACCAGGTTTTGAATCTATTTCAAGAATTGATTCCCATGGTAGAGATTCACTACCTTCAAAATAAAGCTCCTTAAAGCCATCCATCTTTTCCAAAAAAGTGATGATTTGATTATCACTATTAAACACCTACCAATAGTTGGCATTATCAGGTGCACTTGGTTGAAAGACTAGCTCAATAGTGTACTTGTTCCCTTTGAAATGTTTATGAGGAACCATGAGGGTTGTGAAGACAACTAATGAATTTTCATGATCATTAAACTCCCTTAGCATCGCAAAAATATTGAAAGCATCAAAACATTCAATGTAATCCCATACAAGATTGTGATAATGTTGCAATCTTTTATTTTTGGTTTGGTATAGATTCTTTACGTGACAAACCACCAATTTGGCATTTCCTTGGGTATGAAGAATCTTGACACCTCTAGCATGAGTAGCTTTCAATCCAAGCAACAAAGATTCATACTCAGTGGTGTTGTTGGTATTGTTGAACTACAACTTATATGAAAAAGGAAAAATTTCTCCTTGAGGGGATATCAAAAAAATTCTAGCTTTAGAATCGGTAGAAGAGTAGCTGCCATCAAATTCTAAGATCCAAACATCATTAGAATTTGGTCTCCTTAAAGATTTCTCTTCATTGGTGGGGGAAGATTTTGAACTTTAATCTGACAATTCTTTTGATTTTCTATCTAATTTTTTTGAATTGTCACTTAATGAACTTTCATCTGATGAGCTAAAAACATCTTCATTGGTCAGAAAATAATTACCCATTGTTGATGATTCAAACAAAATTTGAGCTTCAGGGTCTGATGTTTGGGTGACAACATATTTTGACTCTTTCTCAGGAAGCAACTTTTGCATGATACTTTTAACAGGTATCCTTGCTTCATACATATCCATATTCAATTCTCCACCTACATCTTTACAAAAGTTACATCTGAGTAAAATGCCATAAGAGGCTGGAACATCGACTGCTAAGATTGTTATTTTAATTCTCTTATCTAAAAAAGATGCAAATACAAATTGAGCATCTTTGATTTGACCTAAAATTGGTACTTGCTTATTTTCCATAGAGAAACATCTCCCAAAAGTCTTGTTAATGTAAGATTGAGAGAATCTACTACCTTAATGGTCATAACATTATCAGAAGCTCCAGAGTCTATTATACAGTTGCTCAACTTATGACCATTGATCAATAGAGAGACATAGAAAGTTTATATTTTTCCAGGGGAAAAAATAGGAGTAGCGACCAGATTATTTTGGATGGATTTTTTCTTTGGGGGATCATGAGTCACTTTTGGAAAATCTTGCCCTATAGGGATGGTTTTATTTTTAATGTATTCAGCCAACCTATTAAACTATTCAGGATTAGCCTGTAAATACTCAAACTTGGACATTTGGATCTTGGTTTTACTAGCATGATCAATTATATCAAATAATTGATATGAACTAGGAACAGAGGAAGGAAGTCCATCATTCTAGTTTTTATTTGATGTGGTACTAGTCTACAAAATTGAAGTAAAAGGTACAAGATGATTTGAGGTACTTACTTTCTTATTGGTCACTAGGTCCTTTGATTGGAAAGGCAGTGAAGTCCCCCACTTAGAAATTGAGATTAATGGCTGAGATTTTTCTCCTATTTTTCTTTTATTAGCTTGTTGAGTCAACTAATTGTGAGACCTAGTAAAAATAACATATTATCCATCAACCACTTCTCCCTTTTTTGTAGATTCATCTTGGTAATTCATAAAACCAATGTTGGAGTCACCAACTAATTCTTCTTCTCCTTATACAAAGAGATTAGCATCTTCTTGGTCCAAATCAGGTTAGAAAGAGAGATCATGTTTGGCTTCATGATAACCAACTACTGAGTTGGTTGGTACTGCTTCAATGGCAAGCTTCCCCTATGTGGGAGGAATATGATTAAACTACCCTTGATTTTTGGTAGCATTGCCTTGATATGAATGGTTGGGAAATGTCTTCCTTGGTATATCTCAATAAGAAAGAGTAGACATACCTTGGGCCATTTGCCTTTTTAGAACTAGCAATTTATTTTTTAACTTTTGCACCATAGGATCAATAGTGCTTGTAGAAGAACTTTCAATAGATGAAAAAAAATATATTTTTATTAAAATCTTTTCTTATCTTACCTACCAGGAGAAGATCATCTTCGGCTTCAGTAGCCAAAATTTGATCTGTATAAAGATCTATAGGGCATACCCACCTCAATAGAAAACTTACTTTGAGAAGTTGAAAATTGATTAAAAAACACTTAAGATTTTCTAGTGTTGGTTGAGTAATTATAAGGATCCTCTTCCTCAGCTTATTGAATTTTGCAATGAAGTTTTGCGTAGGCTCATGAGGCTCCTTATTCATTTGTGTAAGTTGATCCAACAAGGCATGAGCATCCTCCACAGGTTTTAACCTAGCCTCAAACTTGGCCTTGAGGGTGTTCCAATAAGTTATAGTTTGAGCTTGGAGATGGTAAAACCAATCTACAGTAGCACCTTACAATGTTTCTACAAATAATCTTACCACTATATCCTCATATTTAATGCCTATTAAACCATATGCTATGTATAAATTAGTAATATGTTCATTAGGATGAACCTTCTCATCACTATGGAACTTGGGAAAATTCGTTCTTGAACTACAAGGTAGTTCATGTAAAGGTGGGGTTAGATTAAGAGGGCCAAAAGTGTTACCCCAAGGACCATGGACTGCCATGATGTGATGATTAAAAGGAGGGATAAAAGACCTTTGTGGGGTATGTATGGATAAAACTCTACTAGCGTTAAAATTAAAAGCTTCACCTAGTGTTGGAGATCTGATGTTGGTAGGAGGAAAACTCCTAGTTCACTGAAGGTGAGATTGTGAAGAAAAAAGATCAAAATTATTTTGTTACACCAACTCAAATACATGATCAACAATACATTGAGCTCTCTGGCTTTGTGTTTATCATGGATCTGCTAGAGTGTAAAATGGAAAAGAACTAGAAACACTTCAATTTAAAGCTTGAGGCTTAAAAGTGCTCATTCATTTCCCCAATGGAGGCACCAAAAATTAACTCAGGGGTGAGATCATACCATCAATTTCTCTTTTTTCAAAAATGATATTTACAAAGTAAAAGAAAACTTCCTGATATGGATAGAAACCACAATAAATCCATGATATTACAAAGCCTATCATGGCTTCTTTTATTGCTTTATAAATTATATAATAGTAGAATGAAGTGCAGTCTAAAGTCTCCACTAAAAACTACAATAGAGTATATGACTATAAAGGATAAAAGTAGTTCAAAGCCTTTCCAATATCCTTTGTACAAAAAAAATAAAGAAAACACAAACTAAAGATAATTATAGTAGCACAAAGTCTCCATAATCAATCTTCAGAACATCTTCCAAATTATTTTCACTCTCTCTACTTATTTAATCAAATAGATGAGATTGCATTAGGAAAATGATGTAAGAACAATTTCTTAAACAACACAAGTTATTCCAGTACAAAGTTTGAAAAGTCAAAAAAAAAAAATGATTTACAATCTGAGCTCAAAGTCTCAAAAGGCATCTCAATTTGGGCAGAGTTTTGCTTCCAATTACTAAAAGATATTCTTATTACAAAAAAGGCTCTCTTTATTTATAGGGAGAGGCCTTCAGGATTTAGAAAAGACTTAAATATTTTGAACTAGTCAAAGGTAGAAGTCTTTGTTGACTTTGGACTTTCTATATTTTTACATGTAATTACACATTACAAAAGTACATGTGCAAATGTCTAAAGTGGTTACAAAAGTGCATTTGAAAAAATGAAAATTAAATCAAAGGATAATTGATTCAATTTGTAGCCCCATCTTTTTTCATGTGAGCATCATACATGGTGATAGCTTCTTGTATCCTGATACTATTTGGAGTAACCATATTATTGAAAATCACCTTCACCCTAACTATGGCATCTCTCACTGCTATGACCGATTTTTCATGACTAGTTAACCTAGTTTTCAGATTATCTAGAGTTAACTAATTATCCAAAATATTATCCACAGAGGCTACTAAGAAAGCCTTATCTTCAAATTCCTTTTAGAACATACCTTCAAATTCTTGAATCATTTCTTCTACTGAAAGGAATTGGTTGTCATGTGATGTAAGCTTACAAGGCAACTCCTCCAATTTGTGCAAAATACTAATGTCACTTTGTTCACTGAGGTCCTTTGATGATTCAAGGTCACTGATCAATTCTTTAAGCAGTTGACTCCTATATATCAATGCTTCTTTGGTTTCAGTGTAAGAGTCTCTATCAACAATGATGCTAATTGATATTAGATGGTTCATTTTTAACTTCTTGATCTCCATCCATTTATCAAGATACTTTCTTATGCTTTCAATATCCTAAGAAATAATATTAATAATATCATCTAGTTTTGCTCTTATTTTTTTTTCATTTTATCTTTTTTCTCAAATAACTCTGTGAGTAAGGAAATTCCTTATGTATGCATCTTGTCAAAGTACTATTCAAGTACTTTTCCCTTGAGATAGGTCTTTTCTTCTTTTTGAATCATGGGATATTCTATGGAAATGGCTTCTAGATTTACTATTTATGGAGTGAAAGTGATCCTTCTTACCACTGTAGTCAACTGTTCCACCATTACTTTATAATGGTCCTTCATCTCTTTCTCTCAGTCAAAATTCTAACCAAGATGTACATAGCTGACTACATATCACTCGTAGCACTTTCATGAGTTATCTTACCTAACTCAACTCTAGAAATAGAGTAGTCACTTACATAAAAAATTTCAATAGTTGCATCCTATGGAGGTCTTGCTATTTCCAAAAATTTGTGCCCCTTATCCCCAATCATCTTTGAAAGAATCTTTGGCTTCTTGGGAGCCTTGACTTTTACTGGCACCATTTTATTGAAATCAAAGTCATTTGGAGAGATGGCTTGTTTTTATCTTTTGGGTATATATGATGATAACCAAGGTGGGATCATAGAAGTACTTACATTAGTATCAATCTCCATTATTGGCATTACTGGAGTTGTACTCACACTGATAGTGGAAATAATAGGTGGAGTATCAGTAAAAATTGCACCTTCTACTAAGTGATCGAGAGTAGAACTATCTTGGATATCAAAAGATAAAGATGGAAAACTAGGAATTGACCCTCAAGAATGAAAAATATCTCCAAAAGTGCCTTGAGGGTCATCAAAAATCATTTTGGAAGGAGAGGTTGTTCCAGAAGAGGGAACACTAATTAGAGAAATAGGTGGAGTTACAACAGGTGTGCTAGGTAGGGAAGAAGAAATTCCTATTATTGGTTTCACATTTTCTCATAGAGATAGAGTTTCCTTTTCTTATTGATCTATGGGCCTATCATTAGTCTCTATTTGTTATCTTGCTGGTTCTTCAATGCTCTGCTTCTCAACCTCCATATCTATTGTTTATGGCTATTTTTATATAGCTTTTGACTTCATCATAAAGATAATCTTAGGCTTATGTGGCCTAGAGGAAGAAGAAACATCACTCTTATTCTTCATCCTATTTTCCACTCTTCTCCTTATTTCCTCTTAAAATTCAGCTTCTGATCCTATGATGAACTCTTTTAAAGTGATTCCCTTGTTTGCTAACCAATCATTGGTGTTTTCCAATATTGGTTCAAATATTTTCCTTAAGGAAGTCAACTCCTTTTGTGACCATTAGATTGGGGGAAGATGAGCATTGGCAACCTATTCAACATGGTATCTATTATTGATCAAATCTCTATCATCCACTAGACTCTCAGGGATATCAGCAAGTCCTAGATATTCTATTTGCTTAAGAGATAATCTATTGTAATCCATTTTTGTAATGTCTTCTATTGTCCTTAGGTCTACCAAAAAATATTTGATCATAGGCTCATAAAATTGGGTTTTCCTCTTGATTATGTCATTTATGCCCCTATAATCAAAATTCTATCTCCTTTTGAAATGCTTCATGGTTACAAGTTGCATTTCAATTTCCATAACTCTAGCTTTTCTAGTAGTTAACATTGAAAACCTACAAATTTCAATTGGGAATATGAAACTGGGTTTCTTGAGTTCCATCTGCTTATTATGCATGACAATTATTTTCTTGCATAGCTCCATCAAGACCAATTTGTCTAAAGGGAATCTTTGAACCATGTAAGAATGACCTTGGAAAAAGCCAACCCATAGGTATGAAAATAAAGGAAATTGTAAGAACATACATCCAAAGTCATTCACAACTGTCTAGGCTTTGTCTGACACTCTTTATTATTCTAATTGAGGATTAAAAAAACACAAAAAGACTGCAAAGAAATCATCATTTACTCCCCTAAAATGATGAATATAACCCTTTAAAATCAATTGAGAGTAATATTGATACACTGGGGTTACTCTCCTATCTCCTTTTGATGTTAAACTTGGAAAGGTTCTCATCAAAGCTAAAATATACACTAGGTATGAAGCCATGTAGAATTTGGAGTAGATACCTTCATCAATTGCTCATGTAGATCATTGCTAATTTGTTCTCCCCAAAAAATGACTTATTTACCTTGGAGGATTATCCTAATGAAGGGGTACATCCATTCATGAAACTTTGAGGAAGTAGGTAAGCCTCTTACCCTACTGAGAAGACTAATCAGGTCACTGCCTTCTTCTATAAAGTCACTTCTTAGAAAGCTCCATGGCCATCTTGACAAATTTTCCCTTGGAGCCTGAGCCATTTATTATTGATTACTTTCTTCTCTCTTTTAGGATCTTTGTCATATTCCCTTTATGCTTCAATGAAATCAAGCTCTAATACTTCAGTAGCAGGAAGACACATGAACACTTTGTCTATGAACTCAGAGTCTAGTTTAATCACAACATTACCACTAATGTCTGACACAGCCCTAGTATCCTTGTTGTAGAACTGAGTGCACTGGAGAACAAACTCTATGTTGTGAGCCGCTACAGGGAAAGAAGATACCAGATGAATATTACTTTCAATTATCTTCTTCATCTCATGGCTGGGATTGATTGATTTAGTTCTTTCCATGAACTCATCCATATCCACGTGACCGATCTCTATATCTCTAATGTTGTTGATATTAGAAGTAACTGAGGTGATTGGAAAAACACCTTCATACTTTTACTTCATTGTCTTTGACTTCTTTAGAGAAACCTTAGTCATTTGAAGGAACTTTTGTCAAAAGGACATTGATGAAGAAGGATCCTCAAGAGAAACTACAAGAAAAGTCATGATCATGCAATCAGGGGAAATATTAGCAATCTCAAAAAACTGCATGTCAATGATCATGACCATGGGGATGCACTTGAATGGGCTAAAGTGTGAGTAGGTCAAAAAGCCAAAGGAAAGTGGGCTTAGAAAAGTGAAAAATCAAAATTTTCCTAGAGTTTAGGAAAATTGAGAAAATGTATGTAGGGGCATCAAAAATTACTGCCCTTGCATATAGGTGGAAAGTCGTATTGGTGGAAAAAACTCCCGTTGATGCACATTGAATTAAAAAATAGCATGAGCATACATTTTTGCCATCTTAGCATGTGAAATGGAGGTCCATTTATGCATAGGCAGCAATTTTTTACACCTTTGCATGATGGTTTTATGTAAGGGTGACAAAAATTGCCACCCTTGCATAAAGCATAAACTTAGGTAAAGGCGGTGATTTTTGCCACCATTACACAGATGGAAAAGTATTGTGTAAGAGCGGTGATTTTTACCACCTTTACATAGAAAACTCATTCGATGGTTTGGATTTTTTAGGATTTAGCCTAGAATGCCTCCTCAAGGAAGAGAGGGAGGAGGAGAGAGGAAAGATAAATCCTAAAAAGGATAAAAAGGGAAAACTAAAACCTTTAAAGAAAAGAGAACAATCAAAAAATGAAAACCTAGAAACAAAAGAGAGGAATGCAGAACCTACTTGGTAAATTGAAATCCTATGCTTGAAGCCAAAGAAATCATAATCCCACTCATTTGCACTATCAATTGATTATAGGGAGGGGGAGAAGATAACTCAAAACAATCAAAATGAGACACAAATCAGAATTTAAATAGCTCAAAGCCAATGCCAACCAATCAACGTGCATGGTCATAAATGCCACATGTGAAAACTGAGGTCATGTAAGGGTGGTGAATTTTTTTGCTCTTGCATGTAGAGGTGAAAATATGCAAGGGCAGCAAAAATCATCACTCTTGCATAAAGGGTAAAAATGCAAGGGTGGCAAAAATCACCACTCTTGCATGGAAGAGGAACGGACAAAGGATGTAAGGGCAGCAAAAATCACCACCTTTACACAGAACAAAAATAAAAACATGCAATAGTAGAAATTTTTGCTGACCTTGAAAATAAGAAACAAAAGTAAATCATTGAAATTGATCAAAGTCTAACGTTCTCTTCACATCAAGACTGCAATGAGTTTTGGATTTTTTGAAAAATCATGATGAGGGAAAGTTGTGAACTTTTCAAGGATGTTAGTCAACTACGCTCAAGCTCAAGATAAACTCATCTCAAATGATGCACTTAGAATATGCTTATGAAATGGACAAGTTTCATAGGGGTTGTCCACCAAAATAAGCATAGCTAATTTTGGGGACAACAAATTCACACCCCAAGGATCATGCATTTATACAAGTAGTTATGCAACATCAATATGTAGAGAAAGTAATACCTCCTTTAAAGTGCCACATGAACATAGAATCAGAAAGGTCCATTAGGATAATTATCTTAACCCTATGACAAAAAGAGGTTTGATGTGCCAAAAAACTCAGGTTCTATATAACATTCAACAATAGACTACATAAAAGGGTAATGCTATATCCATTGATGTATAGATGTATGGGAAAATTATGCACATCATAATATAGGATGGAGTAGTTACTTCCTTAACTAATCTTCTTAAAATTTTAAGAAATCTAATAAATGAAGATATATCACATAATATTACAAATATTTTGCATAACCTATTTGAATGTGCACATACAGGTCATAAGCACACTAACAAGGTACTATGCTATGTGAAAACTAAGAAGACTTATGATGTTGAATCCTATATGGATATTGAGTTGGCAGGTTATGAAGTACCAAACAATGTGTTTGAATTTAGCCGATATGTTTTCTTGATCTACATGTGAAGCTATTGGATGACCATCGCTCAATTATAGTCTAGTAATACTAATCCTCATAGACTATGGGAGGGTAAAACCTATTAGTTGTCTGAAATATGTATAAATTAAAATTGTGGATTTGATCTTTCTAGGATATTTTTAAATAATTGACATGAAGAATGATGAAATAAACTACCCTAGATTGGCTAGTAAGAAATGGGATTACGATGGTTAAATGACCATTAATACAATGTGCAATTAGTTGGAGATAAACTAAGGGGATAAAATTATCAGTATACCTCTGGATAAAAATGATGGCAAACCATATATCATACCTAAAGAGTTAGATTCACCTTTCACTTATGGAGATAATTGTTGATTCAAGGTGGGCATAAAAAACCAACATAACACACTATGAGTTGCATAGTATCAATTTTTATATGAAAAAATGGAGCCTAAATAATAGCCATAACAAAAAGAATAATTCTTTTCTATACCTATGATAATAAAGGTGATAGTTCTAATTAGAATACTGTAAGTCACCATCTATGTGATATCCAACTAGGTTTGAAGTGGATTTATTTTACAAAATAGGTGTGATGGATATGGAATATATGAAGCTAATGAAATAATATATTTTACCTTGGTAAATTATACCTTCAATCAATGGTGATTTAGACATCTAGATATTGAGCTAGGTAAGATGAGATCATAAGGTGCATTCAATGTGCATGGTTTTTGATATAGAAAACTAACTACCTCCATATTTTTCAATTGACAACTTGGATGAGTTAATATTGAGATTAAAACATCATGTGCCTAGTATATAATATAGGTTGGGTGAACCAAACTATGCACTAATAATAACTATTTTGAATTGGTGGGAAATAAATAAGACAAACTAGTTTCTATGGGATAAGGCTTACAAGTTATTACGAGTGTGATTCTAAATATTAGCTACCATTTGGTAACACTGGAAATTTTTACAAAAAGTGCAATGTCTAAATATGCATATCAATAGGTTTGTAGATGTATGGTCTTAGCAAGCTATATAACCCAAATATTGGGTAAATGTATTTAGGTATACACTTGATGTGCTCCTGAAATCTTAGAACACACATTAATAGATCATAAAAGAGAGTAATAATTAGCTACATGTGCAACAATATTTTATTCAAAGATTTGTTTTTAGGATGAGAAAATTATGTTACACCAAGACCTAAAGAATATTAAGATATTATTATGCCATGCTTGAGTAGAGGATATTAATAGTACTCTAGGCTCCACTTCACAAGAGGAATCAACTAAGGACTTGAAAGTAACCTTAGAAAGGTATAAGGAGAATAAATAAAGATAATTTTTCCTAATAAAACCTTGCAATCAAATTATAGATAAGGAGGAACATGTTGAGTCCAATGATAGTGATACGACTTGTATTTTAAGGTATTTTTGAGCTAGTGTGAGAAGTGAAGGAGCCTAGAGCTAAAGTCATAGACCAAATGGAAGATCAATGATTGTGAAATATTAATATTTAGGAGTGAGAAAGATAGAGAACAATGTAAGACTCCATTCCAAGTGGTTCTAATAAAATATATCAAGATCTATTAAATAAGTTGGTAAGGAATATTGGGATAGATTTTATGCCAAAAATTATGACTTTGTTTGATTATTGGATGTATAATGAGGTCTCAAAAATATTTCAACTATTGAGAGATTAATAGGATGTATTTCCAACAATGTTACAGAAGGAAAATGGGTATATCCTTATCTATGTGAGATGCACATAAAGCTAAAGGAGTGTGCATGATCTATGAAAAGTATACCATATAGGTTAAACCCTAACATGAGTTTGAAGGTAAAGGCTAAAATGGATTAGATGTAAGAAGTATGAATTATATATCTAGTGTAAAAAGTAGTTAGGGTTAGCTTAATTGTGGTATAACTTAAGTATTTTAGAAAAATTAGAGTTTATGGGGATTATTTTTCAATAAATGATTCATTTATTAATGATCCATTCCCAATTTTGGTCATTGATGAAGTCCTAGATTCAGCCGTAGGACATGAAGTATACTCTTTTACAGATGGGTTTAGTGGATACCATCAGATACCAATTGAAGAAAAAGATCAAGATAAAACCACATTTTGAACATAATGGGGATATTTTTTATAAAATTTAATTCCTTTTGGGTTGAATAATTATTATACTATGTGTAATCGTACTTCCCATGACCTTACTCCTCCCTATGATAACACATCAGCTCATGTGTAGACTACTGACCCTATTTATCCACTCTCTTGCTAAACTAGAAAATTGCATTGTTAGAGAACAATAGTGTTGAAAGTAAAGAGATAGCTCAAACATATATTAGGAATGATCTTGAACCCTTACTTGAAAATGTCCTTATTTCTTAAAACATTTTTCATTTGTCTTGAAAGTGCCTTGGATTCTAAGTTTACACTTTACTTGTAGCTCTCTTTATTCATCATTGTTATTTCCATAATTTGTATACAATCAATTGTCTAGTCTTAGATACTTACTTTAATATGGTTATACTAATTAGAGATAATTTCATCCTTTGTGCACTTGATCATTCTATCCCTAACCTAGTTTAAAAGTCTAACTATATCTTGGTACAAGCTAGAAAACTAGATAGACACTATATATCTCCTATAGCCCATTGAAGCCTTGAGCCTTCTATCCTCCTAGTTATTTATTTAAGTACCTTATGTACCCCCTACAAAACATTAGTGGTTCATTTTATATTCTTAGAGATACATTTTGGTATGCTCGATGGGACCCCACATATGGTCTCACACTAGTTCTATCTTGCTTAGAGCTCTCTTAGCCAGTTTTCATCTAATAGTTGTTAGGCTTTGCTTTCATTTATGTTTCAACTCTCACCTTGGTTTTTTTATCCTAATTTGGTTTTATTTCATTCTCCCTATTGGTTCTCAATCAATTTTCCTTTTCTATTATTTCCCATGTTGCTCTTATTTTATTGCATCCATGGATGGCCTCCCATCCTTAGGATGCCAATCTCATTAGCTTCAGGGCCTCATCCATGAGCTCTCTCATGAGCATGCCATAGTTGTAATAGAATTCCATAGACATAGTAGGATACAAGAGGTTCCCTCAAACTAGCATGGCAATCTAGACCCTCTCACATTACAAAGGGAATAATATTGATAGGTATACAACCAATAGACTTGGTCTCCTTTTTACCAATATGAGCTTCATTCATCTGAGGATGTTTCACCTCACACTCATGATATGATTCATTCACCCATTTAAGGTGATGAGGATCTCCTTATGTGAATGAGACCTGATGAGCTACATGTGATTATTGATGATTTACATAGATGCCTTTAGGTGAATGAAGTGCATCCTTCTCCTCCTAGGAGTTGGTTGCATGCTTCTTCTAGAGATAAAGCTTGCACCAATTTAATTTTTAGTGACAACTAGTTATTTCATGAATTTTCCATTCATATATGCATTGAATTTCAGGATCTCAATATGTCTTGTCTAAAGGATAAGTTTCCTACTCCTTTGATAAACCAAATTATTAATTCCACAACTAGTTTTGAGATCATGTCTCTTAGGGACAGATTTTTGGGGTATAACAAAATCTATATTACACCTAAATACCAACACAAAATCACATTCACTAACCTATGGGTTAACTTATGTTATTCCATCATGAATTTTGGTCTAAAGAGTGTTGGGGCCATGTATTAGCGTGCCATGACCCATGTTTTTCATGACCTCATCCATAAGATTATTGAGTGTTATGTTGATGATCTCCTTATTAAATCTTGAAAGTAGGATGAGAATGTGTGAGACGTTAGGATCATCTTTGAGCATCTTAGAGAGTATCACATCAGCCTTAACCTTGAGAAGTGTATTTTTGATGTTTTTACTGGAAAACTTCTTAACTTCCTCATTTTGCAAAGGGGCATTGAGGTGGATCCTGAGAAGAACAAGGCAATCCTTGAGATGCCCCCCCCCCCCTCAAAACTTGGTTCAATTATAGTCCTTCCTTTGATATATCAACTTTCATAGATGTTTCCTTGAGGAGTATGCTCATAAATCCATACCCCTCACACATCTCTTATGCAAGAACATTCCATTCTTATGGTCTGTTGAAGACCAAGTGGACTTTGAGGATTTGAAGTGCATGCTTCATAATCCTCCCATCTTGATGGCACCCATTAAGGGTCACAAGATCATCTTGTACACTTCTATCATTGATCTTTCCATTAGGGGCATACTGTGTCAAAAAGATGACACTGATAGAGAGAGAGAAAGAGCTATTTACTACATCTATCACATGATATTTGGCCCTGAGATCAACTACTCTCTTATTGATTGGTAATACCTCTCCTTCATATTTGATACAAATAATTTGAAACATTACATGTTGGGCCAAACCACCAATTTGATTTTATAATTTGATCCACTCTACTACTTGCTTGGCAAGACACACCTTGCTGGCAAGACACACCTTGCTGGCAAGACTATGAGGTGGATTATGCTTATTTAAGATTTTGACCTCTACATTGTTAACCAAAAGTCTATCAAGGGTTTGTATATAGCTAAGCAACTTGTTGAGTGCCCACTACCCAATCCTAGTATGAAATTGGTTGATAATACCTTTCCTAATGAGATGGTCTACTTGGTCGATCGAATTGAGGTCTTCGAGTGTGATTAGTATCAAGACATTATCTATTACCTTGAGACTCAATCTTATCCCATCGATTCTCCTTCATAGGAATGCTGTCAAATATGAAAAGTTGCCATTATATATGTTATCATAGGTGTTGTCTTGTTGAAGAGGGGTCTAGATGATGTCTTGATGTAGTGCCTCACCCCTGAGGATAGTCCTCTCACATTGGAGGAGTGTCATGGGAGTGTTTATGGTGAACATCTAGGAGGGAAATCCATCACTTAGCGTATTATCAATATGGGATACTACTGGCTCAGTCTTGTTAAAGATGCCATATAATATGCCAAAAAGTGTAAAATGTGATAAGTCACTAGGGATATCATCAATGTCCCTATAGGCCTCTTACATTTTATTTCATCCCCTTAGCCTTTCTCAATTTTAGATCTCAATTTTGTTGATGAGTTTAAACCCACCTTTTCTGATGGCCATCATTGGTTCATCATTGCCATTGATTATTTCACAAAGTGGGTTGTGGACATGCCTTTTAGTGACATTTATGGGAAGATTGTCACCAAGTTTATCTTGAACCAACTTATTTTTATGTTTGGGGTCCCTATTATGGTCATGGATAATAATGTCCCATGCTTCCAAAGCCCCAAGACATGTGAGCTCGTTAAACGCTTTGGGTTGAAGATTCCCTTCTCCTCTACCATTACCCCCAGGGAAATGGGTAAGTTGAATGTTCAAATAAAACTTTGAAAAATATGCTTCTCTATACCATTGACTAGTCCAAGTGTGACTTCCATCTCATGCTCTATCCTATCCTTTGGGCCTACCAAAATAGCTTTTGCACAATCATGGGGGAAAGCCCATACTCTCTCATGTATAAGTCTAAGGCTATTCTTAATTTAGAGGTCTTAATACCTTTGTTATGGGTTAAGACATTTGAATGTCTCTTTGATGAGAAAGAATGTGCTGCTTACCTCACTGAGCTTGAGTAGCTAGATGAACAATGCATTGATGCCCTTGAGCACAATCATGCTTACTATCACCATTAATGCCACCAATTCAAAAAATTGGTGCACATGAATCCATTTAATAAAGGTGATACAGTTCTCATTTTTGACAAGGAGCATCGTAAGAAGGGAAAACTTGTGAACCCCTTTGTTATAACTACCTTTTTAGAGAATGGGACTTATCATTTCTCAACCCTTGAAGGTGATCCTCTATAGCACTCGATCAATGGGTTACACCTCAAGACATTTCATGTCTAAGGCTTGTGTGTCCCTCTAAGAAAGTCAACTATGGTGTTAGGTTGAACATTTCCTCTCTTCTCACACCACTAACCTCCATGTTGCTTGTATATGTATGTACACGTGGGTTAATTATTAGTAGTCCCTTACTATCTAATCACATGTATCTAGTGGTCTATATTAGATGAAGCATACACATCATACATAAAATAATATACACACATGTAATAATAATAATAAATAACTATATATATATATATATGTCATAAAAATACATGTTTTTCTCTAGGTACATCACATGTCTTCCTCTGGTCCTAGGCTTATAATACCCAAAAATGACACATGCATGTCTACATATATGATACTATCCTAGTCAGCCTATGATTGGGCTCTGTCTATAGTATCCCTCCTCTAAGTAGAGATATCAATCTCTACCTCTTGGCCATTCAATCCATAGTATCTTCTAGGATAGTCAATCAATCTACCCTCTCCCTAGGTGACTTAGCTCCTTTGGTCTACTCTCGAGCTAGCTTAACCCGTAGCTAATTGATTTCAACCTTTGTTCTAACCAGTCATATTTCAAATTATGATAAAACTATCTCATGTTGTATTGTAGCTATCTTGTGCTATGTCATGGCTACCTTGTGTCATCCTAACTCTACTTTGAGGTATTTGATGTCATATACTCACTATTTCGAGTGAGGCTCATGCACATACCTATCAAAAGTGATTATGTGGCTCTTCCCCTATTAGTAGTTGTAACACCCACTTTATGAGTGATGTCACTACCATATTAGGGAATATATCCCTTAGTATTTAGTCCACCTAGGGTCTAATCCAGCTAGGTTGGTCTCCTTCACACACACATAAAGATCACATATGTTAATGACATATCAACTCTTGTTAAAGGATGAACATAAAGATAAAGTGTTATCTAGTAAATGCACTTATCTTACCTAGTCATGCTAATGGATCTTGTGCCCCTTTGGTAGGTCATGTTCCTATTGATGGTGGTGGTCCTCATCATGATAGCCTCTCTCCACCACTACCCCCTCTATTTGTCTTGGATACCCACTATGCTCAACCTCAGTTGGCCTAGGTTATACCTATCTCTCTAGCACTATCAGAGCCTATCTATCTAAATGATGGTATGACCCTTATGGACCTCATAACTCCTACTATCCCACATGGATCTCTATCCCTACATCCTTTAGCCACACCATGGATCTATATGAATCATGGACATAGCTACCCACTACATCTAGATCTAAGGTCATCTACTCAGGACCAACCCTATATATAAACTACATGACTCATATAGTTCCCTCATTTAGTGTAGAGTATGGATCACTACCCCATGGTGTTTTTGATCATGTTAATGGGAGTCTTTCATAAGCCCATGACATGAGTAGGTTGGGCTATGTCAGTGCATTGATCCCAATGCACTAGATGAAAACTAGTTACTAATATAGTTCACCTAGGATAAACTATCCCCATACATATCTTTGTTAGTGCTTTGACCCCAATATAGTTCACTAAGATAGTGGTTGTCTCCCCATACTCTAGCCAATATAGAGCCTCCTAACCATAGTGACTTCTATCAATGTTTATAGTTGTGGTACCCCTAGTGATAGCTATGTGATCTATACTCTATGGATGTTCCACTCTTAGTAGGGTCCCACTGGGTAGAGCTTAGTTGTAGTTATATCCTACACTTATGGAATCTCTATCTCTCTCTCCATAGGCTTTACCCCATAGAGATCATAGAAATACTCAATGCTTAAGATGACCTCTAGTTCATGCCCCATTTATAATACATTCTCTTAGGTAATCATGTGGTCACCAACATGTTCACTAAATGTCTAAAATAATACAATGAAGGCACATCTACCAGTATTCAAAGTACTATACTCCACAAGAAATACTAGTCCTCTATAGGTAGAACATCTACTTCCTTTACCAACCATGATAAATCTCTCTCTCAGTTGGTCACCTCACATGGTCTATCTCTTTGTGTTGGCTATTCCCCTCAATTGTGAAGGCTCTCCCTCCTCAAGTATGCTAACTCCTCCAAGTGGCTGAAAAATCAAGCCATAGGAAAATGGATTAGTCTATTAGACATGAAATGAGAAAAATCAAGTAAAAAATGACTTTTTTAATATATTTTACTTGTTTCCCTTTCTCATTCCTATTTTAGCTTCTTCCAAGCCTTCTCAATCTCTTTTGGGATCCCTAGGGCCTATCCTAGGGCATTTATACCCTAGGCTATGAATTTTTGGATAAATATAAGGATTAGAAGTCGGTCAGGCATGGCCTATCCATAGGCTTAGGGTCAGGTAGAGCTCGGTTGTAGTTATATCTTGCACTTATGGAATCTCTATCTCTCTCTCCATAAGGCTTACCCCATAGAGATAAAAATGCTTAAGATGACCTCTAGATCATGACCCATTAGAATACATTCTCTTAGGTAATCATGTGGTCACCAACATGTTCACCAAATCTCTAAAATAATACAATGAAGGCACATGTACCAGTATCAAAAGTACTATACTCCACAAGAAATACTAGTCCTCTATAGGTAGAAAATCTACTTCCTTTGCCAACCATGATAAGACTCTCTCAGTTGGTCACCTCGCATGGTCTATCTCTTTGTGTTGGCTATTCCCCTCACTTATGAAGGCTCTCCCTCCTTAGGTATGCTAACTCCTCCAAGTGGTTGAAAAATCAAGCCTTAGGAAAATGGATTAGTGTACTAGACATGAAATGAGAAAAATCAAGTAAAAAATGACTTTTTTTAATCTATTTTCTTGTTTCCCTTTCTCTTTCCTATTTCAACTTCTTCTAGGCCTTCTCGGGTTCTTTTGGAATCCTTGGGGCCTATCCTAGGGCCTTTCTACCATAGGACATGGATTTTTGGATAAATATAAGGATTAGAAGTGGGTCAGGCATGGCCTCCATGGCCTATTAGTGTCCCAAGACATGGATTTGCCCAGTAAGGCCATGGCCTAAGGCATGGCTCCTTAGGGAACTCCAAGGCTCCCCATTTCTCTCTCTTCAGGCCATGATTTGATTTTCCATTTATCCTAGCTTTTTCCTCTTGAATTCCTCATTATTTGACTACTTATTACATCCATTTCATCCAAAAAATCATTTATAATAATTCAAAATGGGTTTAGGGCCTCCCAAACGCAAAAATGAACAAAATTTGTAAAAATTTTGATCAGAGGACTTACCCAAACAATCATACGCATCTATGACATGCTCTCATGTCCTTGTTTGCTCTACTTTGGATTTGGTGGCTCATGGTCTCTCCTTGGGATCTCTTAGAGTAATAATAAGAGAGAAAATGATTTAATTTTTACTCTTTTCCCTCTTTTTAACCCTTTTTCTTGCTTTTTATGGGCCCTTTTTTTACACTCTAGACCATAAAACCTCCATCTTAGGGGTTTTGGCACATTTTGATTACATTAATAGCCTCTATTTTTTAATCCAAGATTTATTTAGGCCTATTATGGCCACTTTTTGGGTCCCAAGACCCCTACTAGGTCCTTGTTAAGCTCTCAGGCCCATGCCCCATCTCGTGGGATCCTAAGGATATAAGTTACTTTCCACGCTTATTTTAGTTAGTCATTTCTCTAACTTTTTATAGATGATCCATTCTAACTCCCTCTTTCTCTTTTTCATCATGGTTATAGGTAAGGTTGTTAGCTAGTTGTCGTGGTTTAAGACTTACTCTAGTCTTATCGACTGATCTTCATCTCTTACAAACTTCCCTCTACTTTTCCTTGTTACCTATTACCACAGATGGTATTGTTCAATCACTTTGGTTGTGAATTGGTTTTGTTATTTTTTCTCACTTGTAACTCACTTGTCTTGCCTTGCTTTGAGATTGGATTTTTAAAGTTTCTAGTCTTACATCCTTGACCACCATCATGGTTCACCTCTCAATGGTGATTCACATAGATGGAAGCAGTCAGGGTAACCCATGACTTATTGTAGCTTGGGTTATCGATGGTCCATGGGGCCATGAGCTTGTTATAACTAGTTTCGTCCTTACCAATGAGATGAATAATGTCATCGAGTATCACATAATCATTATTACCTTGACAGATGAATATTAGTTAGGCACATGTTATGTGTCATTATTATCTAGCTCACTCTTAGCCATGTCTCAACTCACTAGTGCCTAGGTCATCCTTATCTCTTATTTGTTCCTCCTCTTTAAGGCAATGCATGATTTACTCTCCTTATTTGAGGATGTCTAGATCACTTATATCCCTCATAGGGAGAACACTAAGGATGATGCCTTAGTGAATGTCATTATGGATTGTATGATTTGATTTTATATCACTTATGTCCCTTCTTTATAGGATCTAGAGCTAGAACTAGATCTAGATTTGGATTTGGATTACGTAACATTTGTAATCTCACCCATGGATCACACCATTGACTTCTTATACCAACATCCTTATCTGGTAAGTATATGTAATTTTATCTTCTATATTTTCAATTCTTAATTTCCTTTGATTTTATGTGGATTTTGGGTATTACACAACACTCTTTTTTCTTTCAAACATTGACTGCTTGTACCTTAGGGGCATATGTAATCATACTTCTCATGACCCTAATCCTCCCTATAATTACATGTGTAGACTATTGACCATGGTTATCTCACTTGGAGATATTCATCATTTGCTTGGGCCTTTACCACATCATATTCTCATCCCATATACATCCTTATCACATCTTGAACCTTTTGCATGCTAGACATGCTCTTTAGGCACTTCTCAAGGCCGTTCTAGAGACTTGTTGACCACCTTGGGTGGCCTTTTAAACCAAGCCATGGTTTAGGGAGGAAAACCATGGCCTAGGCCACATATTCCCTTCACAAAATCCATGGCCTAGGTAGAACATGTAAAAAAGGTCCCTATTTTATCCCAAATAGCTAGAAACAACTAGTTTTTAGTCTTTTATAAGATTAGGGTTGAGATATATACCACTTTATCATTCATTTTAGCCTTTCTCTTCACTCTCTCATACATTTTTTGCTCTAATATTCCTCATTGATCATCACACTCAAATCTTGGCTGCCTTCTTGAATCTATCTTGGTTCTTACATGGCATATGTAGGTTTCATTACGACAGGGGATGCCCTACTATTCTACATCTTATCTTGGTGATTCACATTAATCTCTATAGTGTTCCAAAGGCTTGTGGGTTTCTCCTTTCCCCCTCAAGACTCCATTTTACATGTTATTTTACTCCTATTATTGGATCTCTCATAGATTGGTAGCTTCTCCTTTACCTCTTCCACAACTTTTGTCTTTTGGTTTGGACTCATCTCACACACAACCTAATCCTCTTCCTCTCTTGCTTCCTAGCTTGGATAATTGGTTGGTATAAATTATGCACACTCCTTTTGAGTTTGATATGAGGTCAATTTTCTATTCAAAGTGAAATTATTTTTTGTTTTCAATAGTATACATGATAGGATTTGATTATTTTAGTGATTTAACTTGTTTAGGGAATTATCTAGGATAGTTTATGGAGTCTCTTGCATTTTTATATGGTTAATATTAACTTCATTTATTAAAATATATTCCATTATATGTTATGATTTCATTGGAAATGTTTCTCATTATAAAGTAGGATCCTACATGCTCAAAATAAACTATACAAGTTGCACAAACAATCCACTCTCTTGCTAAACTAGAAAATTCCATTGTTAGAGAACAATAGTGTTGACAATAAAGAGATAACTCAAACTTGGATTAGCAATGCTCTTGAAACCTTAACTAAAAATTTCTTTATTGCTTAAAATGTCTTTTATTTTTCTTGAAAGTGCCTTTGATTTTAAGTTTATGCATTACTCATTATCTCTTTTTATTTAACATTATTATTTTTGCAATTTTTATGCAATCGGTTGTGTAGTCTTAGATACTTTATTTAACAGGGTTATACTCACTAGACATACCTACATACTTTATGTTCTTGATATTACTAGCCCTAACCTAGTTTACTAGTATTTTATAGCTTGGTGTAAGTCGACAAACTAGATAGCTACTATAGATCTCCTGTAGCCCATAAAAGCCTTAAGCATTATAGCTTCCTAGTTATTTGTTTAAGTACCATGTGTATCCCCTACCAAACACTAGTGGTTCTATTCAGATTCTTGGATCTATATTATGTACTCTATGGCTATGGTCACTATATTTAAAGACTTCATCCATGATTTATTGGAAGTTTACTTAGATGATTGGTATATATTTTTATTTCTTTAAGGAACATCTATCAAAGTTGTGTATAATGTTGTAACAATTATAGGCTTTGTGCATTGTGCTAAACATAAGTGATTATTATTCATGCCTTTTGGTGTCCTCTTAGGGAATATAGTATGCAGTGATGGGATTTTGGTAGACCAAGTCAAAATTTTAGTAGTTTTGGGCATGCCACCTCCTATAAGCTCTACATAAGTGTGACATTTCTTAACGCATACCAATAACTACATTAAATTCATAAAAGGATATGTAGATATATATTCCCATATGGAAAATATATTATGAAAAGATATCAGATTTGAATGGACTAATGAGTACCAAACAATGTTTATGGAACTAAAATAGAGGTGAGTAACAACTCTCATTTTGGTGTTTATTTAATGGAGCAAACCATTCCACATTCATATGGATTTTTGAGGAACTACAATCAGAGTTTTTATAGAAAAACTAAGAGATATAGGATTGAAACATCCCATTCACTTCACAAGTCACAAAATATCATCTATAGAAAAAATTTATATGACTATAAAATAGGAAGCTCTATAAATAGTTTTCACACTTTAGAAATTTATGAATTATCTTATAACAACATCATTTTAATTTTTTAGTCATCAACAATCCTTGTGATACCTTGTAAAGAATCCTATGTTAGGTGGGAGGATATATTAATAGTCGATGTTGTTTCAAAAGTTTTAGTTTATAATCCATGTGAATCTTGGGAGGAAAAATGTGGGACTAGATCAATTGAGCTAAATACACAATGGAGAAGAACCTGAATAAATCCAAGATGAATCACCACATACCCATTTTTTTTAGTCTCTAATATTACAAAAAACATAGAAGGCATACCTACTTTCCTAGAATAAGGATTTTTTTAATGTACACTATATGGAAAGTCAAAATAAGTAGTTAATAATAAGAGACATTCCATACAACACCATTAATGACTTTTTGTACAAAATGGGGAACAATTAATGTATAACATAGAGTGGATTCAGAGAATGAGATACAATAACTTATTTAAGAGGCCATTAGTGAATTGTAGGTGGAAATTTATAGGGTAATACAATATAATAAAGATATTTTGATGTATCATATTGTGGCATACTCTATTTTAATATGTGCACTGATTAACAAAACACTACAAAATTTACCAAAGGATAGGAAGGCCTAATTAGAAGGATGAAATGACATTGAATACTATGCTAGATAAGAAACCATTTGAATAGTGGGGAAATAAATTTTTAGGAAAAATCAATCCACATAGTAATCATAGACATGTAAGTTACATCATTATTATGACAAACTACATCACTAAATGGGTGGAAGTTGCTATGACACTAAGTTACAATGCTAAGGATGAATCTAAATTTATAGATGAGAATATTATAATTATATTTGGATATCATTTGAAGTTGGCTAGTGATAGAGGAATGCATTTCATTAAAAACACCATCAAAACCCTAATGTATGAGTTTATGATATTGAACCAAAACTTCACCTCATATCATTTGTAACCTTATGGATAGGTAGAGGCATTAAATAAAGTCATTCACAAGATGCTCAGAAAAATATGCAATGTGAAAATTGATGATTAAAAAACTAAATTCATGCAATCTTATGGTCATATATAAAAAATTACAAGTGTGTGATAGGTTTCACTCTATTTTAACTAGTTTATGGACTATAAATAGTCAAGTCGATGTAGTATATAGTTCATAGTATGAAAATTGAAAGGATCATACTATATGTAATGGGAAATATAAAAGATCTACAAATCAATCCTAGCTTGGAAAAGATAAATCCTACTTACACTTCTAATTGGGGATACATTATATAATTAGGGTCATGAACAATATGGGTTCGATATATCTAGATAAGAGATATTTTACCACAAATAATATCACTAGGGAGGGTTCCAAAGTCTCCAATCAAGAAAAAATATGTAATAACCCTAACTAGGTCCTATGTTTTCAAATTCACTAAACTAATAACAAGTAAAGTATAATCTAGTGCTCACCAAAGATTATTACATAAAGTGCAAATGAATATATATCTACTCTTACAAAGGAGTAATAAAGCTAGGAATACTTACCTTTGAAGATGAACCTGTCGAACCTCAATCTCTCCCTTAGCCAAGGTGTTTTACAATAGGTTGTTGTGGTATGTAAATATGACAATAATAAACTAATTTTAGGATATACAACCTATAAATACATCCAAAATACTTCTCCACAAGATAAGATCTATATCTCTAAAGAAAGTATGAAACTCTAAGCTTGATCCTCAAGTAGAATGGTGGATAAGCAGATGCATAATATATCTTACTTCTTCTTCTCTTCTATTAGAAATGGAGAAATGAATGTGTTTATATAGGCAAATAAAACCCTAAACCATTTTGAAAGTTTAAGATGACAAGGTTGACTTGGTCATCCAAGTGTCATATTTAATAAAAACAAAATAGATCATGGACTACGTTGGCCAGGGCCAACCTAGACCCTAATGAGTTTTATCAATAAGTATACAAGATCGATGTGGTCAACTATATAATGTAAACCATCAAAAAGGGGTTTTAGGTTAAATAAAGGCTAATGAAGGTGGTAAATGACTAGAGGAGGGTGAAAAATAGGAGGGAAATATTAGGGGAATGGTTTTAGGAGACAAGTTTGTAGTTAATAAGTGGAAAAAAGGGACAATAATCTTGTGAAGCACCAATGGTCTTCCCACCCCTTTCCTAGTGCACCCCTTATGGTGTGTAGTTAGAGAGATTGAGACTCAATAGGTTACTTCAAGATAGAGAACACCAGTAATTGATAAAAGTTTGAAAAAATTATGTGTATATATATGACCCACTCAAATCTCATCATGTGTCACATAGGTGCAACACAGGATAGTGCTTCAGGAAAGAACATAATAACACATAACACTAAAGATAAATAAAGTGTAATAAGGATCAAATAATTTAAATTAAAGGACATTTTTAAAAACATGTGCCTTTACTTACCTTAGTGCTCTAGATAAATAAGGAGATGCAAGAAATGTGAAGGCATCCAATGTAGGGAACATTCAACGAACCTATAGAGATTACAAAAAAGAATTTTTTTTTGCAACATGTAAATATAATAGATGAATATATTCTTTATGATGTTAGGATTCAAAAACATTTTACTATTCATAAAAAGAATTAGTAGAGACAAAGATATGAGAGAAATAATAAATCTAGCTATAAATATTTGAAAGGTAAATAATTTTGGAATAGTAAATATAAATAAGGTGAAAAATAATTCATTTGGTATTATTTAATATTCTAATAAAAATAGAGCTCTGATAAACCTGGTAAAAACCCAAAGAGCTAGAATGGTGAGGAGATAACAACTAAGATAGGGAGGATGCATAGTGGATGTAACAAGTGTAACACAAGTAAGAAACTAAAAATTTCAATTTTTTAAGTATTTTTATTTGAAATTGAGTGATTTATATAAATTTGACTATTAGGCAAAATCTAGACACTAGAATGAACCCTAGGAAATTTGTAAGGACACTAGGTGTCAAATAGGGTATTGGGAAGGAAGGGATTAGACCAATAAATGCCCAAGGCATTTATGACTATTATTGAAAAAGTCATTATAATGAATGAACAAGGTCAACTAGGTTGACTTAGTTTGTATAATACAAGAAAAACTAGTAGGTTGACTTAGTAGTAGGTGGTTGACTTAGTTGGTAAAGTGAAAGGAATGACTTAGTACTAGTAGGCTGACTTTGTTCTTAAGTATCCGACTTAGTACTATAGAGGATTAAAGTGGCCAACTTAGTATTGGTAAGATAGATAGGGGCCAAATTTATATTGAAAAGGATGATTTGGTTGAAAATGAGATAGGACCGATCTAGTATCCTTGATAAATGATAGGGCCAATTTAATTTTTAATAGGTCAATCTAGTAGAAATATAAAGAAACTAAATCAAACTAGTTCTTTTTTTTTAATTTGGTAAGAATGTATTTTGATTATGAATGACATGGAGATTTAATACATCCTTTATTTTTGGATATGTTATAGAGGCGCTAGATATTTTGGTGATTGATCGATGCCTTGTGGGTAATAGATTAGTTAGAGCATTTGATAAATGTAGATAGAGTGAGATTGGTTGTATTGGGCCTGGTAGGTATCATAGAGATGAGATGCATGCCACTGAGTGTTGATATCATTTTCATGTTCCTTAAAGTATGAGAATGGTTGAACAAAACATTTTAATGAGTGATGGATGGGGATACCATAGATGAATGTATCATACTAGAGGATGTCCATGCATTACTTGAACTACCTATAAGAGGGATACTGATGATCACAAGGACAACGAATGATCTGGAGGAGAGAAAAACACTATCCAAGTGGGTGACATTATTAGATAGGATCTAAGGTTGAGGGTGATATTATTTGATTTATATGTTTCATAGATTTTAGATATCTAGATGGCTATGATTGGACTATTGATAACATGAGTGTTGTGTCATAAGTCAGATGGTAAGGTATTACTATATGTGATAGCCTTATATTAGTGTATTTTAGATCAAGGGGTGTTCTATGATTTTTGGTTTGTCATATAGGTCCATATCATGAATGATATGCATGAGATGTTATCCATAGGGAATAAGAACATGTGATCAATGGTATTGATGAGTGCATGGATATATAAGAGGTTATCAATGTATTGATAAGCTAGGTTGCCCCATGTAGTTGATGATAGGTTACCTCAGGTTGCTAGATGGAGAAAGGACTAGGTAGTGTGGTCTATGCCCCATGTATTAACAATATAGGTAGTCACACAAGAAGAGATCATGAGGCATACCTATACACACATTACTACTATTTGTCCTAGTTGAGAAATTGTGGCATTAGGGATAGCTCAAGTGTAAATCATGAGCTAATATACCTGGTGGATAGAGCCATAGTCAATGACACACTTGTCAGGATAGTTTAAACTCTCACACCTATAAATTCCTATAATAGTACCAACATTTTTGGCATGACATGCTAGATAGTCAAAGGGGAGAGGAGGAGGAGGAACACCAATCAAGAGACCAGAGATTAGGCTATAGTGTGTGATATAATGGATTAGTCAAGTATGACAACTGGTATCTAGAGGATGATAGGGCATGGATGTAGATGTAGGGGTATAATAGGTACCATAATAGGCATTATAAAAATAGGAGTAATGAACAACTTGGGCATACCATTTATAGTTATGCCATCGATGGGATAGAGTAAAGATGAGGGTGGTCATGTAAGATGACCTAATAGTCAGCCTAGGGTAGAGCTGGTTAATAGAGGCACCATTGAAGAGAGGCCTCTGATGTGCATGGGTCATGACTATAGGATTTTATTTGATAATGATATGTCCCATGAATAAGGTGATTATGGGATAGGCTGATGGAGAGATGATGATTAACGAATGAGTAGATGGGGAGATGGTGGTTGGTGACATTGAGATAGGTAAGAAATGTTGTAATATATATATTTTTAGTCTTTGAGATAAAATACTAGTTGTATATGATTGTTGATAGATTGATAGACTATGAGATGTATATGTGATCTAATATCTATTTGGGTTTTATTTTTTATATTCCCTACAATAGAGGAGATCAGGTGGGGATCCCTAGTCATGGAAACACACCATGACATTTTGGACAAGGTGTTGGTACCATGTGACCCAAACACACTATATGATCATATGGTACTATATTTTCTAGATTAGGTAGGATAGTTTAAAATAGTGGGGAAGGCCACAAGATAATTAAAAACATTTAGGGATGGATTACATCCATTAATAGGGGTGGGATTAGGAGAGTCATAGGCTTGGTAGGCCCTAGTTCAGGAGATATCTACACACATGGCTACCACAATCCATCTAGGATAGGTACTAGCCTAGGTGGTCAACCTACAGGGACAAGTAACATGGTTAAGATCTTAAATAGCCTAATTAAATTACATATTATAGAGGGGATAGTTTGAGGCATCTATGGTTAATGTGGCTAGGCCATGAGATAGTCATGATGGAGCTCAATGATAGATTTGGAGTGGTGTATTTTTTTATTTTATACCATTGTATAAAACACATGATATATACAGATATATTTTTTTGATAGTTGGATTTTGGTCTCATGAGTTATATGTTGGTTGTGGTTGTTGATACATCCATATACTTCATTCTAGCACATGTATTTTACTTTTAGTGCATAAGCTATAGGAAATATATGTCAAGTGTTTTCTTTTCTAGCATTATGTAGTACACATGTGTGGTTAAAAAGCAAAAAGCAAAAGCAAAAATCAAAAAGCAAAAAGGGATTTGGAAAAGTATAAGTAATGATAAAAAAATTCACTACACATTATTTCATGATGGGAACTGTGTAATAAAAAATATGACTAAGTATAATAAACCAAAAAGTGGTAAACAAGAGGACAAAAAATGTTTTTGAACTATGAAAAAGATTGGAACCAAATTAAAAAAAATAAAATCACACTATATCATGTTGCTAAGTATGAAAATAATGTAATAAAATGGAAAGCACATGAAAGAGAAATGGTAGAAAAAAATATATTAAGTCAATCAATCATACTAAATCATGTTGTGAAGTATAAAAGAGAAATACAATTGGCAAAAATGGACTTAAATGAATTGCACTAATTCAAGCTAAGAAGTAAGATTTTTAAAAAATGGTTGGATTCTTACATACAATTGGAAAATAAGAAGATAAATGTGAAATATTAATGAATTAAGAATAAAACATACTAGATAAAGATGGGAAGCATGTCAATGATGTGTAACTCATAATCAATCACTTATCTCAAATTTGACACATGTAATTTTGTTGTGACTTGGGTATTGGAAAATTTTGTGAGGAAGGCTAGGTCCTCTCTATGGTCTTACACTAAAACTCATAAATACAACACCAATTAAGTGGAAATAATGTGAAAAGGGAAAAATATGGTAAAAGGGTATGTTTGGAATGGTAGTGTGAAAATTTGGTAATTTGTGAGGAAGGCTTGGTCCTATCCAAGGTCTTACACTGCAACTCACAAATGGAATCCCTAGGGGAGTGATCAATGAAAAAAATAATATTTCTCAAAGGGAATATTAGGATTATAAGGAATGAAAGAGGTAATGTAATAATCATAAAGTAGATGTCTTATGAGAATACCTTAAGAAACTTGAGGCATGCTAAGGACATAAAAAAAACACTAAGTGACTAGTGATCATCAATATACAAAGGATACATGTTCACTATATGCATAAAATTGTGTAGCCAAATAAGTGTGGTACTAATATTAACTCATGTTGGCCATTTTAAACAAAAAATGTAAAATGGACCTACTTTACCACAATGTGTTCCTTATTCTTCAAGGCCCCTTACAGAACTATTTGTCTACTGTGAAGATTGGGTACTTGCATGAGAAAGTAGGTAGCACTAAAAGATTTTTTATCCTCCTTTTATAATCTACTGGCCTACTACACCCCAATGGACCTCTACTCTATCATGATGTCAACTATGAAGTTTTATCTTTAATTATAAAGAGGATAAGTGCTTAGAATCATGTCTTTTAGTGTGATGTTGACTTCTAAAATTTTTGAATGTTACCTTTTAGATCATTGACTTTTTTAAATGATTTGGATTTTTAATGTTTATGGATTTTGACATTCCTCCTCCATACAGATTTGGAATGAACAATCATTAGAGATAAAGTGATACAAATGAATGAGATTTAGGCTTAGGCTAAACGTAGTTGGGTATCTAAAGAAATGACTCACTAGAATACTTAGGCTGAACAATGAACCAACATGTTATCTCAAGTCTCAACCATGTGTATGCTTAGTTTATGGAAGGAAATAAGGGGAATAAAGGGAGATCCAAATTGGAATGGTTAAAGGATAATATAATGAGATCAGTTTTTTTCTAATTGATCATATGGTAAATAAGGAATGATTAAAAAGAGCAAGGTTTGTATAACCAAGTAATAATAACCATTATCCATGTTATATAGATTAGATAATGAAAAATCATGAATTCATAAGAGAATATAATAATAATAATGACATCATAAGCAACATGTAGTGCAAAATAAAAGACATCATGTAAGATAAATAAGAATTTGACACAAAGTCAAATGATATAAGATATATAAATATAAAATAAGAACACATATCCAATCAAAAATGAATAAATAAAGGTGGGGGTCCTAGTCCGGTTGGTTAAGTACTTCCGTTGTAGCTCTGCTGGTCATGGGTTCTAGTCCCCCCCGCCCCATGGTACTAGAGGGCGTGTCACACCAGCATCACTGGTCATGTTAAAAAGTTTACCAGGTGTACTACAGGTTATAGGGGGACCATGTTGTACTAAGTCCTTAAGCAATATAGTACCAATTCCTACAGCCCCCCAAAAAAAAGAATAAAGAAATGAAAGAACACAATGCTTATGTTCATAAATATTGATATATTTGTCCACACACATTATCCATAACATCTAACAAATCTATATGAATTTTAACTTGGATTTTAGCTAAAGTATCATCGATCTTTAGGGAAATTTGAGAAAATACTTTGTGTTGAATCTCCTTAATGGAAAATGTAGGAATTATTGAAGGATCATGCTGATGAGGGATATCATGCAGGGGATGCTCATGAGAAGGAACGGTAATGGAATCTATGGGAGATGAAGGGATCACTAGTGGAAAATGAGTCATAGGTGAAGGAATAACCAGTGGAGAAGGGACCAATGGTGAAGGAAGATGCATGGGTGAGGGAATCATGGGTGGAAAAGGGAACATAAGTGGTGGAGCCATGAGGAAAGAAGGGGGAGCCATCTTATGAGGGAAACCTATGGTAGGAAGGGTAGTAGGTGAAAGAATGGTCATGAGGTGATCCTTTAGGTGCTACTGAAGGATGTGGTATTGATTAATGTGATGAGTACTTCATTGGTGCTAGAGATAATTTACCTCTCCATAGTTGGGAAGATGTTCATGTAATAATTTTTGGGGAGGTATATCCTTGTCTATGGGATGAAGAGTGGTGGGATGTAAGGTGTCAATATATTACCACAACTTATGACAATATGTGGATGAATGATTATCTATGCTGTGGAAGCTATAGATACACTTATTAGTAGACTTTGTGGGTATACTAATAAAGGGAGTGTAAATGGAAACCAATGAAGGCTAGTGTATGAATAGTATCTAGTCAAATAACCAACAACTTTATGAATATTACAATAGGGCTAATCGGCTCATTTTTAAGCAAAGGATCGAGATATGGTAAAGGGAGAAAACTATCACCAAGGGAAGGTGGGGTTGGTGGAGAGACTGGGTGAGGCTTGGTAGAAGGAAAAATAATATATAAAATAAGAAGAGACTCAATTAAAGAATGTGTGAGAATAGGATCTAAATTGGGTTTAGCTAAGGGATGGGTAGGATGCACAAAATGCTAAAGGATATTTGCAAGCATCTCAAAGATAAGTCAACTAGAGGGGTCTTGATATCTAGAAAAGTGATAGGAACCAGTAATAACATGATCCATAAGCATACTCCTATGAGTATCTTTAGAAACTTTAGGTGTGCGTACCAACTCTACCCTATGAACAAAAGGAAAAATGCTCAAATTAGGAATTATAGAAGATGGAATGCTATAAGATATACATAAAAACTAAAGCAAAGAGGAATAATAATGAATAATTTTAGCATATCAAGCCTAAACAAGGCCTCATAAGAATAGACCATCTAAGGTATATCCATCATCATATTCAAGTGTATGAATATTGATGGCATTAGTAGGGATGACCTTGTCATCTGATGTGGTGTAATGAATGGAGTGCTGAGTCTTAGTTAAAATAATAGGTATATCATTACTAAGTGGTTAATAATAATGTGGTTTAAAAGAATCTAAAAGTTAGGAAATGAGATGAGGTAGGAGTTTCAAGGTTTTAATCTTGAGATTGATATCTTCAAGTTCATTGTCATTTGAATCTAGGAGGTTACGTGGTATATTCTCGATGAGTTCAAGGTGACTATTTTAACCTTGAGTAGAGTTGAAAGGAAAGTTAAACCATTGAGATTCATGAAATGGAAAATTTGGAAAGGGTTCAAGGTTATAATCTTGAATACACCACATTTTTGGAATTATTCAAAATTCAAAGGCTTAGTGTTACCTTCAATCCTATAGATTGCTCTAGTATGAGAAAATTTGACACAATAGCTTGTGAAAGAGGTAACTGCTCTTATGCAATAAGTCCATGGCCTACCAAGAAAAATGTTAGAGGATAGAGGGAATTGGAATATCCTCACCTTTACTCAAATAGTGATAGGTGGGATGATGACAGGGAGCCACACAAAGCCTAAGAGAGGCATTTGCCTTTGGTCATAGCCTTGAATGCGGACTTAATATTACATTCATAATATCCAAGGGTTTGAATAAAATTGAGAGAGGTAACATAAGTGCCTAAACCCTCATCAATCAAGGCATGATTGACTTGTATATCACCAATTTGGACACTAATAAAAAGTGGAGGATCATCTACACAAAGCATAATCTCATTAGGGATCATAAAATCAATGAGGAATTTGAGGGAAAGAGAAGTGTCCATTGTTTCATCAATATGTATGGACATTTGATCACATTATTGCAAAATGTTATCTTTTAATTTGAATAAGGTGGATTCATGTCTTGCTAGGGTAGGATGAGGGATGTCTATTTTGAACAAGAGTTGCATAAGATGATTATGATGACATGGAAAAGTTTGCATAAGTAAGATAAATGGGATTTGAGATGGGAGATTAGTAAGTTCAGTGATAGGATCACACTCATCATAACCCATAAGGGGAATGTTATAGATACATGCTTAGTGTTGAAGGAGGTCCTCAAGAGGAGAAGCCAAACTGCATGTGAAGTTATGTTGATAAGATATGGGACGTTTAATTAGAGGACAAGTTTAATGATTATATTGAGAAGATGGGGTAGTTGATGTAGGTTTGGTTTGAGATAATTTTTAATAAGTGTTAATAGAAGTTTGAGTATCATTAGTGATGGGTAAAGAGGCTAGATGAGTGGTATAAATGGTATGAGAATTGTTATCCAAAAGAGGTGTTAGAGTTGGTTTATCAAAATGTATAAGGTCTTCTTGCCCCAACTCTGTTAAGTGAGTTAGGGAAGAGTATTGGATAGCAAAAAAAGTGTGAGATGGTTGAGGAGTGTGGATGGGATTAGGATCAATGAAGGCAACCACCATTCACATATTACTCACAATGACCACATTTTATTTAGGATTTGGGTCTATAATGATATCAACATTATTGGTAGAAGGAGTAGGCTTATCTTTTTTATCTTGGTGATTTAGAAGAGGATATTTGTAGATGGCTAAATTAGCATTAGCTTGGTTTAAATCTCGAGATTTAGTTTGTGTTTCATGGGATTTGAAGGTAATTTTATAGGATTATTGACATTTATGAATGATAGAATCATGATCAAAATTGGGACCAAGAAGGAAATCCATAGCCAAATTATGAAGTTACCTAAAAGTCTCATGACAAAGATCCCAACTAGCATGAAACTAATAGAAATTATTGGGATTATAGCAAGATTTCATGAGATGAGTGAGATTAATCTCTTATGGAAGGGGTCCTAGTATATGCTTTTGTAATTATGCTAAGGATAATGATTTATGAACATTGATGTTATTTGTTGAAGACAAATGAGTATTAGTGATGTGGTTGGGAGGTGAAGCTTGTTCCAGAACCTAGTTGGGAACAATAGATTGAATAGTATGAATGGTATCATAATAATTGATCTTTTCCTTGATGTTAAGGGAACTCATTGATGAAGAAGAGAATTTATGGAGTATGCTCTAATTCTGGTTGATCTTTTGATGAAAAGAGAGGGTTACAAACTAAAGAGGAATGAGTAGGGGTCCCATAGTTTGTAGTGTGAGTGGTTACATGCACATTAATTTCATCTAGGGTAAGAGCCACAAGTTGATAATGAGATAACCTATTAGGGTTGGTAAAGTTCATCATATCTATTGAATTCAACTCAATGTTGTCTTTAAATAGGAATTTATGATGAGGGTGAAATATTAAGGAAGACTAATATGATGCAAAGGTAAAGAGGCATAAATGATAAAAAGTTGACTAAGTCAACTATGTTCTATAATTTAAGAGGTAGATAAGGGTATAGAGTCATATAGGTTGACATTGTACTACATATAGGGTATGGAATTGAGTTGATAAGGATATAGGGTCAAACCAGTTGACTTAGTACTATAATCTAAGAGGCAAATAAGGTTACAAAGTTATATAGGTTAAATCTATATTATAGATAGGGAGATAAAATAGATAGAAGTGGATACACAGTCATATAGGTTGAATTGGTACTTCTGATAGCAGAAACATGGTTTGTAAGAGATGATACTGAATAGAATGATAGTGTGCTAAAATAGGGAATTTTTAGGTTACAAAGTTATATAGGTTAAATATATATAATAGATAGGGAGATAAAATAGATAGAAGTGGATACACAGTCATATAGGTTGAATTGGTACTTCTGATAGCAGAAACATGGTTTGTAAGAGATGATATTGAATAGAATGATAGTGTGCTAAAATAGGGATTTTTTTTGCAATATAATTGAATCAATAAATTAAATAAGAGACACAAGTAATTGGATAAATGTGAGTGATCGTATTGGGTCACATGACATAAAACCTTGCACCAATGCTAGCCAATATATGTTTTTTAAATATAACACACAATGATCAGAGAGTAAGTAATTAACTAAAAATTAAATGTTAACTAAGTGGTCATCTTGAGTGTTATTATATTATTAGAAAGTTTTTTAAGTTTGATAGGAAAGCTGGATAAAAATAGGGAAATGGAAAGCAATCTATGGATGGTTTCAAGATGTTTAGGCTAAAAAGGATCTGTATTGGCAATGGTACTAGCTTGGTATTGGGGCCTACTCCCTCACTTCACAATCTCATAGTTATAAGGGTGTTGGGTGCTTTGCCAATATATACCATTAATAAAGTGTTTATACTTGGCCAAAAACCAAGTTGAATTCCCCTTTGGTGATGAAATCCAACTAGGCAGGCCTTGGGAAGATAAGTGTAAAATGCATTTTGAATATTATGTGGTTTAGTAGTGTGTGTAAAAGAGAAAAATAGTGTAACTAAATAGTAATTTGAAAATCTCCCTATTTAGACTATGTGAGTTACTCTAAGCATCCAACTAACTAAAAATGAAAGTGTGAATTAATTACTAGAAAATAGTTGTTAATTCCCAAATTTAAAATCATATAGAGTCAGTTTAGATGACATTATATGTAAACAATACTAAATAGAGTCGACTAGGTCACCACTATTCTGTAGAAGCAAAAGTATTTAATAATAGATTCAAATAGGATGACTCAATATTTTAGATAGAAGACATGCTACAAAACTAAGTTGACTAGGTCAACTTAGTATAATGTAGGGTTGCAATTTTAAATACTACTAAGTTTCATAAAACAAAATTGGAATGAAGTACTCTAGTGATAAAGAGAGAAAGAGATGAACCTTGGTGGGTTAGAGGATGATTAGGATTGCAAATTTTATGTTGAAGTGCCTTGAATGCTACTTTCAAATTCTAAAAAATAAGTTAACTAGTTCAACCTAGTTTTATAAAACCTTATGTGTTGACAAAGGATAATATGTCTAGGTCAACCTATTTTATTGATATGGATGTTGGCAGAGAGACTACGTTGACCTATTCAACCTAGTTTATTGATTTGGATGTTGGTTGAGAGAATAAGATGATTGAGTCAAATTGTTTGACCTTGTATTATTATTTTGGAGTGTAGAAGAGTACTATGTCAAATTTTTTGATCTAGTAACCTGTATCTAATTAAAACCTACACATATAAAACATAGTCATTTTGATACGACTGTGTGTTAAACCTATGCATAGAAAGTTAGAACTATACCGACTGGTTAATATAGTATCACAAATATATAAAAATATTAAGATGATATAACTTAAAGTGTGAAAGAAAACATAAAAGAGCTAGATTCACATTGGGTTCACCATAATGTATGCAATGATAAATGCATTAGATCTACAAAAAAATCCTAGCTTGGAGAAGATCAATCCTACTTACACTTTTGATTGGGGATACATTATATAATTGGGGTCATGACCAATATGGATCAACTAGACCTAGTCAAAGGATATCTTACCAAAAATGATATCACTAGGAAGGGTTTTAAATTATCTATTCAAGCAAAACTACGTAGTAACCCTAACTATTTCCTACGTTTTCATATTCATTAAACTAATAACAAGTAAAGTAAAGTCTAATCTAGTTCTCACCAAAGCTTGTGGCATAAAGTGGGGGTAATAAAAACTAAAATCAAACATGCATATGAGACATATAATCATGTCAATGTATATGAAATCCTAATACATGGAAGAGAAGTGAAAATTCAAATCTATCCACTCTTACAAAGGAGGAACAAAATTAGGAATACTTACCTTTGAAGATGAACCCACTGAGCTTCAATCTATCCATTGGCCAAGGTTCTTCAAAATATGTTGTAGTGTGTAAGGATGATAAGAATAAATCAACTCTAGGATACACAACCTATCAATTCATCCAAAAGACTTTTTCACAAGAAAAGATACATGTCTCCAAAGAAAGTATGAAACCCGAAGCTTGCTCCTCAAGTAGAATGGTGGATAAGTAGATGTGCAATATATCTTACTTCTTCTCTTCTCTTAGAATTGGATAAATTAATGTGTTTATATAAGTGGATCTAACCCTAAACCCTTTTGAATGTTTAGGTTGAAAAGATCAACCTAGTTGACCTAGTATCATATTTGACAAAAACAAACTAGGTCATGGGCTAGGTTGGTCAGGGATTGATCTAGATCCTAATAAGTTTTGTAAATAAGAATACAAGGTTGATGTGGGTGACTATGTACTGTAAAATATCAAAAAATGGGTTTTAGGTTAGAGAAGGGCTAATGAAGCTAGTAAATGACTAGAGGAGGGTGAAAATAGGAGGTAAAGCTTAGGGGAATGGTTTTAGGAGACAATGTGTAGTTAACAAGTGGAAAGAAGGGACAACAATACTATGAAGAACTAATGGTATGTCCACCCCTTTCCCAATGCACCCCTTAGGGAATGCACTTAGATATATTGAGACTCAATAAGTTCTTGCAAGATAAAGATCATCATTAATTGATAAAGTTTGAAAATATTATATATATACACATACGCCTAGGAGATCAAGATTGTTTTTAATCATGGTTAATGGCTTTAACAAGGATGAAATAAAATAATAAAAGATTTAATTATATATAGGAAGTTAGAAACCAAATTCAGAAAGTGTTTTATGATTAAATTTTGAGGTCTAAAGAGTTTTTCACTAAAAGGTAGTAATATTATATGTTAGCCAATTTAGAGAATTTTTAGGCAAGTTGTGCATCCAATGGAAGGTACCTTACATCATTCATGATGTATCACAATAAATAATAATTGTCTTATAAGATATTTAGGGAACCATTCTACCAATATGTGTAAATGGCTATATGCTTAAGCCTTGACTTCAATAATATATATCAAATGTCACTAAAAAATGAGATAGGGTACTTAGAGAACCATGTAGTTTAGGATTTTTGTTTAATGTATTATTTCTTATTTTGGGTTTAGGTTTTTATGTTTTTTATAAATTGTGATATTTATATTACATGACTTCAGAACTAAGGTGGAAAAGTCAAAGTCTTAGAGAGTGACCTGAGAAACAACCCTACATGGAAGGAAAACCATAATGCAAAGTCAACATAGATATCACCTATTAAATTTGGGAATGATTAACTAACAAATAAGGTACAGAGGAAGGACAATGAATGGTCATTCAAAAATATGTTAATAATAACACATTTTAAAGATTTCATCTTTCCAAAAAAAAGGATCGCATGTCAGACTCAGGGGATGTACAGTAAAATAAAATGGATGAGGGAAAAGATTCTACATAACATAAAAAATATTGTTAGATAAACCAATGATATGATAAATTTAATTTATTATGTCACATCATCAAAAACCAATTATAATTAAGTCATTTATAAAATGACATGTAGACAACTCAACACATTCAAAGTGACATGTCTAATGGATTCGAGTGGGCAAAGCTATATAAACATAGGGAATAAATAACATAATGACATTAATTTTTTTTGATAAAAATAGTTTGATATGATTTTTTCATAAAAAATTAAACTATAATATATTATTTTCCATCATTAGTTTAGTTGAATAAATTATCCGAACATAATTACTGCAGTAACCATGGATCATGCACAACTTCTATTTCCCCTCACTGATGAAAAAAGGAAGAAAATGTGATTGGTATTACACTCAGATAGATAATATATCATGATTTATATCCATTTTAATTTATTTATGTATTAGAGGATAATTTATTTATCCTATATTAGCTAGAAACAACATAAACATGAGCCCTAGCTCTTCAACACCTTTTGTGAAGATCTGATGCAAAACAATTCATAAAGCTCCATGAATTTAGGAAATTAGAGTAAGCAATGTTGACACTTATCATATGATTCAATGAAGGATTTATCCATCTCTCTTATGATGTCATGATATTCATCAATCCAATGACCATGGCATAGCCAACAAGACTTGTGGCTTTTGGTAAATCTCTACTACAATATAAAACCAAGCCTATTCTCATTTAGCTAGACACGAAGGAAAAATATAGTAGGGAATTTCAAGGAATCCATATCAAATATGTGGATGATA
This sequence comes from Torreya grandis, assembly GCA_037957365.1. NCBI lineage: Eukaryota > Viridiplantae > Streptophyta > Pinopsida > Cupressales > Taxaceae > Torreya > Torreya grandis. The sequence continues at coordinate 373,855 of JARHVA010003931.1, forward strand.
TTTCAATGTGCATCCTCTCTGAATGCATAACCAAGTGCTTTTGGTAGGCCACTAAAAGTACAAAATAGGCTAGAAAAGGGGTTAGTAATATTGAATATCTAATGGTTTTACTATATGAGAATTTCAAATAGCCATATTTTTTGGTCTTTTTGATCATTACCAACATCAAGGACATATGTATAATGTCATATGTATTTCAATATTATTTATTTTTATTATTATTTACTTTATATAGTGGAAATCTCTAGATGGTCTAGTCAACCAAGATGCGAATTTCTAACCTACAACTGCATTTGCCAACATTTCCTAAACCAAAATAGACTAATAATATGAAAGAATTGGTAAATTAAATGTGTGGTGGGTGGATGTATAGTAATCCATCCTTTCTCACCCCTATGTACCCACTTATTTAAAAACATATTTGGGGTAGCATGTTGTAGTCATTAAGATCTATGCCATGATCTAAATCAGGGTTCACAAGCTTCATAAGACACCAATAAATTTTTTTACCATTTTTTAATAAATATAGATTGGTATGTGGAAGTTTTACGACAAAAATATCTATATTATGGGTCCATTCCACCACTATAAATTATTCCTTTAAGGGCACAACAAGAAGTGACACAACTATAATCAGAGGTGAAATAATTTCTAAGAATAAAATAAACCCCATTATAGAGTGTTGCACATAATAATAAGGAACAAATACATAGATCTTCATCACCTTCACTAAATAAAAATATGCATAAAAATAAATAATGGAATTTTGATAGGAATGTCCCATTGATCACTTTCTAATATGATTTGAATCAATTGGGAGTCTTAGGGGAGGATGTGTACAATTAGATTATTGAAGATCTAGGAATTGAGGTCTATGAAGAAAAATAATAAAAAGAGTTTTCATTTTATAAATCAATGCACACTTTGAAAATTTAAAACAAATGTCTAAAGATCTTATTATCAGTCATTTTAATACCTCTTGCATCCATAATTGTTGATACAGTGGTAGAGGAGCAATAACACACATGTAAGATGACTGTAATTTTTAAGGGAGAACCATTTGTGGGGTCTTTAGGGTTACATAATATCCCTAAAAGAGAAGGAATCCCACATTAACCACTAATAAAAAATATATGGACTCATACTTTACCTCATCCATCATCAAATATTGTAGAGAAAATGGGTTCCTTTACATAACTACACCCAATGGATAAAGTTGAGCTACATGAAGCTAAAGTTATAAAACAACATCCAAAAGAAATGATATGGGATTACAAGTGGATCAAGAAGACTTTGGTCCATCTAGCTAGACAAAAAACATCATCACACAAGTGTAACATGATGGAGTCAAATTCTTCCTCCTCCACTTTTAATTCACTCTCATATCCAAATTCTTCAACTCCTATCTATAAGACACACAAGATTTCAAAATCACATATTGAAAAACCAAACATATAAAAAGACATCACAATGTAATATCAAACTGCCAAGGATCAAATAAAGTAGGAGAAAGCTCAAAAGGTAATTGTTAAGAAGGCTAAGAAAGAGAAAAATAAATATGAGAATAAGAATAGGAAGGAAGAAGTCACACACAAGGATATCAATGATGAGGAGTAGATGATGAAATAAGAGGACTAAAATAAGAAGGATGAATAAGTTGTGACAAAGGAGAAGTAATAAGAAATTAAAGAAGATCAAGTAGCACTAACACAAAAGGTTGAAGATGACACAAAAATAAAGGTTGAAAAATAACAGAGAGTGAAAGAATCCCTATGAAGGTAACAAGAGGAATAACATAAGTAAACCTAGGAGTAAGTAGCCAAGGAATTGGCAAAGGTAGCTACAATAAGAAATGTAGAGTTCAATCATAAAATGTAATAATAAGTCATAATGAAATAGGAAGCAAAGTATAACAAAATGGTGGTGACACCCAAAGTTAAGTAGCCATCCTATATATCAAAAGATAATGGTCTACTCAAGGGGGTGCACAATATTAGGCATCCTAACACAAGGCACAATTCTCCTACCAATGGTTGTGGAAATTCCCTACACTTTTAGTGAAATTCACAAAATCATCTCTTCTAATGGTGTAAATAAAAAAGGCACATGTACCATCTATGAATTATATTTTTAATCTTTCCAAAATTATGAAAAAAACACCACTTGATGTTTTCTAGCTACCACTGTTAGAGAAAATTATAGGAAAAATTGCATTCTAAGAGTTTATCACTCAGAAGGCTTCTAATTTAGAAAAATAGGCATAAAAAATAAAGGATGAAAATGTAGACCTACACCTCCTCCTCACCAAATCTTTCTAATTAATTAGTAACACCAACCTTGTTCTGGTCACTCAAGGCTTAGGTGACTAAGTCATGTCTGAGGATAATAAATTCATAGCCCTCCTATCTCAGCTAATAAAAGGCCATCTCAATATGTATAAGCTAAAGAATTGATCCAAAAATAAAAATTTTTGGTTGATAAATATTTTAAGAACACATAAATAACATAGTAACAATGAATTCTCTTAGAAGAGATGTTTTATTACTCAAGATCACAATACAATTATATGCTTATCTTCAGCAAGAGATGTCTGATTTTACATTTTGGGTTAGATATTAATTTATACACATTTTTAAAGTAGGGGGAGTATTTGTAAGGTCACCAATATCGAGGGAGATTAATTGGTTTGACTTCCATGATTCAAAATAATATAGAATTTGAGGAATTACTATTTTTATAAACTTACTAGTTTTAGTCTGCACTACTAAAATTGAAATTTGGGGCACTTACATTGGGTTTTTACGGATAAAAAATTCATAATTCATAGATCATGCCATCTCACCATGTTTTCCTCATTCTTAGTTTTCCAATAGTTTAAGCAGTGAGTCAATTAGAGCCACGGTATTAAAGTTATGGCTCTCGAAAGTTTCATCATCAATTGGGGTAGAACTGTCACCTAAATTGTCACTTGAATTATTTCCCAAATCATTCCTCCCTCATTGAAAATAAATGGTACCCATTACATCAATGTTCATCATCAGGTGTGGTAGTTGTGTCTTGATTTTATTCTCTATCTGCCACTCACCTTAGTGGCTAAGCTAGCCCCCTTTGACAACCTGATAAAGTGAAATAGAGCATCCTCTTGTTGTCTTCATCTAGGTGTCCACAATTTGATCCTCCTCCACTAGAGCAAAACTCTATGGATCAAGCTCATCAATGTCTAGTTGTTCTACTATTACTAAAGTGTCTAGTAGAGGTGGATGATATGGTTTGAGGAGCTCCACATTGAATATTGGATGCAGACCAAGGTAGGCTGGTAAGTTTAACTCAAAAGCATTTTCTCCAACTTTTTTGGTGGTGTAGGGACCATATCACAAAGGATAAATTTTTTTATGTGGGCCTACAAGTCATTCCTTCTAAAGCTGGAATCAAACCTTATCACCCATAACAAAATGGTATGCAATCCTATGTTTTTCATGGTGTTGCTTATACTTCTGATTCATCTTCTTTGGGATATCATGAACTTATTGCTAGATGTGTTGCATTTATTTAATGAAATTTGTTGATTTTTTTCCATGAGGTGTGTATTCCATGGTGGAGAATGGAATGGATATATCAATTGGTATTATGGGTTAGAACCCAAAACATACTTGGAATGGACTATGCTTAGTCGAGCTGTGCAGGGCTCAATTGTATCCATGTTGTATGAAAAGAAGCCCCTCATCCCATGTGAATGGATGTTTGGAGTGATACATCTGAATCATGTTAACAATCAAGTGGTTCCCCACCTATATCTAGCCATCAGTTTTTGTATGGAAGGATGTGTATTTCATTAGCTTAGTATCTATCATCTTCCATAGAGTGGACCAGAAGATGCTTAGGAACCTACTATCTTGATTTGAGACAATGAACTTGGGGAGACCGAAATGGAGCCATACATGACTAAAATAAAGTTGAGTAGTTTTTTTAGTAGATATATTTTTCTTACAAGCAATCATGACAACCATTTTTGAAAAATGATCAACTACCAAAAGAATATAGTCTTTACCATATTTTGAAGTGGGAAAACCTAAGAGAAAATCCATTGAGACATATTCCCAAGGCCTGGTTGGTTTTGGAAATGGCCTGTAAAATCCTTGCTTCTTATTTGCTGGCTTGACTATCATATATGGGGTGTAAGATTTGAGATATCTTTCCACATCCTTTCACATATGGGGCCAGTAGAATTTTTTTTGAAGAACTACCCATGTCATTTCTATACCAAAGTGTCGAGCTATTCTACCAAAATGTGCTTCCCATATCATCTTATGTTACTCTACAACTAGAACATAGATGTGCCTCATATGATAGAGGACATTATCTTAAAAATATAAATCAAAAACATGTTTACCTTTTTGAAGCACCTATTATGTATTAGCAAAGCTAAGATCTGCTTCATACAAAGCACCCCAAGTGGTAGTCTCATGTCCGTATAGGTCAAGAATTATTGTAAGTGCAGTAATTGGTGGGTATCTCAGATAATCTATATATGTATTTAAGCTCTCATTTTATGTTTGATTATTAGATGGAATTGCTGAAAATATGTTGTCCACTTTTGGTGCCTCTCATTTCATAGTTTTTTCTATGTCTAGATGAATTCCAATGGTCTATGGTTAGTGTAGATGACCATCTCTTTCCTTAAGATGTAGTGTTTCCATTATTTGTAGACTTGTTCAATGGCATAGAGCTCCTTAATATATGTCAGATATTTCCTAATTATATTAGTGAAAGTTTCACTATGATATGTAATAAGATGGCCATGTTGCATGATGATAGTGCCCATGGCATATTCAGATACATCTGTCATTAACTCAAAAGGTTGATGCAAATCTAGCAAGGTAAGAATAGGGGCTAAGAAAAGTCTATTATTCAAATTCTCAAATGCCCTTTTTTGTATTTCACCCAATTGAAATGTAGCTTTATCTCCTCCTTTATTTACTTAGGTGAGTGACCAAACAACATGTAAAAATCCAAGAATAAACTTGTGATAGAAATTTGCAAAACCCAAGAAGCTATGAAGTTTTGTGAGGGTCCTTAGTGTGGGCCATTCTTGAATAACCCAAATCTTTTCTAGATCAACATGGACCCCTTTGTCATTCACAATATACCTGAGGTACTAAATTATTGTCATCCTAAATGTGCATTTGTCGAGATATTCATACAACATATGCTCCCAAAGAGTTTGAAGTACCTTACAAATATGTTACAAATGTTCCTCCCATGTTTTTATATAGATGAGTATGTCATCAAGGTAGATAACCATGAATGAGTTGTTGAAGGGTTTTATGATGTCATCCATCATCCTTATGAAGGTTACAGGTGTGTTAGTTAAGCTGAAAGGCATAACCAACTATTCAAAGAGCCCCTCCTTATATTTGAATGCAATCTTCTATACATCGGTGGGATCAATGGGAATTTGGTGACAGCTAGATTTGAGATCAATTTTGTTGAATAAATTTAAACCATGGAATTGGTCTAGTAGGCCATCAATCCTAGGGAGAGGGTAGTGATTTATTTAGGGATTTATAGTCAATACAAAGCCTTCATGTTCCATCTTTCTTTGGTACCAAGATAATTAGGTTACCATAAGGTAAAGAGCTTGGCCTGATGTGACCCTTTAGGATCAATTTTTGAATCTATATTTTTATCTCATCATTCTCCAAAACTGATCTATGATACAAAAGACTATTAGGCAAAGGTGATCCTAGGATCAAATCAATATAATGTTTTATCTAGAAATATAGTGAAACTCCTATGGGTGACTTGAATAAGTTATCATATTCTCCTATGACTCATCCTATCTACTTCTATTATTACGTTGATTATGTAGGCAAAACTGCAACATCAACCTTCTTGGATTTTTATGGTTTTACCACCATGAGAATGAATTACTTTGTCTTCTCCACCAATCTCTTACATTACTAGGCACTGATCAGGGAGATAGATGTGGGAGGTGGTACCTATGGTACCCTATAACACCATGTTCCTAGAGTGAGGGTGATTCTTTGGGTTTGTGATTCATAGATGCCATGTTGCTCATACATGAACAACTAACCAAGGAGTACATCATAAACATCTAGATTGACCACATCACATAAAACTTCATTTTTGAAAGGTTTTATTGCATATGAAAGAAGAAACTGATGGGTGACATGAAGGTCTCTCCTTGGGCTTAACCATCTAATACTATATGGCTTTGGATAAGGCTTCATGGATAGATTTAGAATTTTCACAAATTTAGTAGAGATTAAATTCTTTTAACTCCCACTATCAAGAATGAAATGTAGAGGCTTACCTTTTACCCATAATTTGGAGTGAAACAATCTTATCTTGTCATCTGGCCTTTCCTTATGGGGGTGTGATAAAGCAATGATGGTGTTAGGCTCAGTATCTATAATTTCTTTTTCATCCTCTTTAATTTTAGGTTGGGTATGAGATAGAGTAGTAGATGTCGATTATTGTGACTTAGAAAGTAGTAACTTGATGACTCAACATTATTCTTTAGAATGAGTTCCGATTTTGTGGTAATTACATCATTTTATAGCCTTCCCCTTTTGGGGTTTCTTATCTTGAAACTCCTTGTTCTTCCAATTTTTGCCTCTTATTTGAACTTCTTTGTCACTTTTCCATTTTGAGGGATAACTCTTCGTATTATTTCTACCATGCTTCTACTAAATCTTCACTGTGAACTTGTATGCCTCACCAAGGGTTACCAAATTGAAGAGTTCCATTTCCCCCCATATGTACTATTGTAGTCCATCATGCTCTTTAAGAGTCTTATGTTTCTCACTTTCTTGGATGCCCAATATTGTAGCCAAAGAATGAAAAATGTCTATGTAATCTTGAACAGATTGGTCCTTACCTTAGTGAAGTTGTTGCCATTATATGTACAAACCATCATATGCTCTAATGGGATAGTATTCTTCTTTCATCACTTCCATGAAATCATCCTAGGTAGGTTCCACCTCAAGGCCAATGTCATCTGTAATAAACCTCTTTTTGTACACTTCCCACTAGTTTTTTATGGATAATGATGCTTTCAAAAGAGCAAAAGTGATCTTTTCTCCATCAGTGAATTTATTTATAGAGAAGTAGGAAGACAATTGATCTAACCAATGTTATATTACATCAACATTGATTTTGCCTTCAAATGTAGGAATATCAAGATTCACCTAAATCTTGAAGGGTGTTAGGGAACCAAAAGGGCATTCCCTGGATGAGGAGCCAAGGAAGTGCAGTTGAGGAGCCATAATTTCCCATCGAGAGTTATTGAAGAATTTGGATAAATTATTGTAGCATCTATAATTATTACCATTAGAAGGATTTATTCACCATTTCATTGAAAGGATCAGATGTCTTAGTGTCATCCACCATTTAAAGTAATTTAGAATGAATAGGTGGATAGTTTGGAAGCTCTATTGTTTTCTACCCAAGCTTCTTGTAGCCTGACCTCATCCTTGAGATCATACACTCAAGACAAATTGCTTTGATACCACTAATCTAAAACTCAAAAGTTTTAGTTTATAAATATTTCAAGAACATATAAATAACATAATGACAATGAATTTTAGAAGAGATGTTTTATTACTCAAGATCGCAATACAACTATATGCTTATCTCTGGGAAGAGACATCTAATTTTTCATTTTGGGTTACATCTTCATTTATACACATTTTGAAAGCAAGGGGAATATGTGGAAGGTCACCAATATTGAGAGAGATTAAGTGGTTTGACTTCTATGATTCAAAACAATATAGAATTTGAGGAATTAGTATTTTTAAAAACTTATTATTTTTAGAATGTACTACTAAAATTGAAATTTGGGGCACTTCCATTAGGTTTTTTGGGGTTAAAATTAATTGAGAAAAGCTCATGCCATCTCACTATGTTTTCCTCATTCTGAGCTTTCCAATGGTTCAAACGACTAGTAAATTAGAGCTACAGTGTAAAAGTTATGGCTCCTAGAAGTTCTATCTTTAATTAGAGTGGAACTGTCACCCAAATTGTCATCTAAATTATTACCCAGATCATTCCTCCCTCCTTGAAAATCAATGGTCCCCATTGCATCAATGTTTCTCATCAGGTGTGGTAGTTGTGTCTTGATTTAATTCTCTATGAGCCACTCACCTTGGTAGCCAACTTGGCCATTTTTGACCACTTGATAAAGTGGAATAGAGCATTCTCTTATTATCTTCATTTAGGTGTCCACAATTTGATCCTCCTCCACTATAGCAAAACTTTTTGGATCAAGCTCATCAATGTCTAGTTGTTCTACTATGACAAAAATGTCTAGTAGAGGTGGATGATATGGTTTGAGGAGCTCTACATTGAATATTGGATGCATACCAATGTAGGCTGATAGGTTCAACTCGAAAGCATTTTCTCCAACTTTTTTGGTGATGGTGTAGGGACTATACCATAGAGGAACTTTTTTTCTATGTGGGATTGAAAGTCATTCCTTTTGAAGCCACAACCAAACCTTGCCACCCATAATAAAATGGTGTGTAATCATATGTTTATCATGGTGTTGCTTATACTTGTGATTCATCTTCTCTAGGATGTCATGAACTTGTTGCTGGATGTGTTACATTTTTTCAATGAAATTTGTTATTTTTTTTGCCTTAGAACATCCATGAGTTGTGTATTCCATGGTGGATAATGGAATGGATATATCAATTGGTGCCATGGGTTGGATCACGAAACATAATTGGAATGAATTATGCTTGGTTGAGATGTACAAGGCTTGATTGTATCCATGTTGTATAAAAAGAAGCCCCTCATCCCATGTGCATGGATGTTTAGAGTGATACATACAAATCATATGAACAATTAAATGATTCACCACCTCTGTCTGATCATCAGTTTGTGGATGGAAGGCTATGGATTTCATCAGCTTAGTATCCATCATATTCCATAGAGTGGATCAGAAGATGCAAAAAAACTTGTTATCTTGATCTGAGATAATGGACTTGGAGAGACCAAAATGGAGCCATACATGATTAAAATATAGTTGAGTAGTTTCTTCAGCAGATATATTTTTTTATAAGCAATCATGATAGCCATTTTTGAAAAATGATCAGCTACCACAAAAATATAGTCCTTACCATGTTTTGAAGTGGGCAAACCTGAGAGAAAATCCATTGAGATAGATTCCCAAGGCCTGGTTGGTTATGGCAATGGCATGTACAATCCTTGCTTCTTATTTGTTGGCTTGGCTATCACACATGGGGTGAAAGATTTGAGATATATTTCCATATATTTTTACATGTGGGGCTAGTAAAAGTGTTTTTAAAGAACTACCAATGTCTTTTCTATACCAAAGTGTCTAGCTATCCTACTGAAATGTGCTTCCCATATCATCTTTTATTGCTTTATAGCTAGAACATAGATGTGCCACATATGATAAAGGACATTATCTTGAAAATATAAATTAGAAACATGTTTACCTTTTTTACACACCTAATATGTATCAGTAAAGGTAGGATCTACTTCATATAGAGAACCCCAAGTGACAGTCTCATGTCTACATAGGTTAAGAACTATTGTGAGTGTAGTAATTGGTGGGTGGCTTAGATAATTTGTAGCCATATTTAAGCTACCCTTTTTTTATTTGATTATCAAATGGAATTGCTAAAGATATGTGGCCCACTTTTGGTGCCTATCATTTTGTAGTTTGCTTTATGTCTAGATGAATTCCAATTATCTGTGGTTAGTATGGATGACTATCTCTTTTTGTAAGATGTAGTGTTTCCATTATTTTCAAGATTGTAAAATGGCATAGAGATCCTTATAATATGTTAGATATTTCTTGACTGTATCAGTGAAAGTTTCACTATGATATACAATAGGATGGCCATGTTGCATGTTGATATCTCCCATGGCATATTTGGATGTATCTGTCATCAACTCAAAAGGTTGATGCAAATTTGGCAAGGCAAGAATAGGTGTTGAGAAAAGTTTGTTATTAAAATTCTCAAATTCCCTTTGTTGTATTTCACCCCACTAAAATGTAGCTTTAGCTCCTCCTTTAGTCACTTGGGTTAGTGACCAAGAAACATGTAAAAATCTAAGAACAAACCTATGATAGAAATTTTCAAGACCCAAGAAGATATGAAGTGTTGTGAGGGTCCTTGGTGTGGGCCATTCTAGAATAAATTGAATCTTTTCTAGATTACCATGGAGCCCTTCTTCATTCACAACATACCTAAGGTACTAAATTGTTGTCATCCTGAATGTTCATTTGTTGCAATTTTCATACAACTTGTGGTCTCAAAGAGTTTGAAGTAACTTATGAACATGTTGCAGATGTTTCTCTCATGTTATACTATGGATTAGTATTTCATCTAGGTAGACAACCATGAATGAGTTAGTGAAGGGTCATAGGATGTCATCCATTATCCTCATGAAGGTTGCAGGTGTATTAGTTAAGCTGAAAGGCATAACCAACCATTCAAAGAGCCCCTCCTTAGATTTGAATGTGGTCTTCAAAACATTGGTGGGATCAATGGAAATTTGGGGATAGCTAGATTTGAGATCAATTTTGGTGAAGAAATTCACACCATGGAGTTGGTCCAGTAGGTCATCAATATTTGGGAGAGGGTAGTGATTCTTCATAGTGATTTTATTGAGGGATTAATAGTCAATGTAAAGCCTCCATGTTCCATATTTCTTTGGTGCCAAGATAATTGGGCTGCCACAAGGTGAAGAGCTTGGCCTAATGTGAGCCTTTTAGATCAATTCTTGAATCTATGTTTTTATCTCATCATTATATAAAATTGATCTATGATACACAAGACTATTAGGCAAAGGTGATCCTGAGATTAAATCAATAGAATGTTTTACCTGATAATGCAATAGAACTCCTATGGGTGACTTGAATAAGTCATAATATTCTCCTATGATTCATCTTATCTACTTTAATTTTTGTGTTGATTGTGTAGTCAAAACTAAAACATCGACCTTCTTAGATTTCTATAGTTTGACCACCATAAGAATGAATTAGTTTATCTTCTCCACCAATCTCTTACATTGCTTAACATTGATCAAGAAGATAGATGTGGGAGGTGGTACCTTTAGTACCCTATAACACCATGTCCCAAGAGTGAGGGTGATTCTTTGGGTTCATGATTCATAGATGCCATATCACTCATACATAAATGATTGACCAAGAAGTACATCACAAACATCTAGCTTGACCACCTCATACAAGACTTCATCTTGGAAAGGTTTTATTACATATGAAAGAAGACACTGATGGGTGACACAAAGGTCTTTCTTTGGGATCAACCATCTAATACTATATGGCTTTGGATGAGGCTTCATGGATAGATTTAGACTTTTCACAACTTTAACAGAGATTAAATTATTTTGATTCTCACTATCAAGAATGAAATGTAGAGGCTTACCTTTTACCCATAATTTGGAGTGAAACAATATTTTCTTGTAATCTAGCCTTTCCTCACAGGTCTGTGATGAAGCAATGATGGTGTCAAGCTCATCATCTATAATTTATTCTTCATTCTCTTTGACTGTAGGTTGGGTATGAGATAGAGTAGTAGATGTTGAGTATTGTGACTCAAAAAGTAGTGACTTGATGGCTCAACATTCTTCTTTAGAGTGAGTTCTAGTTTTGTGGTAATCACACCATTTTGTAGCCTTCCCTTTATGGGGTTTATTATCTTGAAACTCATTTTTATTCCAATTTTGGCATCTTGTTTGACCTTCCTTATCACTTTTCCATTTTGAGGGTTGTCTCTTCATATTCTTTTTGCCATGCTTTTGCTCAATCTTCACTGTGAACTTGTATGCCTCACCGAGGGTTTCTAAATTGAAGAGTTTCATTTCTCCCTATATGTACCATTGTAGTCCAACATGATATTTGAGAGTCTTATGTTTCTCACTTTCTTGGATGCCTAATCTTGTAGACAAAGAATGAAAAATGTTCATGTAATCTTGAACAGATTGGTCCTTATCTTAGTGAAGTTGTTTCCATTGTATGTACTGATCATCATCTGCAATAGTATTATTCTTTCACCACTTCCATGAAATCATCTTAGATAGGTTCCACCTCAATTCCAATTTCATCTATACTGAACCTCTTTTTTTACACTTCCCACTAGGTTTTCATGGGTAATGATTCTTTCAAAAGAGCAAAAGTGATCTTTTTTCCATCAGTGAATTTATTTACAAAGAAGTAGGAAGACAATTGATTTAACAAATTTTATACTACATCAACATTGATTTTTCCTTCAAATGTAGGAATATCAAAATTCACCTAAACCTTGAAGGGTGGTGGGGCACTAAAAGGGCATTCCCTAGATAAAGAGCTAAGAAGTGCAACTGAGGAGATAGAATTTCCCATCAAGAGTTGTTGAAGAGTTTGGGAAAATTATTGTAACATCTGTACTTATTGCTATTAGAGGGATTCATTTACCATTTCCTTGAAAGGATCAGATGTCTCAGTGTCATCTACCATTTGAAGTTGTTTGGAGTGAATAGGTGGATAGTTTGGAAGCTCTATTATTTTCCACCTAAGCTTCTTGTATCTTGACCTCATCCTCAGGATCATACACTCTCAAGATAAATAGCTCTGATATCACTAATCCAAAACTCATAAGTTTTGGTTGGCAAATATTTCAAGAGCAAAAAAGTAACATAGTAATAATGAATTCTATGAGAAGAGATGTTTTATTACTCAAGATTTTAATACAACTATATGCTTATCTCTGGGAAGAGATGTCTAATTTTTCATTTTGAGTTACATATTTATTTATACACATTTTGAAATTAGGGGGAGGATGTGCAAGGTAACCAATATTGAGGGAGATTAAGTGGTTTGACTTCTATGACTCAAAGCAATACAAAATATGAGGAATTATTATTTTTAAAAACTTACTATTTTTAGACTGCACTATTAAAATTGAAATTTGGGGCACTTCCATTTGCTTTTTAAGGGTGAAATTTCATTGAGAAAATCTCATGCCATCTCACCACATTCTCTTCATTATTATCTTTTCAACATTTCAAATGGTGAGTTAATTGGAGCTATGACACAAACGTTATGGCTCCAAGAAGTTCTAACATCAATTGGGGTGGAACTATCACCTAAATTGTTCCCTTGATTATTCCTCCCTCCTTGAAAATCAATGGTCTCCATTACATCAATTTTCCTCATCAGATGTGGTAGTTGTGTCTTGATTTGATTCTCTATGATCCAATCACCTTGGTAGCTAAGTTGTCCCCTTTTAACCACTCAATAAAGCAAAATAAAGCATCCTCTTGTTGTCTTCATCTAGGTGTCCACAATCTGATCCTCCTCCACTAGAGAAAAACTCTATGGATCAAGTTCATCAATGTCTAATTGTTTTATATGACTCAAGTGTCTAGCAAAGGTGGATGATATGGTTTGAGGAGCTCCACATTGAATATTGGATGCAGACCAAGGTAGGCTAGTAGGTTTAACTCAAAACCATTTTCTCTAACTTTTATGGTGATGGTGTAGGGACCATATCATAGAAGTCAAATTTTTATGTATGGGCCTACAACTTGTTCCTTCTAAAGCCACAAAAAAACCTTGTCACCCATAGAAAAATGGTGTGTAATCCTATTTTTGTCATGGTGTTACTTACACTTCTGATTCATCTTCTCTAAGATTTCATGAACTTGTTGCTAGATGGGTTGCATTTTTTCAATGAAATTTGTTACTTTTGCTACCTCAAATCATCCATGAGGTGTGTATTCCATGGTGGAGAATGGAATGACTATATCAATTGGTGCCATAGATTGGAACCCAAAGCATACTTAAAATGGAATCTGCTTAGTTGAGATGTGCAGGGCTCAATTTTATCATGTTTCATGAAAAAAAACCCCTCATCCCATGTGCATGGATGTTTGAAGTGATACGTCTGAATCATTTAAATAATCAAGTAGTTCACAACCTCAGTCTAACCATCAATTTATGGATGGAAGGCTATGGATTTCATTAGCCTGGTATCCATCATCTTCTATAGAGTGGACTTGAAGATGCTCAGGAACCTATTATTTTGATCTGAGACAATGGACTTGGGGGGACCAAAATGGAGCCATACATGACTAAAATATAGTTGAGTAGTTTCTTTAGTAGATATATTTTTCTTAAAGGAAATCATGATAGCCATTTTTGAAAAATGATCAACTACCACAAAAATACAATCCTTACCATGTTTTAAAGTGGGCAAACCTGAGAGAAAATCTATTGAGATAGATTCCCAACTCCTGGTTGGTATTGGTAATGGTGTGTACAATCCTTGCTTCTTATTTGTTGACTTGGCTATCACACATGGGGTACAAGATTTGAGATATCTTTCCACATCTTTTCACATATGGGGCTAGTAGAAGCATTTTTGAAGAACTTCCAATGTCTTTTCTATACCAAATTGTCTAGCTATCCTACTTAAATATGCTTCCCATATCATCTTTTGTTGTTGTGGGTGACTTGAATAAGTCATCATATTATCCTTTGATTCATCCTATCTACTTTTGTTGTTATGTTGATTGTGTAGTCAAAACTACAACATCGATCTTCTTGGATTTCTATGGTTTGACCACCATGAGAAAAAATTGCTTTGTCTTCTCCACAAATATCTTACATTGATTAGCACTAATCAAGGAAATATATGTGGGAGGTGGTACCTATATTACTCTATAGTGACATGTTCTAGAGTGAGGGTGATTGTTTGGGTTCATGATTCATATATGCCATGGTGCTCATACATGAATGATTGACCAAGGAATACATCACAAACATCTAGATTGACCACATCACACAAGACTTCATCTTGGAAAGGTTTTATGGCATATGAAAGAAGACACTGATGGGTGACATGAAGGTCTCTCCTTGGGCTCAACCATCTAATATTGTATGGCTTTGGATAAGGATTCTTGGATAGATTTAGACTTTTCACAAATTTAGTAGAGATTAAATTCTTTTAACTCCCACTATCAAGAATGAAATGTAGAGGCTTACCTTTTACCCGTAATTTGGAGTGAATGTAATGTCCCCAAATTTCTGTTAAAATGGTTTAATTAATTTAAGTTGTCCAAAGATTAAGATTTCTTCAAAAGGATAACTTTAATTAATTAATTTAATTATTATGGAAATAAATAAAATAATATATTAAATAAAGTTGACTTCCTCTAGAAGTTTCCTGGGAGCCTTTAAATTAAGTTGAGGGCAAAGCATTTGGAATATCTTTTGTTGCTAAAATATTCTGAGTATTGTGAAGCTTGAATCTGTGATTCAGCTAAAATCTCTGAGGATACAAACCTTTAGTAGATTGGAGAAGAGTTGGATGAAAACCCAGCACTTTTTAGGGGTGGATTTATGATAGAATTTAGATTGTGCTTATTGATCAGATCTGGGGCTTCAGAGGTCATTCACTGGGTATATCAGGTGTTTAGCATATGCAGAGGTTTCCAGGTATTTATTCATTAGATTTGATTTAAGATTTATATATATATATATATATATATATATCTTTAGATCAGGTGCTATACAAAATTTGCATAGATTGGTACTAGGCTGTACCAGTAGATTTAGAAAAGGGAAGAAGGGCACAGTTCACAGTTACAGGCTGCAGGGTATTACAAAGGCCAACATTGGCAGATCAGTGACTGACAGTGGCAGGAAGACCGACATCAACTGATCAGTGACCAACATCGGTAGGCAGACAGTCACAGGCAGTCAGAGATCAGACACAGGAAATTGACATCGGTAGTGTATCGACCGACATCGGCAGAATAACCGACGTCGGCGACTGTGTTTTTTGGACACAGCAGCCCGAGCCACACATATCCAATTTTTTTATTCTAGTTTGCTAGTTTGCTAGAATAATTTGGTTTTGAGACCACATCTATATTATTTTATGATATTTGGACTATATTATCAATTACATTCAGATTTATATCATTGTCCATTTGATTGAATGCCTGCAAGTAGTTGAAATCAGTTTTGAAAGAAATCTGCATCCAAATTTAGTTTGGGATATTTTAGTGGTATCAGAGCCATGCATCTTGCCAGCCTGTAGGGGTAAAGATATTTTATTTCTATGCATCTGGGAAGATTTGATATAACCTATAGATATTTTACACGTAGTAGAGCTCAGTACGAGTGAGAGTTGGGTTTAGGACAGGAACCTATCATGGCCAAAGAACAGGGGAATGCCCATAGAAATTAGGATGAGGTAGAAAGAGAGATGATGAGGACCCTCATCACTACTCAGCCCAAAATTGTTCAGGCTTTAGACTGATTACAGGATACCATGGATCGTTTAGAGGTGGATAAACATAGAGGTAGGAGGAATAGATCAGTTTTAGTGACAGGTAGTCATCATACCCATCAGTCCAGTTAGCATAGTCACCATTCCCACTCTTTAGTGGGGAGCTCTTGTCATTCCTCTAGGCAAAATCATCATCATACACCTACTCTAAATAGACCATTATTGCCTTAGTTTGTATCGTGTGAACAAACATCATAGGTGGAGCCACTAGAGATTGGATTCTAGGAGTCCATTTTGGCAGCCACAACAGAGTGGAGAGCTTTACCCTCAGAGGTTAAGGAGGTTTTTCCTTTTCCCCAGTATTGTGCACAGCGTAGAGACACAACCAAATTCAGGGGAGATCATGGTAATAGACCACCACAACAATAGCATAATAATGACCTCAATAGAGCTACAGGGAAGATTACATTGGCTCCATATAATGGCTCTGGAGACACTAGTATAAGAGCTTGGGTCCATAAGCTGGACATATATCTTTCTTTGAGGCCCGTGCCTGAGCGTGAGGCCATTCAGTTTGCAGTGTTGCATTTAGAGGGGATTGCATATGATTGGTGGCACCATTGATTGGTCACCCAAGATCATGCCTTAGTTCACTCCTATGCTAAGTTCACTGAGCAACTCATTGCACGGTTTGACTGTAAGGATATAGAACTTTACTACAGGGAGTCAGCTCATCTTAGACAGAGTGGTCACACAGAAGCTTATATTAATGAGTTTTAGCATATTGTGGTTATGGTACCTGATATGCCTCAGAGATAGAGTGTGATGTTATTTATTGAGGGATTACAAGATAGACTTAAGGGACTGGTATGTGCTTTCCAACTAGCCACTCTTAAGGATGCCATTGATGTGACATTGAGATTGGATACTATTCCCACTTCTTATCAGGGTGATAAGAAAATAGCCACGAACTCTCGGCCTATATAGAAGGCCAACACACAATAAAATAAAGAAGGGTCATCCTCTATAAATCCTTGGATGAATCAGGAGACTAGGAATGACTTGAGGAGGAAAAAGTTATGTTTTTCCTACAAAGATCCATGGGAACCAGGACACCGTTGCATGGGTAAAGGAAAGGTTCATTTGATTGAGGTAACTTCTGAGTGTGGAGATGAGGAGGTTCCTGATACTGACATTGAGGATAATATTGAGCAGGTTCAGACACAGTTGGAGTTAGACACCCTGGAACCTTTGGCGTTAGCCAAAGCAATTATGGCTACCCTCTCTAGTTATCCTAACTTTCATGCCTTTTAGTTGAAAGGTACACTTAAGGGTAAGTGGGTCGTGAGCTTGGTAGATACAGGTGCTACACATAACTTCATTGACCAAAAGTTAGTGGGAAGGCATGGATTACAGTATGAGAAGTTTGGTGGTTTTGGAGTAAAAGTGGTAGATGGTGCAATTTTGGGTTGTACCAAATGGATTCCACAGCTTAGTATTTAGATGGGGGATTACACTCTGACCGATGATTTTTATGTGTTTCCTTTAGAGGATTACGATGTGGTCTTGGGCATGCAATGGTTACAGGGTATTGGGCGTTACATTATTGATCACCACTATATGTAGTTAGAATTCCTTTCTGGGGGAAAGAAGATTATCTTGAGGGCAACACAAGATGGAGGACCTAAGGAGGGGTCATCTCATAGGATGGAGTCTCATTTTATGGGTGATGAGGTAAATGATTCTATTTGTTGCATTACATTTTCAACCCTAATTATGAGTCATCATTCTTATGGGGATTTGGAGAACATGGTAATCAGAGTAGCGCAGTGGTCTTTTACGAAGACTAAGGTATGTGATGGTGAATTTGCTAATTACATGTTGAGAATTATCACACTACTCTCTAGGAGAAATAAGGAGAATTTATTCATAGATATTTTACAGCATGGTGTATCTGATAGAAGAGTTTGCAAATTTTTGAGAATAATATGGAATCCTGGAAGTTGGTGTTGGGTATCACAAATGAATTGCTTGAGGACAAGCAATCTCCAGGAAGGGAGGACTATAATGTCCCCAAATTTTTGTTAAAATGGTTTAATTAATTTAAGTTGTCCAAAAATTAAGATTTCTTCAAAAGGATAACTTTAATTAATTAATATAATTATTATGGAAATAAATAAAATAACATATTAAATAAAGTTGACTTCCTCTAGAAGTTTCTTGGGAGCCTTTAAATTAAGTTGAGGGCAAAGCATTTGGAATATCTTTTGTTGCTAAAATATTTTGAGTATTGTGAAGCTTGAATCTGTGATTCAGCTAAAATATCTGAGGATGTAAACCTTCAGCAAATTGGAGAAGAGTTAGATGAAAACCCAGTGCTTTTCAGGGGTGGATTCATGACAGAATTTAGATTGTGCTTATTGATCAGATCCGGGGCTTCAGAGGTCATTCACTGGGTATATCAGGTGTTCAGCATATACAGAGGTTTCCAGGTATTTATTCATTAGATTTGATTTAAGATATATATATATATATATATATATATATATATATAGATCAGGTGCTGTATGGAATCCACATAGATTGGTACCAGGCCATACCAACAGATTCAAAAAAGGGAAGAAGGGCATAGTTCGCAATTGTAAGCTGCAGGGTATTACAAAGGCCGACATCGGCAGATCAGTGATCGATAATGGCAGGAAGACCGACATTGGTTGATTAGTGACTGACATCAGTAGGCAGATAGTCACAGGTAGTCAGAGATCAGACACAAGAAACCGACGATGGCAGTGTATCAACCAACGTTAGCAGAATAACCAATGTCGGTGACTGTGTTTTTTGGACACAGCAGCCCGAGCCACACATATCTAGGTTTTTTATTCCAGTTTGGTAGTTTGCTAGAATAATTTGGTTTTGAGACCACATCTATATTATTTTATGATATATGGACTATATTATCAATTGCATTTAGATTTATATCATTGTCCATTTGATTGAATGCCTGCAAGTAGTTGAAATCAGTTTTGAAAGAAATCTGCATCCAAATTTAGTTTGGGATATTTCAGTGAAACAATCTTATCCTATCATCTTGCCTTTCCTTATGGGTCTATGATGAAGTGATGATGGTGTTAGGCTCAACATCTATAATTTATTAATTATCCTCTTTGACTATAGGTTAGTATTGAGATAGAGTAGTAGATGTCAAGTATTGTGACTCAAAAAATAGTGACTTGATGGATCAACATTCTTCTTTAGAGTGAGTTCCAATATTTTGGTAATCACACCATTTTCCAACCTTCCCCTTCTAGGGTTTCTTATCTCAAAACTCCTTTTGCTTCCAATTTTTGCCTCTTGTTTGACCTTCCTTGTCACTTTTCCTTTTTGAGGGCTGACTCTTCACATTCTTTCTATCATGCTTTTGCTTAATCTTCACTACAAACTTATATGCCTCACCAAGGGTTTCCAAATTGAAGAGTTCCATTTCCCCCCGTATGTACCATTATCATCCACCATGATATTTGAGAGTCTTATGTTTCTCACTTTCTTGGATGCTCAATATTGTAGACATAATGAAAAATGTCTGTGTAATCTTGAACAGATTAGTCCTTACCTTGGTGAAGTTATTGTCATTGTATGTATAGATCATCGTATGCTCCAATGGAATAGTATTCTTCTTTCACAACTTCCATGAAATCATCACAAGTAGATTCCACCTCAAGGCCAATGTCATCTATACTAAACCTCTTTTTGTACACTTCCCATTACTTTTTCAAGGGTAATGATGCTTTCAAAAGAGCAAAAGTGATATTTTCTCCATCGGTGAATTTATTTAAAGAGAATTAGGAAGATAATTGATCTCACCAATTTTCTACTGCATCAACATTGATTTTTCCTTAAAATTTAGGAGTATCAAAATTCATCTAAATCTTGAAGGGTGTTGGGGCACTAAAAGGTTGTTCCCTGGATGAGAAGCTAGGAAGTGCAACTGAAGATCCAAAATTTCCCATCAAGATTTGTTGAAGAATTTGGGAAAATTGTTGTAGCATCTATCCTTATTTCCATTGGAGGGATTCATTTGCCATTTCCTTGAAAGGATTGGATGTCTCAGTGTTATCTACCATTTGAAGTCATTTGGAGTAAATAGGTGGATAGTTTGGAAGCTCTGTTGTTTTCCACCCAAGTTTCTTGTAGCCTAATCTCATCCTCAGTATCATACACTCTCAAGACAAACTACTCTAATACCACTAATCTAAAACTTAGAAGTTCTAGTTGATAAATATTTTAAGAACACAAAAATAACATAGTAACAATGAATTCTCTAAGAAGAGATGTTTTATTACTCAAGACCACAATACAACTATATGCTTATCTCTAGGAAGAGATGTCTGATTTTCCATTTTAGGTTACATCTTGATTTATAAACATTTTAAAATTAGGGGAGGATGTGTAATCTCACCAATATTAAGAGAGATTAAGTTTTTTGACTTCCATGATTCAAAACAATATAGAATTTGAGGAATTACTAGTTTTAGAAACTTACTATTTTTAGATTGTACTACTAAAATTTAAATTTGGGGTACTTCCATTGGGTTTTTATGGGTCACACTTCATTGAGTAGATCTCATGCCATCTCACCACATTCTCCTTGTTCTCATCTTTCTAATGGTTCAAATGGTGAGTCAATTGGAGCTACAGTGCAAAAGTTATGGCTCCCAGAAGTTTCATCATCAATATTAGGGTGGAACTATCACCCGAATTGTCACCTAAATTATTGCCCAAATCATTCATCCCTCGAAAAGCAACGGTCCCAATTTCATCAATTTTCCTCATCAAGGGTGGAAATTGTGTCTTGATTTGATTCTCTATGAGCCACTCATCTTGGTGGCTAAGCTGGCACCTTTTGACCACCTGATAAAGTGGAATAGAGCGTCCTCTTGTTGTCTTTATCTAGGTGTCCACAATCTAATCCTCCTCCACTAGAGAAAAAATATGTGGATCAAGATCATTAATGTTTATTTGTTATGCTATGACTAAAGCATACAAAAGATGTGGATTATATGGTTTGAGGAGCTCCATGTTAAATATTAGATGCAAACCAAGGTAGGCTGATAGGTTCAACTCAAAAGCATTTTCTCCAACTTTTTTGGTGGTGGTGTAGGGACCATATCCTAGAGGCTGATTTTTTTTGTGTGGGCCTACAAGCTATTCCTTCTAAAGCTAAAACCAAATATTTTCACCCATAGAAAAATGGTGTGCAATCCTATGTTTGTCATGGCATTGCTTATACTTATAATTCTTCTTCTCCAAGATGTCATGAACTTGTTACTAGATGTGTTGCATTTGTTTAATGAAATTTGTTGCTTTTGTTTCCTCAGATCATCCATGAGGTGTGTATTCCATGGTAGAGAATAAAATGACTATATCAATTGGTGCCATGGGTTGGAACCTGAAGCATACTTGGAATGGACTATGCTTGGTCAAATTGTGTAGGGCTTAATTGTATCTATGTTGTATGAAAACAAGCCCCTCATCCCATGTGCATAGAAGTTTGGAGTGATATATCTGAATCATGTGAACAATCAAGTGGTTCACCACCTTTATTTGACCATCATTTTGTGGATGGAATGCTATGGATTACATCATATTAGTGTCCATCATCTTTCATAGAGTGGACTAGAAGATGATCAGGAACTTGCTATCTCGATCTGAGATAATGAACTTGGGGAGACCAAAATGGAGCCATACATGACTAAAATATAGTTGAGCAATTTATTCAGTAGATATAATTTTCTTACAAGCAATAATGATATCCATTTTTAAAAAATTATCAACTACCACAAAAATATAGTCCTTACCATGTTTTGAAGTGGGAAAACTTGAGAGAAAATCCATTGAGACAGATTCTCAAGACCTGGTTGGTTCTAGTAATGGCATGTACAATCTTTGCTTCTTATTTGTTGGCTTGACTATCACACATGGGGTGCAATATTTGAGATATCTTTCCACATTCTTTCACATATGGGGCTAGTATAAATGTTTTTGAAGAACTACCAATGTCTTTTCTATACCAAAGTGTCCTGCTATCCTACTGAAATATGCTTCCCATATCATCTTCTGTTGCTCTATAGCTAGAATGTAGATGTGCCCCATATGATAGAGGACATTATCTTGCAAATAGAAATCAAAAACATGTTTAACTTTTTTAAGCACCTGATATGTATCAAGAAAGGTAGGATCTGCTTCATATAGAGCACCCCAAGTGGTAGTCTCATGTCTACACAGGTTAAGAACTATTTTTGGAGCAGTAATTTATGAGTGATTTAGATAATCTATAGACATGTTTGAGCTCCTCTTTTTTTGTTTGATTATCATATGGAATTTTTGAAGATATGTGGCCTAATTTTGGTGCCTCTCATTTTTTAGTTTGCTCTGTGTTTGGATGAATTCCAATGGTCTATGGTTAGTGTGGATTATAGTTTCTTTCCCCAAAATGTAGTGTTTCCATTATTTGTAGGCTTGCACAATGGCATAGTGCTCCTTATCATATGTTAGATATTTCTTGACTATATCAGTGAAAGTTTCACTTTGATATGCAACAAGATGGCTATGTTGTATGACGATAGCTCCCATGGCATATTTAGATGCATCTATCATCAACTCAAAAGGTTGATGCAAATATGGTAAGGCAAGAATAGGGGTTGAGAAAAGTTTGTACTTTAAATTCTAAAATTCCCTTTGTTATATTTCACCCCATTGGAATGTTTCTTTAGCTCCTCCTTTAGTCACTTAGGTTAGTGACCAAGCAACACATGAAAATCCAAGAACAAACTTGCAATAGAAATTTGCAAGACCCAAGAAGCTATGAGTTCTGTGAGGGTCCTTGGTGTGGGCCATACTCAAATAACCTAAATCTTTTTTGAATCAACATGGACACCTTCCTCATTCACAACATACTTAAGGTACTAAATTGTTGTCATCTTGAATGTGCATTTGTCAAGATTTGCATACAAATTGTTCTCTCGAAGAGTTTGAAGTACCTTATAAACATGTTGTAGATGTTCCTCCCATGTTATACTATAGATGAGTATGTCATCCAGGTAGACAACCATCAATGAGTTGGTGAAGGGTCGTAGGATGTCATCCATCATCCTCATGAAGGTTTCAAGTGTGTTAGTTAAGCTAAAAGGCATAACCAACCATTCAAAGAGACCCTCCTTAGATTTGAATGTAGTCTTCCATACATTGGTGGGATCAATGGGAATTTGGTGATAACTAGATTTGAGATCAATTTTGGTGAAGAACATCACACCATGGAGTTGGTTCAGTAGGTCATCAATCCTAGGGAGAGGGTAGTGATTCTTCATAGTGATTTTATTCAGGGCTTGATAGTCAATGCAAAGCCTCCATGTTCCATCTTTCTTTAGTGCCAAGACAATTGGGCTACCATAAGGTGAAGAGCTTGGCCTAATGTGAGCCTTTTGGATCAATTCTTGAATCTATATTTTTATCTCATCATTCTCTAAAACTGATCTATGATACATAGGACTGTTAGGCAAAAGTGATCCTGGGATCAAGTTGATAGAATGTTTTACCTGGCAATATAGTGGAACTCCTATGGGTGACTTGAATAAGTCATCATATTCTCATGTGATTCATCCTATCTACTTCTATTATTGTGTTGATTGTGTACTTAGAATTGTAACATTGACCTTCTTGGATTTTTATAGTTTAACCACCATGAGAATGAATTACTTTGTCTTTTCCACCAATCTATTACATTGTTTAGCACTAATGAAGGAGACAGTTGTGGGAGGTAATACCTCTGGTACCCTATAATACGATGTTCCAAGAGTGAGAGTGATTCTTTGGGTTCATGATTCATAGATGCCATGTCTCTCATACATGAGTGGCTGACCAAGGAGTACATCAAAAACATCTAGATTGACCACATCACACAAGACTTAATCTTAGAAAGGTTTTATTGCATATGAAATAAGACACTGATGGGTGACAGAATGGTCTCTCCCTGGGCTCAACCATCCAATATTGTATGAATTTAAATGAGGCTTCATGGATAGATTTAGACTTTTCACAACTTTAGCAGAGATTAAATTCTTTTGACTCCCACTATCAAGAATGATATGTAGAGGCTTACCTTTTACCCATAATTTGGAGTGAAATAATCTTTTCTTGTCATCAGGCCTTTCCTCATAGGTCTATGATGAAGCGGTGTGTGTGTTAGGCTCAACATCTACAATTTCTTTTTCATCCTCTTTGACTATGGGTTAGATATTAGATATACTAGTAGATGTTGTGTATTGTGACTTAAAAAGTAATGACTTGACACCTCAACATTCATATTTAGAGTGAGTTCTAGTTTTCTAGTAATTAAACCATTTTTTAGCCTTTCCCTTCTGGGGTTTCTTATCTTGAAACTCCTTTTGCTTCCAATTTTGGCCTCTTGTTTGACCTTCCTTGTCACTTTTCCATTTTGAGGGGTGACTCTTCGTATTCTTTCTACCATGCTTCTTCTCAATATTCACTATGAACTTGTATGCCTCATCAAGGGTTTCCAAATTGAAGAGTTCTATTTCCCCCCATATGTACCATTACAGTCCACCATGATATTTGAGATTCTTATGCTTCTCACTTGCTTGGATGCCCAATCTCGCAGACAAAGAATGAAAAATGTCTATTCAATCTTGAACAGATTGGTCCTTACCTTGGTATAGTTGTTGCCATTGTAAGTACAGATCATCATATCCTCTAATGGAATAATATTGTTCTTTCATTGCTTTCACAAAATCATCCCAGGTAGGTTCTACCTCAATGCCAATGCCATCTATACTGAACCTTTTTTTGTACACTTCCCACCAGTTTTTCATGGGTAATGATGCTTTCAAAAGAACAAAAGTGATCTTTTCTCCATGGATGAATTTATTTACAAAGAAGTAGGAAGACAATTGATCTAAATTTTTTTTTACTGCATTATCATTGATTTTTGCTTCAAATTTAGGAATATAAAAATTCACCTAAACTTTGAAGGGTGCTGGGGAACTGAAAGGGCATTCCCTAGATGAGGAGCCAAGAAGTGTAGCTGAGGAGCCAAAATTTTCCAACAAGAGTTTCTAAAGAATTTGGGCAAATTATAGTAGCATCTATGCTTATTGCCATTGGAGGGCTTCATTGACCATTTCCTTGAAAGGATCAGATGTCTCAGTGTCTTCTACCATTTGAAGTTATTTGGAGTGAATAGGTGGATAGTTTGGAAGCTCTATTATTTTCCACCTAAGCTTCTTGTAGCCCAACCTCATCCTCGGGATCATACACTCTCAAGACAAACCGCTTTGATACCACTTATCTAAAAATAAAAATTTTTGGTTAATAAATATTTCAAGAACATAGAAATAACATAGTAATAATGAATTCTCTGAAAAGAGATGTTTTTATTACTCAAGATCACAATACAACTATATGCTTATCTCTGGGAAGAGATATCTAATTTTCCATTTTGGGTAACATCTTCATTTATACACATTTTAAAAGTAGGGGAGAATGTGAAAGGTCACCAATCTCAATGGAGATTAAGTGGTTCAACTTCTAAGATTCAAAATAATACAAAATTTGAGGAATTACCATTTTTAGAATTTTACTATTTTTAGACTGCACTACTAAAATTGAAATTTGGGGCACTTCCATTAGGTTTTTATGGGTCAAAATTAATTAAGAAAATATCATTCCATCTCACTGTGTTCTCCTCATTCTTAGCTTTCCAATAGTTGAAACGGTGAGTCAATTGGAGCTATGGTACAAAAGTTATGGCTCCTAAAAGTTCCCTCATCAATTGGGGTGGAACTGTCACTCGAATTGTCACCTGAATTATTGCCTAGATCATTTATACCTCCTTGAAAAGAAATGGTCCCCATTATGTCAATGTACCTCATTAGGTGAGGTAGTTGTGTCTTGATTTTATTCTCTATGAACCACTCACCTTGGTGGCTAAGCTAGCCCCTTTTGACCACCTGATAAAGTGGAATAGAGCATCTTCTTATTATCTTCATCCAGGTGTCCACAATATGATCCTCCTCCACTAGAGCAAAAATCTATGGATCAAGCTCATCAATGTCTAGTTGTTCTGATATAACTAAAGTGTCTAGTAGAGGTGGATGATATGGTTTGAGGAGCTCCATATTGAATATTGGATGCACACTAAGGTAGGTTGGTAGGTTCAAATCAAAAGCATTTTCTCCAACTTTTCTAGTGATGGTGTAGGGACGATATCACAGAGGCTAAATTTTTGTATGTGGGCTTGCAAGTCATTCCTTTTAAAGCCATAACCAAATCTTGTCATCCATAGCAAAATGGTGTGTAATCCTATGTTTGTCATGGCATTGCTAATACTTTTGATGCATTTACTCCAAGATGTCATGAACTTGTTGCTAGATGTGTTGCATTTGTTCAATTAACTTTGTTTCTTTTACTACATCAAATCATCCATGAGGTGTGTATTACATGGTAGAGAATGGAATGGCTATATCAATTGGTGCTATGGGTTGGAACCTAAAGCATACTTGGAATGGAATGTGCAATGCCAAGCTGTGTAGGGCTCGATTATATCTATGTTGTATGAAAAGAAGCCCCTTATCCCATGTGCATGGATGTTTAGAGTGATACATCCAAATCATGTGAAAAATCAAGCAATTCACCACCTCTATCTGACCATCAGTTTATGGATGGAAGGTTGTGGATTTCATCAACTTGGTATCCATCATCTTCCATAGAGTGGACCAGAAGATGCTTAGGAACCTACTATCTTAATTTGAGACAATAGATTTGGGGAGACCAAAATGGATCCATACATGACTAAAATATAGTTGAGCAGTTTTGTTAGTAGATATATTTTTATTACAAAAAATCATGATAACCATTTTTAAAAAATGATCAAGTACCACAAAAATACAGTCCTTATCATGTTTTGAAGTGGGAAAACCTAAGAGAAAATCTATTGGGATAGTTTACTAAGGCCTTGTTGGTTCTAGCAATGGCATGTACAATCCTTGATTATTATTTGTTGGCTTGACTATCACAGATGGGGTGAAAGATTTGAGATATATTTTCACATAGGGCTAGTAGAAGTGTTTTTGAAGAACTTCCAATGTCTTTTCTATACCAAAGTGTCCAACTATCCTACTAAAATATGCTTCCCATATCATATTCTATTGCTCTGTAGCTAGAACATAGATGTGCCCCATATGATAGAGGACATTATCTTGAAAATAAAAATTAGAAACATGTTTATCTTTTTTAACACCTAATATGTATTAGCAAAGGTAGGATCTACTTCATATAGAGCACCACAAGTGGTAGTATCATGTCCACACAGGTCAAGAACTGTTATGAGTGAAGTAATTGGTGGGTAGTTTAGATAATCTACACCTATATTTGAGCTCCCCTTTTTGTGTTTAACTATTAGAGGGAATTGCTAAAGATATGTGGCCCACTTTTGGTGCCTCTCATTTCATAGTTTTATTTGTGTTTGGGTGAATTCTAATGGTCTAGGGTCAGTGTGGATGACCATCTCTTTCCCTAAGATGTAGTGTTTCCATTATTTGTAGGCTTGCACAATGGCATAGAGCTCTTTATTATATGTCAGATATTTATTGACTGTATCAGTGAAAGTTTCACTATGATATGCAACAAGATGGCCATGTTTCAATATGATAGCTCCCATGGCATATTCAGATGCATCTATCATCAACTCAAAAGGTTGATGAAAATATGGCAAGGTAAGAATAGGGGCTAAGCAAAGTCTATTCTTAAAATTCTCAAATTCCCTTTGTTGTATTTCACCCCACTAAAATTTAGCTTTAGCTTATCTTTTAGTAACTTGGGTTAGTGACCAAGCAACATGTGAAAATTGAAGAACAAACCTATGATAGAAATTTACAAGACCCAAGAAGCTATGAAGTTATGTGAGGGTCATTGGTGTTGGCCATTCTCAAATAACTTGAATCTTTTTTGGATCATCATGGTCCCCTTCCTCATTCACAACATATGAAAGGTACTAAATTGTTATTATATGGGTCCAGTAGAAGTGTTTTTGAAGAACTACCAATGTCTTTTATACACCAAAGTATCCAACTGTCTTATTGAAATGTGCTTCACATATCATCTTCCATTGCTCTGTAGCTGGAACATAGATGTGCCCCATATGATAAAGGACATTATCTTGAAAATAGAAATTAGAAACATGTTTATCTTTTTTAAGCATTTGATATGTATCAGCAAAGGTAGGATCTACTTCCTACAAAGCACCCTAAGTGGCAGTCTCATGTCTACACAGGTCAAGAACTATTATGAGTGTAGTAATTAGTAGGAAACTTAGACAATCTATAGCTGCATTTGAGCTCCCCTTTTTTGTGTTTGATTATCAGATGGAATTACTGAAGATATGTGGCCCACTTTTGGTGCCTCTTATTTCATGGTTTACTCTATGTCTAGATGAATTCTAATGGTCAATGGTAAGTGTGGATGACCATCTCTTTCCCTAAGAGGTAGTGTTTCCATTATTTGTAGGCTTGCACAATGGAATACAGATCCTTATCATATGTCAGATATTCACTAATTATATTAGTGAAAGTTTCACTATGATATGAAATAAGATGGCCATGTTGCATGATGACAATTCCCATGGCATATATAGATGCATATGTCATCAAGTCAAAAGGTTGATGGAAATCTAGCAAATCAAGAACAAGGGTTGAGCAAAGTTTGTTCTTCAAATTCTCAAATGACTTCTATTGTATTTCACCTCACTTAAATGTATCTTTAGCTCCTCCTTTAGTCACTTGGGTTAGTGACAAAGCAACATGTGAAAATCTAAAAACAAACTTGCAATAGACATTTATAAGACCCAAGAAGATGCAAAGTTTTGTGAGGGTCCTTAGTGTGGGCCATTCTTGAATAACCTAAATCTTTTCTAAATCAACATAGACCCCTTCCTCATTCAAACAATACCCAAGGTACCAAATTTTTGTCATCTTAAATGTGTATTTGTCAATATTTTCATACAAGTTGTGCTCCCAAAGAGTTTGAAGTACCTTACAAACATGTTGTAGAAGTTCTTCCCATGTTCTGTTGTAGATGAGTATGTCATCTAAGTAAATAGCCATGAATGAGTTGGTGAAGGGTCTTAGGATGTCATCCATCATCCTCATGAAGGTTGTAGGTGTGTTAGTTAAGCTGAAAGGCATAACCAACCATTCAAAGAGCCCCTCCTTAAATTTGAATGTAGTCTTCTAGACATCAGTGGGATCGATGTAAATTTGGTGATAGACAGAATTAAGATCAATTTTGGTGAAGAACTTCACACCACAGAGTTGGTCCAGTAGGCCATCAATCCTAAGGAGAGGGTAGTGATTCTTTATAGTGATTTTATTCAAGTCTCGATAGTCAATGCAAAGCCTCCATGTTCCATCTTTCTTTGGTGCCAAGACAATTAGGCTGCCACAAGGTGAAGAGATTTGCCTGATGCAACCCTTTTAGATCAATTCTTGAATCTATGTTTTTATCTTACATTCTCCAAAACTTATCTACAATACATAAGACTATTAGGAAAAGGAGATCTTGGGATCAAATTGATAGAATGTTTTACCTAGGAATGCAGTGGAACTCCTATGGGTGACTTTAATAAGTCATCATAATCTCCTATGATTTGTCCTCTTACTTTTGTTATTGTGTTGATTGTGTAGTTAGAACTACAACATCAACCTTCTTGGATTTCTATGGTTTGACCACCATGAGAATGAATTGATTTATCTTCTCCACCAATCTCTTACATTTCTTGGCACAAATCAGGGAGATTGATGTGGGAGGTGGTACCTCTAGTACCTTATAGCAATGTGTTCCAAGAGTGAGGGTGATTCTTTGGGTTCATGATTAATATATGCCATGTCATTTATACATGAGTGGATGACCAAGGAGTACATCATAAACATCTATATTGAACACATCACACAAGACTTCATCTTGGAAAGGTTTTATTGTATATGAAAGAAGACACTGATGGGTGACACAAAGGTCTCTCCCTAGACTCAACCATCCAATACTATATGGATTTAGATGAGGCTTCATGGATAGATTTAGACTTTTCACAACTTCAGCAGAGATTAAATTCTTTTGACTCACACTATTAAGAATGAAATGTAAAGGCTTACCTTTTACCCATAATTTGGAGTGAAATAATAGTTCGTTATCATCTAGCCTTTCCTCATAGGTCTGTGATGAAGAGATGATGGTGTCAGGCTCAACATATATAATTTATTCTTCATCCTCTTTGACTGTAGGTTGGGAATGAGACAAAGTAGTAGATGTTGAGTATTGTGACTCAGAAAGTAGTGACTTGATGTCTTGACATTTCTTTTTAGAGTGATTTCTAGTTTTATGGTAATCACACCATTTTTTACCCTTCCCCTTTTGGGGTATATTATCTTGAAACTCCTTTTTATTCCAATTTTGGCCTCTTGTTTTACCTTCCTTGTCACTTTTCCATTTTAAGGGCCAAATATTTGTATTCTTTTTGCCATGCTTCTGCTCAATATTCACTATGAACTTGTATGCCTCACCGAGGGTTTCCAAATTGAAGAGTTCCATTTCCCCTGTATGTACCATTATAGTCCACCATGATATTTGAGATCCTTATGTTTCTCACTTTCTTGGATGCCCAATCTTGCAGACAAAGAATGAAAAATGTCTGTGTAATCTTGAATAGATTGGTCCTTACCTCAGTGAAGTCATTGCCATTATATGTACAGATCATCATATGCTCTAATGGGATAGTATTCTTATTTCACCGCTTCCATGAAATCATTCCATGTAGGTTCCACCTCAAGTCCAATGTCATCTATACTGAGCCTATTTTTTTACACTTCCCACCAATTTTTCATGGGTAATTAAGCTTTCAAAAGAGCAAAAGTGATCTTTTCTCCATCAATAAATTTATTTACAGAGAAGTAGGAAGACAATTGATCTAACAAATTTTCTACTACATCAACATTAATTTTTCCTTTAAATGTAGGAATATCAAAATTCATCTGAACCTTGAAGGGTGTTGGGGCACTAAAAGGGAATTCCTTGGATGAGGATCTAGAATTTCCCATCAAGAATTGTTGAAGAATTTAGGCAAACTATTATAGCATCTATGCTTGTTGCCATTGGATGGATTCATACCATTTCTTTGAAAGGATTAGATGTCTTGGTGTCATCTACCATTTAAAGTCATTTGGAGTGAATAGGTAGATAGTTTGGAAGCTCTGTTATTTTCCACCCAAGCTTCTTATAGTCTAACCTCATCCTCAAGATCATACACTCTAAAGACAAACCAATATGATACCACTAATCCAAAATTTAAAAGTTCTAGTTCATAAATATTTCAAGAACACAAAAATAACATAGTAACAATGAATTCTTTGAGAAGAGATGTTTTATTACTCAAGATTGCAATACAATTATATGCTTATCTCTGGGAAGAGATGTTTAATTTTCCATTTTGGGTTATATCTTCATTTATACACATTTTAAAGTAGGGGGAGGATGTGGAAGGTCACCAATCTCAAGGGAGGTTAAGTGGTTCGACTTCCATGACTCAAAACAATACAAAATTTGAAGAATTAATATTTTTAGAAACTTACCATTTTTAGACTACACTACTAAAATTGAAATTTAGGGTACTTCCATTGGGTTTTTAGGGGAAAAACTAATTGAACAAATATTATGCCATCTCATTGAATTCTCCTAATTTTTATCTTTCCAATGGTTCAAATGGCAAGTCAACTAGAGCTACGGTGCAAAATATATGGCTTTCAAAAGTTCCATCATCAATTGGGGTGGAACTATCACCTGAATTGTTGCCTGGATCATTCCTCCCTCCTTGAAAATCAATAGTCCCCATTACATCAATGGTCCTCATTAGCTGTGCCAATTGTGTCTTGATTTGATTCTCTATGAGCCACTCACCTTAGTGGCTAAGCTGGCCCCTTTTGACCACCCGATAAAGTGGAATAAAGCATCCTCTTATCTTCATCTAGGGGTCCACAATCTAATCATCCTCCACTTGAGTAAAATGCTATGGATCAAGATAATCAATCTCTAGTTGTTTTTCTATGACTGAATTGTCCAACATAGGTGGATGATATGGTTTGAGGAGCTTCACATTAAATATTGGATGCAGACCAAGGTAGGCTAGTAGGTTCAACTCAAAAGCATTTTTTCCAACTTTTATGGTGATGGTGTAGGGACCATATCATAGAGGCCAAATTTTTTTGCATGGGCCTACAAGTCATTCATTTTGAATCTACAACCAAACCTTGTCACCCATAGAAAAATGGTGTGCAATCCTATGTTTGTCAAGGCATTGATTATACTTCTAATTCATCTTCTTCAAGATGTCATGAACTTGTTGTTGGATGTGTTGCATTTGGTCAATGAATTTTGTTTCTTTTTCTACCTGAGATCATCCATGAGGTTTGTATTCCAGAATGGCTATATAAATTAGTGCCATGGGTTGGAACCTGAAGCATAGTTGGAAAGGACTCTACTTAGTTGAGTTGTGTAGGGCTCGATTACATCCATGTTGTATGAAAAGAAGCCCCTCATCCCATGTGCATGGATGTTTGGAGTGATACATCCAAATCATGTGAACAATCAAGTGGTTCACCACCTCTATCTGACCATCAGTTTATGGATGGAAGGCTATGGATTTCATTAGCTTGGTATCCATCATCTTCCATAGAGTGGACCAGAAGATGCTCAAGAACTTGCTATCTTGATCTGAGACAATGGACTTGGGGAGACCAAAATGGAGCCATACATGACTAAAATATAGTCGAATAATTTATTTAGTAGTTATATTTTTCTTACATGCAATCATGAAAGCCATTTTTGAAAAATGATTAACTACCATAAAAATATAGTCCTTACCATGGTTTGAAGTGGGAAAACCTGAGAAAAAATCCATTCAGATAGATTCCCAAGCCCTGGTTGGTTCTGGTAATGGCATGTACAATCCTTTCTTCTCATTTTTTGGCTTGGATATCACACATGGGATGCAAGATTTGAGGTATATTTCCACATCCTTTCGCATATGGGGCCATTATAAGTGTTTTTGAAGAACTGCTAATGTTTTTTCTATACTAAAGTGTCCAACTTTCCTACTAAAATGTGCTTCCCATATCATTTTCTATTGCTCTACAATTAGAACATAGATGTGCCCCTTATGTCAGAGGACATTATCTTATAAATATAAATCAAAAATATGTTTAACATTTTTTAACACCTAATATGTATCAGCAAAGGTAGGATCTGCTTCATACATAGCACCCCAAGTGGTAGTATCATGTCTACACTGGTCAAGAAATGTTGTGAGTGTAGGAATTGGTAGGTAGCTTAGACAATCTACAGGCATATTTTATCTCTCCTTTATGTGTTTGATTATCAGATGGAATTGCTAAAAATATGTGGCCCACTTTTAGTGCCTCTCATTTCATAATTTGCTCTATGTCTAGATGAAATCTAATGGTCTGTGGCTAGTGTGGATGACCATCTCTTTCCCCAAGATGTAGTGTTTCCATTGCTTGTAGGCTTGCATAATGGCATAGATCTCCTTATTATATGTCAAATATTTCTTGATTGTATCAGTGAAAGTTTCACTATGATATGCAACAAGATGGCCATGTTACATGATGACATCTCCCATGGCATATTAAGATACATCTGTCATCAACCCAAAAGGTTGATGCAAATCTAGCAAGGTAAGAATAGGGGCTGAGAAAAGTCTATTCTTCAAATTCTCAAATGCCCTTTGTTGTATTTCACCCTAATGAAATGTATCTTTAGCTCCTCCTTTAGTCATTTTGGTTAGTGACCAAACAACATGTGAAAATCTAAAAACAAAACTATGATATAAATTTGCCAAACCCAAGAAGCTATGAAGTTCTACGAGGGTCCTTAGTGTGGGCCATTCTTGAATAACCTAAATCTTTTTTGGATCAACATGGACCCCTTCCTTATTCACAACATACCTGAGGTATTGAATTGTTGTCATCCCAAATGTGCATTTATTGATATTTTCATACAACTTGTGCTCCCAAAGAGTTTGAAGTACCTTACGAACATGTTACAGATGTTCTTCCCATGTTTTTCTATAGATGAGTATGTCATCTAGGTATAAAAGCATGAATAAGTTGGTGAAGGGTCATAAGATGTCATCCATCATCTTCATGAAGGTTGTAGGTGTGTTAGTTAAGTTGAAAGGCATAACTAACCATTCAAAGAACCCCTCCTTAGATTTGAATGCAGTCTTCTAGACATCAATGGGATCAATGGGAATTTAGTGATAACTAGATTTGAGATCAATTTTGGTGAAGAAATTTGAACCACTGAGTTGGTATAGTAGGTCATGAATTCTAGGAAGAGGGTAGCAATTCTTCACAGTGATTTTATTCAGGGATTGATAGTCAATGCAAAGCCTCCATGTTCCATATTTCTTTGGTGCCAATATAATTGTTACCACAAGGTAAAGATCTTGACTTGATGTGACCCTTTTGGATTAATTATTGAATGTCTTTTAATCTCATTATTCTTCAAAACTGATTTGTGATACATAGGACTGTTAGGCAAAGGTGATCCTGGGATCAAATCAATAAAATGTTTTACCTAGAAATGTAGTGGAACTCCTATGAATAACTTGAATAAGTCATCATATTCTCCTATGATTCATCCTATCTACTTCTATTATTGTGTTGATTGTGTAGTCAGAACTACAACATCAACCTTTTTGTATTTTTATGGTTTGACCACCACGAGAATGAATTGCTTTGTCTTTTCCAACAATCTCTTACATTACTTGGCACTAATCAAGGAGATAGATGTGGGAGGTGGTACCTCTGGTGCCCTATAGTGCTATGTTCTAAGAGTGAGGGTGATTATTTCTATTAGTGATTCATAGATACTATGTCACTCATACATGAAGGGATGACCAAGGAGTACATCACAAACATCTAGATTGACCACATCACACAAGACTTCATCTTGGAAAGGTTTTATTGCATATGAAAGAAGAGACTGATGGGTGACAGAAAGGCCTCTCCCTAGGCTCAACCATCCAATCTTGTATGGCTTTAGATGAGGATTCATGGATAGATTTAGACTTTTCACAACTTTAACAAAGATTAAATTCTTTTGACTCCCACTATCAAGAATGAAATGTAGAGGCTTACCTTTTACCCATAATTTGGAGTGAAATTTTTTTTCCTTGTCATCTGGACTTTCCTCATGGGTCTATGATGAAGTGATTATGGTGTTAGGCTCATCATCTACAATTTCTTCTTCATCTTCTTTGACTATAGGTTGGGTATGAGACAAAGTAGTAGATGTCAAGTATTGTGACTCAGAAAGTAGTGACTTGATGGATCAACATTATTCTTTAGAGTGAGTTTCAATTTTGAGGTAATCACACCATTTTTTAGCCTTCCCCTTCTGGGGTTTCTTATCTTAAAACTCCTTTTTCTTCCAATTTTGGCCTCTTATTTGACCTTCCTTGTCACTTTTCCATTTTGAGGGCTAATTTTTCATATTCTTTTTGCCATGCTTCAGCTCAATCTTCACTATGAATATGTATGCCTCACCAAGGGTTTCCAAATTAAAGAGTTCCATTTCCCCCCATATGTAACAATGTAGTCCACCATGATATTTGAGAGTCTTATGTTTCTCACTTTCTTGGATGCCTAATCTTGTAGACAAAGAATTAAAAATGTCTATGTAATCTTGAATAGACTAGTCCTTACCTTGGTGAATTTGTTTCCATTGTATGTACAGATCATCATATGCTCTAATGGGATAGTATTCTTCTTTAACCACTTCCATGAAATCATCCAAGGTAGGTTCCACCTCAAGTATAATGTCATCTGTACTGAAACTCTTTTTGTACACTTCCCACCAATTTTCATGGGTAATGATGCTTTTAATAGAGCAAAAGTGATCTTTTCTCCATCAATAAATTTATTTATAGAGAAGTAGGAAGACAATTGATCTAAAAAAATTTTTACTGCATCAACATTGATTTTGCCTTCAAATGTAGGAATATCAAAATTCACTTGAACCTTGAAGGGTGTTGGTACATTGAAAGGGCATTCCTTAGATGAGGAGCCAAGAAGCACAGCTAAGGAGCCAAAATTTCCCGTCGAGAGTTGTTAAAGAAATTAGGAAAATTATTGTAACATCTATACTTATTACTATTGAAGGGATTAATTCACCATTTCCTTGAAAATATAGAATGTCTCAGTGTCATCCACCATTTGAAGTCATTTGGAGTGAATAGGTAGATAGTTTGGAAGCTTAATTTTTTTTCCACCCAAGCTTCTTATATCCTGATCTCATCTTCATGATCATACACTCTCAAGACAAACTAATTTGATACCACTGATCCAAAACATAGAATTTTTGGTTGATAAATATTTTTAGAACATAGAAATAACATAGTAACAATGAATTCTCTGAGAAGAGATATTTTATTAGTCAAGATCGCAATACAACTATAAGCTTATCTTTGGGAAGAGATGTTTGATTTTATATTTTGGGTTACATATTAATTTATACACATTTATCAATTAGGGTAAAGATGTAGAATATCACCAATCTTTAGGGAGATTAAGTGGTTTGAATTCCATGATTCAAAATAATACAAAATTCAAGGAATTACTATTTTTAAAAACTTACTATTTTTAGACTACACTACTAAAATTAAAATTTAGGGCACTTCCATTGGGTTTTCAAGGGTCAAAATTAATTAAGAAGAGCTCATGCCATCTCAATGGGTTCTCCTCATTCTTATCTTTCTAACAGTTTAAATGGTGAGTCAATCGGAGCTATGATGCAAAAGTTATGGCTTCCAAAAGTTCCATCATCAATTGGGGTGGAACTGTCACCCAAATTTTCACATAAATTATTTCCCAAATCATTCCTCCCTCTTTGAAAAACAATGGTCCCCATTCAATCAATGTTCCTCATCAGGTGTGGTAATTGTGTCTTGATTTGATTCTCTATTAGCTACTCACCTTGGTGGCTAAGTTGGCCCCTTTTGACCACCTGGTAAAGCAGAATAGAGCATCCTCTTATTGTCTTCATCTAGGTGTCCACAATCTAATCCTCCTCCACTAGAGTAAAACTCTGTGGATCAAACTCATCAATTTGTAATTATTTTGCTATGACTAAAGTGTCTAGTATAGGTGGATGATATGGTTTGAGGATCTCCACATTGAACATTAGATGTAGAGTAAGGTAGACTGGTAGGTTCAAATCAAAAGCATTTTCTCCATCTTTTTTGGTGATGGTGTAGGGACCATATCGCAGAGGCCAAATTTTTCTATGTGGACCTATAAGTCATTCCTACTAAAGCTACAACAAAAACTTGTCACCCATAGCAAAATAGTGTGTAATCCTATGTCTTTCATGACGTTGCTTATACTTTTGATTCATCTTGTCTAGGATGTCATGAACTTATTGCTAGATGTGTTGCATTTGTTTAATGAACTTTGTTGCTATTTCTACCTTAGATCATCCATAAGGTGTGTATTCCATGGTGGAGAATGGAATGGCTATATCAATTGGTGCCATGGGTTGGAACCCAAAGCATACTTGGAATAGATTATGTTTGGTCAAGATGTGTAGGGCTCAATTGTATCCATGTTTTATGAAAATAATCCCCTCATCCCATGTGCATGGATGTTTAGAGTGATAAATTTGAATCATGTGAATAATCAAGTGGTTCACCACCTCTATCTAACCATTATTTTGTGAAAGGAAGGTTATGGATTTCATTAGCTTGGTATCCATCATTTTCCATAGAGTGGACCAAAATATGCTTAGGATTCTACTATCTCAATTTGAGACAATGGACTTGGGGAGACCAAAATAGAGCCATACATGACTAAAATATAGTTGAGAAGTTTCTTCAATATATATATTTTTCTTACAAGAAATCATGATAGCCATTTTTGAAAAATGATCAACTACCACAAAAATATAGTCCTTACCATGTGTTGAAGAGGGAAAACCTAAGAGAAAAGCCATTGAGACAAATTCTCAAGACCTAGTTGGTTCTGGCAATGGCATGTAAAATCCTTGTTTATTATTTGTTAGCTTGGCTATTGCATATGGGGTGAAATATTTGAGATATATTTCCACATCATTTTGCATATGGGGTCAGTAAAAGTGTCTTTGAAGATTTGCCAATATCTTTTCTATACCAAAGTGTCCAGCTATCCTACTGAAATGTGCTTCCCATATCATCTTCAGTTGCTCTATAGCTAGAACATAGATGTGCCCCATATGATAGAAGATATTATTTTGAAAATATTAATTAGAAACATGTATACCTTTTTTAAGAACCTAATATGTATCAAGAAAGGTAATATTTTCTTCATATAGATCACCCCAAGTGATAGTCTCATGTTCACATGGGTCAAGAATTTTTATAAGTGTAGTAATTGGTAGGCAGCTCAGATAATCTCTAGCTGCATTTGAGATCCCCTTTTTGTGTTTGATTATTAGATGAAATTGTTGAAGATATGTGGCCCACTTTTGGTGCCTCTTATTTCATAGTTTGTTCTATGTCTAGATGAATTCTAATGGTCTATGGTTAGTGTGGATGACTATCTCTTTCCCTAAGATGTAGTGTTTCCACTATTTACAAGATTGCATAATGGAATAGATCTCCTTATCATATGTTAGATATTTATTTATTGTATTAGTGAAAGTTTCAAATTGATATGCAATAGGATGGCCATGTTGCATGATGACATCTCCCATGGCATATTCAGATGTATCTGTCATCAGCTCAAAATGTTGATGCAAATATAGCAAGGCAAGAATAAGGGATGAGCAAAGTTTGTTCTTCAAATTCTCAAATGCTCTTTTTTGTATTTCACTCCACTAAAATGTAGCTTTAGCTCCTCCTTTATTCACTTGGGTTAGTCACCAAGAAACATGTGAAAATCTAAGAAGAAACCTACAATAGAAATTTGTAAGACCCAAGAAGATTTGAAAAATGTGAGGGTCATTAGTGTGGGCCATTCTCGAATAACCTCAATCTTTTCTAGATCAACATGGACCCCTTCCTCATTCATAACATACCCTAGGTACTAAATTTTTGTCATCTTGAATGTGTATTTTTTTAGATTTACATACAACTTGTGCTCTCGAAGAGTTTGAAGTATCTTACAAACATGTAGATATTCCTCCCATGTTCTATTGTAGATGAGTATGTCATCTAGGTTGACAACCACAAATGAGTTGGTGAAGGCTTGTAGGGTGTCATCCATCATCCTGATGAAGGTTTTAGGTGCACTAGTTAAGCTAAAAAGTATAACCAACCATTTAAAGAGCCCCTCAGATTTAAATGCAATCTTCTAGACATCAGTGGGATCGATGGGAATTTGGTGATAACTAGATTTGAGATCAATTTTGGTAAAGAAATTCACAGCATAGAGTTGGTCCAATAGGTCATCAATCCTGGGGAGAGGGTAGAAATTCTTCATAGTGATTTTATTTAGGACTCAATAGTCAATACAA
Source organism: Torreya grandis (assembly GCA_037957365.1). NCBI lineage: Eukaryota > Viridiplantae > Streptophyta > Pinopsida > Cupressales > Taxaceae > Torreya > Torreya grandis. The sequence continues at coordinate 413,775 of JARHVA010003931.1, forward strand.
AGCCTCCATGTTTCATCTTTATTTTTTGCCAAGACAATTAGGCTACCACAAGGTGAAGTGCTTGGCCTAATGTGACCCTTTTGGATCAATTCTTGAATCTATATTTTTATCTCATCATTCTTCAAAATTGATCTATGATAAATAGGACTGTTAGGCAAAGGTGATCCTAAGATCAAATTGATAGAATGTTTTACCTAGAAATGCAGTGAAACTCTTGTGGGTGACTTGAATAAGTCGTCATATTATCCTGTGATTCATCCTATTTTCTTCTATTATTGTGTTAATTATGTAGTTAGAACTGAAACATCAACCTTCTTGGATTTTTGTGGTTTGACCACCATGAGAATGAATTTATTTGTCTTCTCCACAAATCTCTTACATTGCTTGGCACTAATCGGGGAGATAGATGTGGGAAGTGGTACCTATGGTACCCTATAACACTGTCTTCTAAGAGTGAGGGTGATTCTTTGGGTTCATGATTCATAGATGCCATGCCTCTCATACATGAATGGCTGACCAAGGAGTACATCAAAAACATCTAGATTGATAATAGCACATAAGACTTCATCTTGGAAAGGTTTTATTGCATATGAAAGAAGACACTGATGGGTGACACAGAGGTCTCTCCCTAGGCTCAACCATCTAATAATGTATGAATTTGGATGAGGCTTCATGGATATATTTAGAATTTTCACAACTTTAGCAGAGATTAAATACTTTTGACTTCCACTATCAAGAATGAAATGTAGAGGCTTAACTTTTACCCATAATTTGGAGTGAAACAATCTTTCCTTGTCATCTGGCCTTTCCTCACGAGTCTATGATGAAGCGATGATGGTGTTAGGCTTAACATATACAATATATTCTTTGTCTTCTTTGACTATAGGTTAGGTATGAGACAGATTAGTAGATGTCAAGTATTTTAACTTAGAAAGTAGTGACTTGATGGCTCAACATTCTTCTTGAAAGTGAGTTCCAATTTTGTGGTAATCACATCATTTTATAGCCTTACCCTTCTAGGGTTTCTTATCTTGAAACTCCTTTTTCTTCCAATTTTAGCCTCTTGTTTGATCTTCCTTATCACTTTTCCATTCTGAGGTTGACTCTTCATATTCTTTCTGCCATGCCTCTACTCAATCTTCACTGTGAACTTGTATGCCTCATCAAGGGTTTCCAAATTAAAGATTTTCATTTCCCACCATATGTACCATTGTAGTACACCATGATATTTTATTCTTATGTTTCTCACTTTATTGGATGCCCAATCTTGTAGACAAAGAATGAAAAATGTCTGTGTAATCTTGAATAGATTGGTCCTTACCTTGGTGAAGTTGTTTCCATTATATGTACAGATCATCATATGATCCAATGGGATAGTATTCTTCTTTCACCACTTCCATGAAATCATCCTAGGTAGGTTCAACCTTAAGGCCAATGTCATCTATACTAAACCTCTTTTTGTACACTTCCCACTAGTTTTTCATGGGTAATGATGCTTTCAAAAGAGCAAAAGTGATCTTTTATCCATCAATGAATTTATTTATAGATAAGTAGGAAGATAATTGATCTAAACAATTTTATACTACATCGACATTGATTTTGCCTTCAAATTTAGGAATACAAAAGTCACCTAAACCTTGAAGGGTGTTGGGGCATTGAAAGGGCATTCCCTAGATGAGAAGCCAAGAAGTGTAGCTAAGGAGCCAGAATTTCCCATCATGAGTTGTTGAAGAATTTAGGAAAATTATTACAACATCTATGCTTATTATCATCAGATGGATTCATTCACCATTTCCTTGAAGGGATCTGATGCCTTGGTGTCATCCTCCATTTGAAGTCATTTAGAGTGAATAGGTGGATAGTTTGGAAGCTCTATTGTTTTTCACCCAAGCTTCTTATAGCTTGACCTCGTCCTCAGGATCATATACTCTCAAGACAAAATTCTTTGATATCACTGATCCAAAAATCATAATTTTTAGTTGATAAATATTTTAAGAACATATAAATAACATAGTAATAATGAATTCTTTGAGAAGAGATGTTTTATTACTCAATATCGCAATACAATTATATGTTTATCTCTGGGAAGAGATGTATAATTTTACATTTTGGGTTATGTCTTTATTTATACACATTTTTAAAGTAGGGGGAAGATTTTTAAGGTCACCAATCTCAAGGGAGATTAAGTGGTTTTACTTCCACAATTCAAAACAATATAAAATTTGAGGAATTACTATTTTTAGAAACTTACTATTTTTAGACTGCACTACTAAAATTAATATTTGGGGAACTTATATTGGGTTTTTAGGGGTCAAAATTAATTAAGTATAGGTCATTCCATCTCAACACATTCTACTCATTATTATCTTTCCAATGGTTCAAATGGTGAGTCAATTGGAGCTACGGTGCAAAAGTTATGTCTCCTAGAAGTTTCATCATCAATTGGGGTGGAAATGTCACCTGAATTGTCACCTAAATTGTTGCCTAGATCAAGCACAAAAGTATAAAACATAAAGGAATAACAAACACTATTTTTCCACTCCTATAATAGTACAAGGAATTATTTTACATTTTTATGCTCTAAGCTTAACATATAGCCAAAGGTATGCTTGACTAGAAATTGTAGTTGAAACCTACATGGAGTGAGGCAAAACTAGAGTTCATCAAGGTAGATAAAGCAAAAGTAAAAAAAATTGGGATCAATTATTTACCTTTGATTCACTATATGTTACACTAAAATATTCACTTTAATCAAGAAACAATGTCATGCACAAGCTAGAAGCTTGGAAAAATGAGATATTATGCAACACATTAACTATAATTCAAACACAGATGCATGAAAACTGAATGAAGGAAATTACATAGGAAATATAATATAAATTTTCAACTCTAAATTAATCCTTACCATCATATAAGATCATAATATTCATAATATGATGGGGTTCTAAGTCTTAATATGCATTATGATCAGTATGGTACAAGAAGTTCTCATTGATTGGACAATGTTTAAGAAGGACTCATACCATTTGGATAGATCTATTGAAAATATCATTCAAGAGACACAATTAATTCATCTAAACCAAATTTATTAGGATATTTAGTATAAAAATGCTACCACATATACATAGATATCCATCCAAACATAACTAACACCTTTAACACTAGATTCTATAGATGTGACTTCTTTGACAACAACTTAATCAACATCATCTTCTCAGTCTTCATTCATTTAACAATGCAACCTATGCCTCCACCTTATTTTTAGGTTATTTCAACATCCTAGTTTTTAAAATTTGAAATTTTTTCTAGTAGGAAGGTATTAAACATTAGGAGTGGGGCCAAGATTAATTGAAAACCTAAAAGGGTAGATAATTAGTGTGTAAGATGTGAAAACCTATAAATGAAGGCTTGAATGATTACTATAAGTAATGTATTTGGATCAATTCCTTATCAAAAATATTTTTCTCATCGTGAGCACAAACCACACTCCTTACAAGCTGTCTCAGGATGAGACAATTGTTTAAGTTTGAGAAAGTGTTGATGGTAGAATATAATTTTAAACTCAATGAGAGTAGATGAATGACAAGTTTGTGATAGATATAAACCAATATAACTATTGTATTTTGTATGTATTCAAGTTATGTATGTATTCTAAAAGTCTATGAAATGCAAAAAACTTAATCACTCTCAAATTAAAGGGATGTAATGCAAAGTGACAATGTATTGTAAAATTATTTAAATATCAATAAATTTTAATGGAAAGGAGTTTTAAACATATAAATTAATATAGAGATCTGATAATGGTTTTCCTAAATGTATTTTATCTTTATTCTATGCATAGTGAATGCTCTATTTTACTCAGATCTCTTTAAGTATTTATAAATAATAATGAACATTCTATACATGTTAGTCTATTTTCCCTAAATAACTACATAATTATTAGCCTAATAAAGAATTTGTTTATTCTGAGACCATGTCTAAGTTCTAATCGTAAACTAGCATGTTCTAATAGGTTTTTTAGGAACCTCTTCTAACAATGGTGAAGTGAGCATGGATCAAACACATAACCTTTAGTTCAATAACTTGTCATGAATATGAAGCCATTGCCATTTATTCTTCATAATAGTTAGTTGAAGTCAATGCCTAAAAATAATCTTCCATAATTCATTCTCACTTAAGGATTGTTATGTACATAGGAGAAACATATGTTATATATTGTTTCCTTTTTGTGGTTAGCTTTATTATCAAGTTATGTTATATTTCAAATGTTTAGAGTCATTGGTGTGTTGCAAATTGACACTTGTTATGAATTCCACCTTAGGTAGCTATTTTTTACCAAGTTGTGATGTATTATGTGCACCACATAGTTAGTATGCACATTTAATGTGTTATTTATCCTCACATGTGTGATATGGGTGAGATGTAACTTGGGAAATGATCCTATCCCACCTTTAACTCAACCAATAAAAATCACTCACTTACATATTCATTTTATTATGTAAGGTCCTTTTGTGTCATTGTAGAAATTTATATTTGAGCTTAGACTCATCTTTAGAGCTTGTGGAGATGTGGCCTTTTAGAGAGTCATGTTCTAGTACAACCTATCTTGGTTTCCCACATGTGTAATGTATAGTCTATTTGTGTAATATAATGTGATTTTATTGGTGAATCTCTTTCCATGGTATGATTATTGTTGTGTGGATGGATGAGTTCATTGTGGAGTTTTCCTAAGACCTCCTCAATTATTATATGGTATAATGGCCATAACTACAATATCCATATTTTAATTATATTTGATCCATATTTTTCTTCAAAGTTATTTACATCATTGGTTAGAGATCTAAATGAAGAAGAGTTTTTATTAGATATTTTTACCTTTTTTCCATATTCAAGTGTCTTTGGTGGATCTTAAATTATCTACGGAAGAATTTTAAGTTATTTATTTATGTGTCTTCATTGATCCCAACATTCCCATACTACTACGTATACCCCTAAGCATTTTTTGAGAAAATTTACATTTTGGGTTTTCAAATTACCTAATGGTTATTTTTTTGTTTGTGCCAAAACTATTATCTTAAGGTCTTATATATATATATATATATATATATATATATATATATATATATATATATATATATATATATATATATATATATATATATATATTGGATTTGATCAAGAAATTTTATTAAATTATACTCCTAAAATTATAATTTTTTTAAAAAATCTATATTTTGAGAGCTTCTGATGATTTCCCATGAATTTTTGAAATCACAGATTTGTAGGATAAACAATGAGTAGCAGAGAAGTCAATGGATGTTTTTTTTTTTAAAGGTAGATGAAGATTCATACCATAATATTCCTATATTTTTTTTAATCTTTTTTAAAAGTATCATTTTATGAAAAATAGAATAGCAAGGCACCTGTGGTAAGCATTTGAAAGTCATAGACACATTAGAGGGTTTTATCTGGGAGGGGTGAAGTCCATATTACTATTATGTCTAAGTTACACATAGATCCACAAAAAAAAGTACACGTGGACACTACTAAAAATACCATTACCCCCCTTATCTATCTTTAAATCCACATTATTTTACATATCAAAGATAATTTTGCTCTTTTTTATCCCTAATATCAATGGTTGGTCTTGTAGCTAAAACACTAATTGTAAGACCTTTATTGATCATGGATATAAAGGTGTAAAAACCCACCCCATTTATTATATAAAACATATAATTTATATTTTTTAGTCTACCAAATGACCACTCATTTGGTGAATTTATCCCCTAGCATGGCTAGAATTCAACATTGAGCCTTATTCACAGAGTACTGAAACTTTAGAGGCTAAAAATTTTTGATTTGGTAAGCCTAAAAAGGTGATTTCTTTTCATCTTAATTTTTTTTTGAGATATATAGATTGGTTTTATTATTTTTTCATTTTTATATTCCATATTTCTATAATTTTTATTTTATTTCTAGTTTTCTTGGCTAGCACTTGTGTTTTAAACCATCTAGAGGCCATAACTTTTGACTAGTAGTTCAGATTTGCATGTTATTTTTTGTTAAAGTAATTTCCCCCTAATATTCATATATTTAATATAGATTTACTATAATTTTTAATTATATTATATTTTTTATCAAAATATATTTATTTGTAAATTATAAATCATACTATTTTTCATTGAGTATAGATGCCATGTCATTTTCAAAGGGGATCACTCTATAATGATTTATACTACTTTTGGCTAGATTTTTATGATATATTTTGTACTCACACTAATTTATAAAGTGCCATTGGGTGTTTATATCCTTTCCTACCATCATGTGTGTGTGTGTGTGTGTTTTATCACACTCCATTTTCATGTTGCATTTTGTGCTTACATTGATTTATAAATTGCCATGGGGTGTTTATATCATTTTCTACCATCATGTGTGTGCATGTGTATTTTTTAAAACTCCCTTTTCATGTATTTCAGTTGTTGAGTTCATCATGTGGCATTTTTTAGGCACTCTCATTTGATAATTTTGTTATGATTTATTTCACACCTTACAAATTGAAACTTTTAGAGATATTGAGTTGCTTTGTATTCACTCCCTAGTCAAAAACCAAAATTTTTAGTGGGAAAAGGATGTTGTGTAATGCTAATGCTTCCTTGGTTGTTCAAGTATGTTATGTACCTTATGACTATTCCTATAAGATACAAAGGTTGGGTGTTTTTTGTGCCAAAGAATTTATATGCAATCCTTTATAAGCTTTTAAAAATCATTGTGTATTTTGTTTGAGGATTTTAAACATTCAATTTTTTTTGGAGCTAACTCTATTTGGTTTTCACTATGTATTTATCTCAAATGGAACATCTATAAATAACTAATATTGTTCACACATTTTGATATATGGGAGATTCTTATGTTTATTTATTCATTATATTAGAGGATTCATAAGATTAGTAGTCATATACATTAACAACCTCATTATTCATTTGATTTATCATTGTACCTAGGTACCTCATCAAGAATAGATATAGGGACCCATACTTATGAGAATAATACTTTTTGTCTTTTACCACATAATCAAGGCTAATATTCTTGGGGGTGTTGGTGTGTATCATATTCACACTTGTTGTAAAGTCCACCTTAGGTGGTGCTACTACCAAGGTGTGATGTATTATGGGTACCACATAGTTTATATGCAAATTTAATGTGGTAGTTATTCTCACATGTGAGAAAGGTGAGTTGTAACTTAGGGGATGGTCATATCCCACCTTTCATTCAACCAATAACAATTTATCACTAACATCTTAATTTTCCTATATAATGACCTTTTATGTTCTTGTGAAAAGTTAGATTAGAGCTTAGAGTCATCTATGGAGCTTGTGGAGATGTACTATTTTAAAGAGTCATGTTGTGGTGCAACCATTGCCAATTGCATATATGTACATTGTATATTTTGTTAGTGTAATAAAATGTGATTTTATTGGTGAATAACTTTCTATGGTCTAATCACTATAAAGTGTATGGATATGTTCATTGAGGAGTTTTTTGAGGCCCTCCTCAATTCATATATGGTATCATTTATATATTTGTAATCTCCATCTTGAAATTGTATCAAGTATATATTTTTATTTAGAGTTATTTGCATCATTGGTTGTAGATCTAAATGAAGAAGATTTTTTTTGAAGATATTTATACCTTTATCTATCTTTGAGTATTTTTTATGGATCTCAAATTACCTATGGAGGCATCTTGAGTTGTGGATTTATTCAACTTAATCAATCAAAACATTATCATACCACTACCTAAGATCTTAATCATTTTTTTAGTGAATCCACATGGTGGGGTTTCAAAATTACCCAATGGATTTTGTATTTGTGCAAAAATTGCTATTTTAGGATCATTTTTAGGGTTTTTTTTTTTAATATAAAATTATATGAACTTTGGGTTTGATCAAGTAACTTTTAATAAATTATGATAAATAAATATGAATTTAAAAATAAATGATCTTTTGAGCTTCTGGTGATTTTCTATAAATTCTATAAAAATTTAGATTTGTAAGACAAACAAGGAGCAGTAGAGAAGTCAATGGATATGATTTATACTTTTGAAAAAAATAGATCAAGATTTATACCATCAAATTCTTATTTTTGAGATATTTTGTAAAATTACTGGATTATAAAAAATAGAGCATTAAGGCACCTATGGCAAGTAGTTTAAATGGACTCAGACACATTAGAGGGTTTCATTTGGGAGGGAAGCCCTTGTTACCATTGTGGTTAAGTTACACCCATAACTACCACCATAGTTATATATGACCACCACATCCACCATTTCTACCTACCAAATGGGTCTTTTAAATATGTGTTATTTTACATCAAAGACAAGTTTATTTATTTCTATCTCCAATATTAATGCTTGGTGTAGTTGGATAAAGCTCTCTTTGTAAGATATTTGTTGATTATGCAAGTCAAGATGTCAAATTTCACCTCCTATATTGCATTAAAAACATGTTTTTATCTCCAAATATACCACATGACTTACCATTATGAAAAATTAGCCCCCATGGGCTAAACTTCAACATTGAGTGTTATTCACAAAGTATTGAAGCTTTATAGGCTCATAACGTTTGATTTGGGAAGCCTAAGAGGGTGATTATTTTTTCAATTTACATATTTTTTTTAGATATACACATTTGTGTGATAATTTTTTCATTTTTATAATCCATATTTCCATAATTTTTAGTTTATTTCTAGCTATGTTGGTCAACACTTGTATTTTGGACCTTTTAGAGCCTATAAATTTTAAATAGGAGCTCAAATTTGCGTGTTATTATTTTTATAATTCAGGGCTTTCATGATATTTTTAGCCTTAATATATATTTAGTTTAATTTTGACTCATATAAATAATTTTAAATAAAATGGATTTTCTTATAAACTATAAATCATATTATTTTGCATTGAGTATATGCACCACTTAATTTTTAGAGGGTATCACTTTGTAGTGATATATATAACTTTTAGGTGGGTTTTTATAATGAATTTTGTATTCATGATAGTTTATAAAGTGTCATGATAGGTTTATATCCTTATCTACCTTAATAGATCTGTGTTTTTTCACACTTCCTTTTCATAATTTAGTTGTTGGGCTCATCTAGTGGCATTTTTTGGGCACTCTCACTTAATTATTTTGTTGAGATTTTATACACATATATCACATTTAAGATTTTAGAGATATTGAGATACTTTGTATTCACTACATATACATAATGAGGGGGTAGGGGATGGGTTTGTCATGTACTACTAATTCTTCTTTGGTAGTTCAAATATGCTATGTACCTTGTGATTGTTCCTAGCAGATACAAAGGCTTGTTGTTTTTATGTGTCAAAGCATTTCTATGTTTACCCTTTTAGAGTTTTAAAAGTCATCATGTATTTTTTTGAGGCTATATTTTTTATTAGACCAACCCTTTTCACGTTTTCAACTTTCAAAAAAGTTTATGAGCCAACCCTCTTTAGTTTTCACCATGCATTTCTCTTAGATGAAACATGTATCAATAGTCACTCTTGTTCTCACATCCAAACTCATGGAGGTTACTTCTATGTAATTCTTCATTTTGTTGGAGGATTCATAATATTAGGTATTTATCTACATCAACAAATTTATTATTGTTTTTATCTATCATTCTACATGGTCACCTCATTAGGGCTATTTGTTGAGACCCACAATTATGACCCTAAGATGACTTATCTTTTACCACATCAAATAAGTTGATATTTATGGAGGTGTTGGTGTGTGTCATATTCAAAATTTTTATGAAGTCCAGATTACATAGTGTTTTTAGTAAGGTGTGATGTATTTTGTGCACCACATAATTAATATACATATTTAATGTTGTATTTATCCACATGTCTAAGAACAATGAGGTGCAACTTTGGGAATGACCCTATCCCACCTTTCACTAAATGAATAAAAATATCTCACACAAATCTCACTTTTCCCATATAAGGACCTTTTGTGTCTTGTGGAAATTTAGATTGGTTAGAGTCATATCCAGAGCTTGTGGAGATGTAGACTTTAGAGTCTTGTTTTGGTGAAACCATTATTGGTTACACACATGTAGATTATATATTTTGTTAGTGTAATATAGTGTGATTCTATTGGTGAATATTTTTCTATGGTGTGTGTACTAATGTATCTTTTTACCATTAAAATATTAATGAAAATAAACATCTAATATAACATGAGAAGTCATGTTATAGATGGATTTGTAGGTGCAATCCACTCTTGGGTGAATAAGTGCCACCGCTATTTTAGTTTTTAAAATTTATTATATTTATATTTTGTGTTCCATTTCTTGTTATTATTTGGAATGAAAAGAGTTGTATCAGAGCTTTAATTGATTTTAATAGCCACTAATTTTTTTACAAAGGGATATTATCCTTGAAATAAATTGAAGGTCTTAAATACGGATGTGATAGAAGGGATACTGATTGAGTTTACCAAGGAAGTTTTAAATGAGATTCATTCCATGGGAAAATAGTAGGACCAACCAGATTATGAAGATGATGATATCAACCCAAAGAGGGATCCTAAACATGAACCACCAAATGATGAAAAGGAAGAGGAAGAATGTTCTCAACATCCCTCTTCTAACCTACAAATGAAGATCCCATAATGTGACTTTGGATATGGGATGAAGGTCCACACATGGTTGAATAAGTTCAAACTAGCCTTTATGATGTATAAGAATAAAAATAAAGATGACAAGTTGAATGAAATGCTACAACATTTGGTCAGTGTTGTTTATATATGGGGAGAGAGATTAGTTATTAAAACCCCTTATGGAGAGTTTGTTTATTTTTATAATGCTCTAATTCATAGTGTGGATCATAACCAAGATGAACCATATGATATCCAATTAATACACCCTTTTCATAAAGATATGTTTGTGGATGAGTACATGGATTTCAAGGGGTGAATTTTTTTTCAATATATACCTAAAGTATATATACGATCAAATACTAGATCGAATTCAAGATTAGGAAAATATTTCACTCATAACTCATCAAGTACTCTACCAAATTAAGGTCATGCCTTAACCTAGCAATACTAATACTAAAATATAGGCACTATTGAATAAGTTATTTAGTAAATTTTGATGTAATTTTGTGCTTGATTGTTTTGATCATGTCCTCATTTACAACAATTCGTTAGAGTTCCATATTGAGCATTTAGATGTTGTATTTGCTACGAAGAAGTATTAAATTCCTATGTAATTTTGTCCATGTAGTTTTTGATGCTATATTTCTGTAAAAAAACCATTGGAGTCCCATATTGAGCATCTATATGTTGTATTGTATAAATTTTATAAGCAGAAGTTGAATTGTAAATCTTCTAAGTATGAATTTTCTAAGACATCTTTGGAGTAATCTAGTCACATTATTTTTGCTAAGGGGGGTGCACATTGACCTTATATTATTATAGAAGGTGTATATTATTTAAAATTAAGTTAATGATTATTTGACTAAAAGTTTTTGAGATAAAATTATTCAATATCATCATCCCTAGAAGAACATGTTCCCTGAAAAGCTTAGAAGAAAAAGAGCAGTCAAGTTCTTAAAAACTTTGACCCAAATGAATTTAATGAATTTGAAATTATAAAAAGTATGTAAGAGTGTATTTTTTTTTTAATTTTTGAAGAAGGGACATGAAAGTTTGTCATTGTAAATAATATTGAACCTTTTAGCTATTATAATTTTTTAGTGAAGCTAATATAAAAGACAATAACTGATTATTATGTTCAACTTTTCTATGCTGGATGTCATTATAGATTTAAAACCAACTGATTTTATCAAAATTAAATTTTGATTTCATGTTCAACAACTTATAAATAGGAATAATAGTTAAAGTTGAATGTAAGAATATCTAAGAGGAAACTGATCAAAATTGGAACCATTAGGTCATCTCTTATATTTGATAAAATTAGATGAGATTTTATATGAGAAGTTGATAAGTGGTTCAATGTTAAATAGTAAAGTGATGATGGTAATAATTTTTTTTTCATTTTATATGAGTTATAAATAATTTTAAAGCATTGTTAAAGGAGACCATTCCATCATTACAGGATTTATAAAGGTATTTGAAAGAGCAAAACCCTTTGTTGAATAATTGTATGACACATATTAAGTTTGCTAGAACTAAGGGAAGGTTTTTAATAATAACCAATCGATTCCACCATATTTCAGAAATTAGTAAGTTTAGACCACGTTTAAGTGAGAATGTGTCCTTCCAACATATAATATTAGACAATTATTTTCATGTCTTCAAAATGTTGGCAATAAGGGGCTTTAACTTTGAAGAAATTGGTATATAATAACTTATTGTGAATGTGAACCTTCTACCATTTGTTATTCAAAGTAGCTAGTTGAATTTTATACTTAAGAAGAATCTTCCACAACTCATTCTCACTTAAGGAATGTTATGTACCTAGGAAAAAGTTATGTTATTGGATGTTTGCCAATTTATTATTAGCTTTATTATCAAGTTATGTTATATTTTAGATGCTTAGAGTTAGTCAAGGTTTAGGTCATAACTTAAGTAGGATTTATTGTTGGTTTGGCATAAAGGGTGGAAAACCCCTAAAGAATGTATCTTTTTACCATTCAACATCTAATGAAAATAAAGAAACATCATAGCAAAATAAATCATGTTAGAGATGGATTTGAAGGTGTAATCCAATATTGGGATTTCAAGTGCCCACCTGCCTACACCCACCCTCCATTCTTTTAGTTTTCATCATTTACTCTACTTAGATTTTTTAGTTCCATTTTTATTGTTAAAGTGGTATTGGAGCTTTAGTCAATTTTTATAAACACTATAAAAATTCCAAAGGGAGTTTATTTGAGAAACAATTTGAAGTTTGTGACCAAAGATGATCCAAAACTCAAAAGCTTTGGTTAAAAGATAATTCAATAAACAAGAACAAAATAATTCAAATAATGTTATCTCTGATAAGAGATGTTTTTTTGATCAAATTTGTAGATCCAAACATATGCTTATCTTTAAGAAGAGATGTCTAATTTATATTTTAAATTACATCTTCATTTATACATTGAAGGTGTGGGGAGGATATTAAAGGTCACCAATATCAAGGGATATGAATTGGTTTGACTTCCACAATTTACAGCAATACATAATTCGAGGAATTACTATTTTTAGAAACTTACTATTTTTAGACTACACTACTAAAATTGAAATTTAGGACACTTCCATTGAGTTTTAGGGGTTCAAAATTCTTTAATCAAATCTCTATTCCATCTCATGATGTTCCCTTCATTATTAGCTTTCCAATGGTTCAAACAGCGAGTCAATTGGAGCTATGGTGCAAAAGTTATGGCTCCCAGAAGTTTTGCCATCAATTGGGGTGGACCCATCACCCGAATTGTCATCTGAATTGTTATCTGGATCATTCCTCCCTCCTTGAGAAGCATTGGTCCCCATTGCATCAATATTTTTCATCAAGTGTGGTAGTTGTAATTTGATTTGATTCCTATTGCATACTTGGAAAGGACTGTGATTTATGGAATTGTGCAGGGCCTGATTGTTCACCATTTCTGTCTGACCACCAGTCTATGGATGGAAGGTCATGAACTTCTTCAGCTCGGTATCTATTTGCTTCTGTTGTTGTGTTGTTTATGTATTCAAGGCTGTAACATCAACCCTTTTGGATTCTTGTGGCTTGACCACCATGAGAACAAATTTCTTGGCACTAATTAGAGAGACAGATGTAGAAGGTGGTACTTTTGGTACCCTGTAGCATCATGTTCCAAGAGTGAGAGTGATCCTTCTAGTTCTTGATTTATATATACCATGTCGATCATACATGAATGGATAACCAAAGAGTACATCACAAACATCTAGATTGACCACATCACATAAGACCTCATCTTAGAAAGGTTGTATTGCATATGAGAGAAGACATTGGTGGGTGACACAGAGGTTTATCCCTAGACTCAACCATCCAATACTATATGGTTTTGGGTGAGGCTTCATGGATAGATTTAGGCTTTTAACAACATTAGTAGAGATTAAATTCTTTTGACTTCCACTATCAAGAATGAAATGCCAAGGCTTACCTTTCACCCATATCTTAGAGTGAAACAACCTTTCCTTGTCATCTAGCATCTTATCATGTGTTTGTGATGAATCAACAATGGCTTTAGGATCAACATCTATAATTTATTCTTCAACCACTTTGACTTTAGGGTCTATATGAGGTAGAACAGAGGATTTTGACTCAAAAAGTAGTGATTTGATAGCTTGACATTCTTCTTTGGAGTGAGTTCCAGATTTGTGATAATCACACTGCTTCCCAATCCTTCCTTCTTTTTTCTTCTAATTTTGGCCTCATGTTTGACCTTCTTTGTCACTTTTCCATTTTGAAGACTGATTCTTTATATTCATTCTTCCATGCTTCTATTCAATCTTTACTATGAACTTGTATGCCTCACTGATGGTTTCCAAATTAAAGATTTCCATTTTTCCCCATATGTACCATTGTAGTCCACCACGATATTTGAGAACCTTGTGTTTCTCACTTTCTTGGATGCCCAATCTTGCAAATAGAGAATGAAAAATGTCAGTGTAATCTTGAATAGATTGTTCCTTAGCTTGGCAAAGTTGTTGGCACTCTATATACAGATCATCATATGCTCCAATGAGGTAGTATTCTTCCTTTACAACATCTATGAAATCATCCCATGTAGTTTCCATCTCAAGGCCAATATCATCTACACTGAATATCTTTTTGTACATTTCCCACCAATTTTTGATGGGCAATGATGCTTTCAAAAAAGCAAAAGTAATCTTCTCTTTATTAGTGAATTTATTTATAGAAAAACAAGATGACAATTGATCCAACCAATTTTCTACTACATCAACATTGATTTTGCCTTCAAATGTAGGGATATGAAAATTCACGTGAACCTTGAAGGGTGTTGGGGCACTGAAAGGATATGTAGGTTTGGATGAGGAGCCAACATTTCCCATCGAGATTTATTGGAGAATTTGAGAGAATTGTTGTAGCATCTATGCTTGTTGCTATTTTAGGGCTTCATTCACCATTTCCTTGAAAGGATCGGATGACTCGATGTTGTCCACCATTTGAAGTCATTTAGAGCGAATAGGTGGATATTCTATTGGTTCTATTTTCCACCCAAGCTTCCTTTAATCTAACCTCATCCTCAAGATCATACACTCTAAACACAAACCAATCTAATACCACTAATCTAAAACTTGAAAGCTTTGGTTGAAAGATAATTCAAGAAACAAGAACAAAACAATTCAAATAATGCTATCTCTGATAAGAGATGTTTTATTGATCAAAATTGTAGACCCAAACATATACTTATCTCTAAAAAGAGATGTCTAATTTCCATTTTAGGTTACATCTTCATTTATATATTTTTTTAAGTTGTGGGGAGGATATGGAAGGTCACCAATCTCGAGGGAGATGAATTGGTTTGACTTCCATGATTTACAACAATACAAAATTTAAGGAATTATTATTTTTAAAAACTTACTATTTTTAGATTACACTACTAAAATTGAAATTTAGGATACTTCCATTAGGTTTTAGGGGGTGAAAACTCATTGAGCAAAGATCAGTGCCATCTCATGATGTTCCCCTCATCATTAGCTTTCCAACGGTTCAAACAGTGAGTCAATTGGAGCTACGTTGCAAAAGTTATGGCTCCCAGAAGTTCTACCATCAATTGTGTTGGACCCATCACCCAAATTGTCATTTGAATTGTTGTTTGGATCATTTCTCCCACCTTGAGAACTAATGGTCTCCATTGCATTAATATTTTTCATCAAGTGTGGTAGTTTTACTTAAATTTGATTCCCGATGCATACTTGAAAGGGACTATGATTTATGGAACTGTGCAGGGTCCGATTGCTCACCATTTTTGTTTGACCATTAGTCTATGGATGGAAAGCCATGACCTTCTTCAGCTCAGTATCTATTTGCTTCTATTGTTGTGTTTTTTGTGTACTTAGGGCTGTAACATCAGCCCTTTTAGATTCATGTGGCTTGACCACCATGAGAAAAAATTTGTTGGCACTAATTAGAGAGACAGATGTAGAAGGTGGTACTTCTGGTACCCTATAACACCATGTTCCAAGAGTGAGAGTGATCCTTCTAGTTCTTGATTCATATATACCATGTCGATCATATATGAATGGTTGACTAAAGAGTACATCACAAACATTTATGTTGACCACATCACATAAGACCTCATCTTGGAAAGGTTGTATTGCATATGAGAGAAGACATTGGTGGGTGACACAGAGGTTTCTCCCTGGACTCAACCATCCAATATTGTATGGTTTTGGGTGAGGCTTCATGGATAGATTTAGGCTTTTCACAACATTAGCAAAGATTAAATTCTTTTGACTTCTACTGTCAAGAATAAAATGCAGAGGCTTACCTTTCACCCATAACTTAGAGTGAAACATCCTTTCTTTATCATCTAGCATCTTGTCATGTGTCTGTGATGAAGCAACAATGGCTTCAGGATTAACATCTATAATTTCTTCTTCAACCTCTTTGACTACAGGGTCTATATGAGGTAGAGTAGTAGATGTTGAGGATTGTGACATAGAAAGCAATGATTTGATAGCTCAACATTCTTCTTTGGAGTGAGTTCTAGATTTGTGATAATCACACCACTTCGTAGTCTTTCCTTCCTTTTTCTCCCAATTTTGGCCTCATGTTTGACCTTTTTTGTCACTTTTCCATTTTGAAGACTGATACTTTATATTCATTCTTCCATGCTTCTGCTCAATCTTCATTGCGAACTTGTATGCCTCACTGATGGTTTTCAAATTGAAGAGTTCCATTTCTCCCTATATATACCATTATAGTCTGCCATGATATTTGAGAACCTTGTGTTTCTCACTTTCTTGGATGCCCAATCTCGCAGATAGAGAATGAAAAATGTCAGTGTAATCTTGAAAAGATTATTCCTTACCTTGGTGAAGTTATTGCCACTCTATATACAGATTGTCATATGCTCCAATGGGCTAGTATTCTTCCTTTACAGCATCTAAGAACTCATTCCATGTAGGTTCCATCTCAAGGCCAATATCATCTACATTGAATCTCTTTTTGTACACTTCCCACCAATTTTTGATAGGCAATGATGCTTTCAGAAGAGCAAAAGTAATCTTCTCTTTATCAGTGAATTTATTTAAAGAAAAATAAGATGAAAATTGATCTAACCAATTTTCTACTACATCAACTTTGATTTTGCCTTCAAATGTAGGCATATCAAATTTCACCTGAACCTTGAAGGGTGTTGGGGCATTGAAAGGATGTGCAGGTGCAGATGATGAGCCAAGATTTCCCATCGAGATTTGTTGGAGAATTTGAGTTAACTACTATAGCATCTATTCTTATTTCTGTTCAAGGGCTTCATTCACCATTTCCTTTAAAGGATCAGATGCCTCAGTGTTATCTGCCATTTGAAGTCATTTGGAGTGAATACGTGGATATTTTAATCATTCTATTTTTCACCCAAGCTTCTTATAGTCTGACCTCATCCTCAAGATCATACACTCTAAAGACAAACTGCTCTGATACCACTGATCCAAAAATTGAAAGCTTTGGTTGAAAGATAATTCAAGAAATAAGAACAAAACAATTCAAATAATATTATCTCTAATAAGAGATGTTTTATTGATCAAATTTGCAGACCTAAACATATGCTTATCTCTGGGAATAGATGTCTGATTTCCATTTCAAGTCACATCTTCATTTATAAATGTTTTGAAGGTGTGGGGAGGATATGGAAGGTCACCAATCTTGAGGGAGATGAATTGGTTCAACTTACATGATTTACAACAATACAAAATTCGAGGAATTACTATTTTTAAAAACTTACTATTTTTAGACTACACTAGTAAAATTGAAATTTAGGACACTTCCATTGGGTTTTAGGGGGTCAAACATCATTGAGTGGAGCTCAATGCCATCTCATGACATTCCCCTCATTAATATATTTCCAAAGGTTCAAATGGCAAGTCAATTGGAGCTACGGTGGAAAACATATGGCTCCTAGAAGTTCTACCATCAATTGGGGTGGACCCATCACCCAAATTAACATCTAAATTATTGTCCAGATCATTCCTCCCTCCTTGAGAAGTAATGGTCCCCATTTCATCAAGATTTTTCATCAAGTGTGGTAATTGTACTTCAATTTGATTCTTGATGCATACTTGGAAGGGACTGTGATTTATGGAACTGTGCAGGGCCCGATTGTTCACCATTTCTTTTTGACCATCAGTCTATGGATGGAAGGCTGTGAACTTTAGCTCAGTATCTATTTGCTTCTATTATTGTGTTGTTTGTGTAGTTAGGGTTGTAACATTGGCCCTTTTGGATTTTTGTACCTTGACCTCCATAAGAACAATTTTTTTTGGCACTAATCAGAGAGACCAATGTAAAAGGTGGTACTTATGGTACCCTATAGCTCCATGTTCCAAGAGTGAGAGTGATCTTTCTAGTTATTGATTCATATATACCATGTCGATCATACATGAATGGATGACCAAAGAGTACATCACAAACATCTAGGTTGACCACATCACATAAGACCTCATCTTGGAAAGGTTGTATTACATATTAGAGAAGACATTGGTGGGTGACATGGAGGTTTCTTCCTGGACTCAACCATCCAATACTGTATGGTTTTAAATGAGGATTCATAGACAAATTTAAGCTTTTCACAACATTGGAAAAGATTAAATTCTTTAGACTTCCACTATCAAGAATGAAATGTAGAGGCTTACCTTTCACCCATAACTTAGAGTGAAACAACCTTTCATTGTCATCTGGCATCTTGTCATGTGTCTATGATGAAGCAATAATGGATTCAGGATCAACATCTATAATTTATTTTTCAACCTCTTCGACTGCAGGGTCTGTATGAGGTAGAGCAGTAGATGTTGAGGATTGTGACTTAGAAAGTAGTGATTTGATAGCTCGACATTTTTCTTTAGAGTGAGTTCTATTTGTGATAATCACACCACTTCTTAGTATTTCCTTCTTTTTACTTCCAATTTTGGCCTCGTGTTTGACCTTCTTTGTCACTTTTCCATTTTGAAGACTGATTATTTATATTCATTCTTCTATGCTTCTGCTCAATCTTCACTGCAAACTTGTATGCTTCATCGATGGTTTCCAAATTAAAAAGTTCCATTCCTCCCTGTATGTACCATTGTAGTCTACCATGATATTTGAGAACCTTGTGTTTCTCACTTTCTTGGATGCCCAATTTCGCAAATAGAAAATGACAAATGTCAGTGTAATCTTGAACAGATTGTTCCTTACCTTGGTAAAGTTGTTGCCCCTCTATATACAGATCATCATATGCTCCAATGAGGTAGCATTCTTCCATTATATCATCTATGAAAGGATTCCATGTAGGTTCCATCTCAAGTCCAATATCATCTACATTGAAACTCTTTTTGTACACTTCCCACCATTTTTTGATAGGTAATGATGCTTTTAGAAGAGCAAAAGTAATATTCTCTTTATCGGTGAATTTATTTAAAGAAAAATAAGATGATAATTGATCCAACCAATTTTCTACTACATCAGCATTATTTTTCCCTTGAAATGTAGGGATATAAAATTTCACTTGAACCTTAAAGGGTGTTGGGGCACTAAAAGGATGTGTTGGTGCAGATGAGGAGCCAAGATTTCCCATCGAGATTTGTTAAAGAATTTGAGTGAATTGTTGTAGCATCTATGCTTGTTTCTATTGGAGGGCTTCATTCACCATTTCCTTAAAAGGATCAAATGCCTCAGTGTTGTCTTCCATTTGAAGTCATTTGGAACGAATAGGTGGATATTCTGCTAGTTCTACTTTCCACCCAAGCTTCATGTAATCTGACCTCATCCTTGGGATCATACACTCTAAATACAAACCACTCTAATACCACTAATCCAAAAATTGAAAGATTTGGTTGAAAGATAATTTAAGAAATAAGAATAAAACAATTCAAATAATACTATCTCTGATAAGAGATGTTTTATTGATCAAATTTGAAGACCCAAACATATGCTTATCTCTGAGAATAGATGTCTCATTTTCATTTTGGGTTAAATCTTCATTTATATATGTTTTTAAGGTGTGGGGAGGATATGGAAGGTCACCAATCTTGAGGGGGATGAATTGGTTTGACTTCCATGATTTACAAGAATACAAAATTTGAGGAATTACAATTTTTAAAAACTTACTATTTTTAGAATGCACTACTAAAATATAAATTTGGGACACTTACATTGGGTTTTAGGGGATTAAACTTCATTCAAATGATCTTAATGAAATCTCATGATATTACCCTCATTATTATCTTTCCAATGGTTCAAATTGTGAGTCAATTGGAGCTACGGTGCAAAAGTTATGGCTCTCAGAAGTTCTACCATCAATTAGGGTGGACCCATCACCTGAATTGTCATCTAATTTATTGTCCAGATCATTCCTCCCTCCTTGAAAAGAAATGGTCTCCATTTTATCAAGATTTTTCATCAAGCGTGGTATTTGTACTTCAATTTGATTCTCGATGCATAATTGGAAGGGATTGTGATTTATGGAATTGTGTAGGGCCCGATTATTCACCATTTCTATCTGATCATGAGTCCTTTTGGATTCCTGTGGCTTGACCACCATGAGAATTTTTTTTGGCATTAATCAGAGAGATATATGTAGAAGGTGGTACTTCTGGTACCCTATAACATCATGTTCCAAGAGTGAGAGTGATTCTTCTAGTTCTTGATTCATATATACCATGTCAATCATACATGATTAGCTGAATAAAGAGTACATCAAAAAAATCTAGGTTAACAACATCACATAAGAACTCATCTTGGAAAGGTTGTATTGCATATGAGAGAAGACATTGGTGGGTTACACAGGCATTTGTCCCTGGACTCAACCATCCAATACTATATGGTTTTAGGTGAGGTTTCATGGAAAGATTTAGGCTTTTCACAACATTAGTAGAGATTAAATTATTTTGACTTCCACTATCAAGAATGAAATGCAGAGGCTTACCTTTCACCTATATCTTAGAGTGAAATAACATTTCCTTGTCATCTAGCATCTCATCATGTCTCTGTGATGATGAAACAATGGCTTTAAGATCAACATCTATAATTTCTTCTTCAACCTCTTTGAATACAAGGTTTGTATGAGGTAGAGCAGTAGATGTTGAGGATTGTGACTTAAAAAGTAGTGATTTGATAGCCTGAAATTCTTCTTTGGAGTGAGTTCTAGATTTGTGATAATCACACCACTTCCCAGTCTTTCCTTCCTTTTGCTTCCAATTTTGGCCTCATGTTTGACCTTCTTTGTTAGTTTTCCATTTTGTAGACTGATTCTTTATATTCATTCTTCCATGCTTCTGCTCAATCATCATTGTGAACTTGTATGCCTCACTAATGGTTTCCAAATTGAAGAGTTCCATTTCTCCCTGTATATACCATTGTAGTCTACCACTATATTTGAGAACCTTGTGTTTCTCACTTTCTTGGATCCGTAATCTCGTAGATAGAGAATGAAAAATGTCAATGTAATCTTGAATAGATTGTTCCTTACCTTGGTGAAGTTGTTGCCACTCTATATATAGATCATCATATGCTCTAATGGGGTAGTATTCTTCCTTTACATCATCTAAAAAATCATTCCATGTAGGTTTCATCTCAATGCCAATATCATCTACATTGAATCTCTTTTTCTACACTTCCCACCAATTTTTGACAGGCAATGATGCTTTTAAAAGAGCAAAAGTAATCTTCCCTTTATCAGTGAATTTAAATAAAGAAAAATAAGATGACAATTGATCCAAATTTTTTTTTACTGCATCAACATTGATTTTTCCTTCAAATATAGGGATATCAAAATTCACCTGAACCTTGAAGGGTGTTGGGGCACTAAAAGGATGTGCGGGTGTGGATGAGGAGCCAAGATTTCCCATCAAGATTTGTAGGAGAATTTGAGTAAATTGCTGTAGCATCTATGATTGTTTCTATTGGAGGGCTTCATTCATCATTTCCTTGAAAGGATCAGATGCATTGGTGTTGTCTACCATTTGAAGTCATTTGGAGTGAATAGGTGGATATTCTGCTGGTTCTATTTTCCACCCAAGCTTCCTATAATCTAACCTCATATTTGAGATCATACACTCTGAAGACAAACCACTCTAATACCACTGATCCAAAAATAGAAAGCTTTGGTTGAGAGATAATTCAAGAAACAAGAACAAAATAATTCAAATAATACTATCTCTGATAAGAGATGTTTTATTGATCAAATCTGCATACCCAAACTTATGCTTATCTCTAAGAAGAGATGTCTGATTTCCATTTTAGGTTACATCTTACTTTATACATGTTTTAAAGGTGTGGGAAGGATATGGAAGGTCACCAATATTGAGTGAGATGAATTGGTTTGACTTACATGATTTACAACAATACAGAGTTTGAGGAATTACTATTTTTAAAAACTTATTATTTTTAGACTGCACTACTAAAACTAAAATTTGGGACACTTCTATTGGGTTTTAAGGAGTCAAAATTCATTGAGTGGATCTCAATGCCATATTATGATGTTCCCCTGATTATTATCTTTCCAATGGTTCAAATGGGGAGTCAATTGGAGCTACGATGCAAAAGATATGGCTCTCAAAAGTTTTGCCATCAATTGGGGTAGACCCATCACCCGAATTGTCATCTGAATTATTGTCTAGATCATTCCTCCCTGCTCAAGAAGAAATGTTCCCTATTGTATCAATATTTTTCATCAAGTGTGGTACTTGTACTTCAATTTGATTCCCAATGCATACTTGGAAGGGACTATGATTTATGGAACTGTGCAGGGCCCGATTGTTCACCATTTCTGTCTGACCATCAGTCTGTGGATGGAAGGCCATGAAATTATTTAGCTCGATATCTATTTTATTTTATTGTTATGTTGTTTTTATAGTTAGGGTTGTAACATTGGCCATTTTGGATTCCTGTGGCTTGACCACCATGAGAACAAATTTTTTGAAACTAATCAAAGAGACAGATGTAGAAGGTGGTACTTCTGGTACCCTATAGTGTCGTATTCCAAGAGTGAGAGTGATCCTTCTAGTTCTTGAATCATATATAACATGTCAATCATACATGAATGGCTGACCAAAGAGTACATCACAAACATCTAGGTTGACCACATCACATAAGACCTCATCTTGGAAAGGTTGTATTGCATATGAGAGAAGACATTGGTGGGTGACACGGAGGTTTCTCCATGGACTCAACCATCCAATACTATATGGTTTTAAGTGAGGCTTCATGGACAGATTTAGGCTTTTCACAACATTAGTAGAGATTAAATTCTTTTGACTTCCACTATCAAGAATCAAATCTAGAGGCTTACCTTTTACCCATAACTTAGAGTGAAACAACCTTTCCTTGTCATCTAGCATCTCGTCGTGTGTCTGTGATGAAGCAACAATGGCTTCAGGATCAACATCTATAATTTCTTCTTCAACCTCTTCAACTTTATGGTCTGTATGAGGTAGGTCAGTAGATATTGAGGATTGTGAGTCAAAAAGCCATGATTTGATAGCTTGACATTATTCTTTAGAGTGAGTTCCAGATTTGTGATAATCACACCACTTCCCAGCTTTCTTTCCTTTTTCTTCCAATTTTGGCCTCGTGTTTGACCTTCTTTGTCACTTTTCCATTTTGAAGACTAATTCTTTATATTCATTCTTCCATGCTTCTGCTCAATGTTCATTGCGAACTTGTATACCTCACCGATGGTTTCCAAATTGAAGAGTTCCATTTCTCCTTATATGTACCATTGTAGTCTGCCACAATATTTGAGAAATTTGTGTTTCTCACTTTCTTGGATGTGTAATATCACAGATAGAGAATGAAAAATGTCAGTGTAATCTTGAACATATTGTTCCTTACCTTGGTGAAGTTGTTGCCACTCTATATATAGATTGTCATATGTTACAATGGGGTAGTATTATTCCTTTAGAGAATCTATGAAATCATTCCATGTAGGTTCCATCTCAAGGCCAATATCATCTACATTGAATCTCTTTTTGTACACTTCCCACCAACTTTTGACAAGCAATGATGCTTTCAAAAGAGAAAAAGTAATCTTCTCTGTATTGATGAATTTATTTAAAGAAAAATAAGATGACAATTGATCCAACCAATTTTCTACTACATCAAAATTGATATTGCCTTCAAATGTAAGGATATCAAAATTCATGTGAACCTTGAAGGGTGTTGGGGCACTGAAAGGATGTGCGAGTGTAGATGAAGAGCTAGGATTTCCCATCAAGATTTGTTGGAGACATTGAGTGAATTGCTGTAGCATCTATGCTTGTTGTTATTAGAGGGCTTCATTCACCATTTTCTTGAAAGGATCAGATGCCTCAGTGTTGTTCACCATTTGAAGTGATTTGGAGCGAAAAGGTGGATATTCTGTTGGTTCTATTTTCCACCAAAGCTTCTTATAATCTGACCTCATCCTCAGGATCATACACTCTAAATACAAACTACTATGATATCATTGATACAAAAATTGAAATCTTTGGTTGAAATATAATTTAAGAAACAAGAACAAAACAATTTAGATAATACTATCTTTGATTAGAGATGTTTTATTGATCAAATTTATAGACCCAAACATATGCTTATCTCTGAGAAGAGATGTTTGATTTCCATTTTGGGTTACATATTTGTTTATACATGTTTTTAAGGTGTCAGGAGGATATGGAAGTTCACAAATCTTGAGGGAGATGAATTGGTTCGACTTCCATGATTTACAACAATACAAAATTCGAGGAATTACTATTTTTAAAAACTTACTATTTCTAGACTCCACTACTAAAATTGAAAATTAGGACACCTCTATTAAGTTTCATAGGGTCAAACTTCATTAATTAGAGCTTAATGCCATCTCACGACATTTCCCCTCATTATTATGTTTTAAACGGTTCAAATGGTGAGTCAATTGGAGCTACGGTGCAAAAGTTATGGCTCTCGAAAGTTCTACCATCAATTAGGGTGGACCCATCACCCAAATTGCCATCTGAATTATTGTTTAGATCATTCCTCCCTCCTTAAGGATTAATGGTACCCATTGCATCAAGATTTTTCATCAAGTGTGGTAGTTATACTTCAATTTGATTTCCAATGCATACTTAGAAGGGACTGTGATTTATGGAACTATGTAGGGCCCGATTGTTCACCATTTTTGTATGACCATCAGTCTGTGGATGGAAGGCCGTGAGCTTCTTTAGCTCGATATATATTTGCTTTTGTTGTTGTGTTATTTGTATAGTTAGGGTTGTAACATCGGCACTTTTGGATTCCTATGGCTTGACCACCATGAGATCAAAATTTTTGGCACTAATCAGAGAGATAGATGTAGAAGGTGGTACTTCTGGTACCCTATAGCACCATGTTCCAAGAGTAGTGTCGTGTTCCAAGAGTGAGAGTGATCCTTCTAGTTCTTGATTCATATATATCATGTCAATCATACATGAATGGCTGACCAAAGAGTACATCACAAACATCTATGTTGACCACATCACATATGACCTCATCTTGGAAAGGTTGTATTGCATATGAGAAAAGACAGTGGTCGGTGACACATAGGTTTCTCCTTGGACTCAACCATCCAATACTATATGGTTTTAAGTGAGGCTTCATGGATAGATTTAGGATTTTCACAACATTAGCAGAGATTAATTTCTTTTGACTTCCAATATAGAGAATAAAATGTAGAGGCTTACCTTTCACCCATAACTTAGAGTGAAACAACCTTTGCTTGTCATCTAGCATCTCATTGTGTGTCTGTGATGAAGTAACAATGGCTTCAAGGTCAACATCTATAATTTATTCTTCAACCTCTTCAACAATAGGTTCTGTATGAGGTAGAGCAGTAGATGTTGAGGATTGTGACTCAAAAAGTAGTGATTTGATAGCTTGACATTCTTCTTTGGAGTGAGTTCTAGATTTGTGATAATCACACCACTTCCCAGTCTTTCCATCCTTTTGATTCCAATTTTGGCCTCGTGTTTGACCTTCTTTTGTCACTATTCCATTTTGAAGATTGATTCTTTATATTCATTCTTCCATGCTTCTACTCAATCTTGACTGCAAACATGTATGCCTCACCGATGGTTTCCAAATTGAAGATTTCCATTTCTCCTTGTATGTACCATTGTAGTCCACCATGATATTTGAGAACCTTGTTTTTCTCACTTAATTGGATGCCCAATCTCGCAGATAGAGAATGAAAAATGTCAGTGGAATCTTGAATAGATTATTCCTTACCTTGGCAAAGTTGTTGTCAATCTATATACAGATCGTCATATGCTCCAATGGGGTAGTATTCTTCCTTTACATCATCTATGAAATCATCCCATGTAGGTTCCATCTTAAGGCCAATATCATTTGCACTGAATCTCATTTTATACACTTACCACCAATTTTTGATAGGCAATGATGCTTTTAGAAGATCAAAAGTAATATTCTGTTTATCAGTGAATTTATTTATAGAAAAATAAGATGATAATTGATCCAACCATTTTTTTACTGCATTAACATTGATTTTTCCTTCAAATGTAGGGATATCAAAATTCACCTGAACCTTGAAGGGTGTTGGGGCACTAAAAGGATGTGTGGGTGCTGATGAGGAGCCAAAAATTTCCCATCAAGATTTGTTCGAGAATTTAAGTGAATTATTGTAGCATCTACAATTGTTGCTTTCACCATTTCCTTGAAAGGATTGGATGCCTCAGTGTTGTTCACCATTTGAAGTCATTTGGAGCAAATAGGTGGATATTCTATTGGTTCTATTTTCCACCCAAGCTTCCTGTAATCTAAACTCATCTTTGGGATCATACACTCCAAAGACAAACTGCTCTGATACCACTGATCCAAAAATTGAAAGCTTTGGTTGAAAGATAATTCAAGAAACAAGAACAAAACAATTCAAATAATACTATCTCTAATAAGAGATGTTTTATTGATCGAATTTGCAGACCCAAACATATGCTTATCTCTAAGAAGAGATGTCTAATTTCCATTTCAAGTTACATCTTCATGTATACATGTTTTAAAGGTGTGGGGAGGATATGGAAGGCCACCAATCTCGAGAGAGATGAATTTGTTTGATTTCCATGATTTACAACAATACACAATTCGAGGAATTACTATTTTTAAAAACTTACTATTTTTATATTACACTAATAAAATTGAAATTTGGGACACTTTCATTGAATTTTAGGGGGTCAAACTTTGTTAAGCAGAGCTCAATTCCATCTCATGATGTACCCCTCATTATTAGCTTTCCAACGGTTCAAACGACAATCAATTGGAGATACTATGCAAAAGTTATGGCTCCCAAAAGTTTTGCGATTAATTGGGGTGGACCCATCACCCGAATTGTCATCTGAATTGTTTTCCAAATCATTCCTCCCTCATTGAGAAGAAATGGTCCCCATTGCATCAAGATGTTTCATCAAGTGTGGTAGTTTTACTTTAATTTGATTCCCAATGCATACTTGCAAGGGATTATGATTTATGGAACTGTGAAGGGCCCAATTGTTCACCATTTCTTTCTGATCATCAGTCTATGGATGGAAGGACATGAACTTATTTAGCTCAGTATCTATTTACTTCTATTGTTGTGTTGTTTGTGTATTTAGGGCTATAACATCAGCCCTTTTGGATTCCTATGGCTTGACCACCATGAGAACAAGTTTATTGGCACTAATGAGAGAGACAGATGTAGAAGGTGGTACTTCTAGTACCCTATAACACTGTGTTCCAAGCATGAGAGTGATCCTTCTAGTTCTTAATTCACATATACCATGTCGATCATACATGAATGGATGACCAAAGAGTACATCACAAACATCTAGGTTGACCACATCACATAATACCTCATCTTGGAAAGGTTGTATTGCATATGAGAGAAGACATTGGTGGGTGACACAGAGGTTTCTCCCTAGACTCAACCATCCAATACTGTATGGTTTTGGGTGAGGCTTCATGGATAGATTTAGGCTTTTCACAACATTAGCAAAGAATAAGTTCTTTTGACTTTCACTATCAAGAATAAAATGTAGAGGCTTACCTTTCACCCATAACTTAGAGTGAACTAACCTTTCCTTGTCATCTAGCATCTCGTTGTGTCTATGATGAAGTAACAATGGCTTCAGGATCAACATCTATAATTTCTTCTTCGACCTCTTCAACTATAGGGTCTAAATGAGGTAGAGCAATAGATGTTGAGGATTGTGACTTAAAACATAGTGATTTGATAGCTCGACAATCTTCTTTGGAGTGAGTTTCAGATTTGTAATAATCACACCACTTCCTAGTCTTTCCTTCCTTTTCCTTCCAATTTTGGCCTTGTGTTTGATCTTCTTTGTCACTTTTCAATTTTGAAGACTGATTCTTTATATTCATTCTTCCATGCTTTTACTTAATCTTCACTGAGAACTTGTATGCCTCACTGATGGTTTCCAAATTGAAGAGTTCCATTTCTCCCTATATGTACCCTTGTAGTCCACCACGATATTTGAGAACCTTATGTTTCTCACTTTCTTGGATGCCCAATCTCACAGATTGAGAATGAAAAGTGTTAGTGTAATTTTGAATAGATTATTCCTTACCTTAACGAAGTTGTTGCCACTCTATATACAGATCGTCATATGCTCCAATGGGGTAGTATTCTTCCTTTATAACTTCTATGAAATCATCCATGTAGGTTCTTTCTCAAGGCAAATATCATCTACACTAAATCTTTTTTTGTACACTTCCCACCAATTTTTGACAGACAATGATGCTTTCAGAAGAGCAAAAGTTATATTCTCTTTATTAGTGAATTTATTTAAAGAAAAATAAGATGACAATTGATCCAACCAATTTTCTACTACATCAGGATTGATTTTGCCTTCAAATGTAGGGATATCAAAATTCACTTGAACCTTAAAGGGTGTTGGGGCACTAAAAGGATGTGTGGGTGTAGATGAGGAGCCAAAAATTCCCATCGATATTTGTTAGAGAATTTGATCAAATTATTGTAGCATCTGTGCTTATTACTATTGGAGGGCGTCATTCACCATTTCCTTGAAAGGATCAAACGACGAGTCCATTGGAGCTACAGTGGAAAAGTTATGGCTCCCAAAAATTTCTTCCATCCATTGGGGTGTACCTATCACCTGAATTATCATCTAAATTATTGTATAGATCATTCCTCCCTCCTTGAGAAGCAATAGTCCTCATTGCATCAAAAATTTTCATCAAGTGTAGTAGTTGTACTTCAATTTGATTCCCGATGCATACTTGGAAGGGATTGTGATTTATGGAACTGTGTAGGGCTCGATTGTTCACCATTTCTGTCTGACCATCAGTCTATGGATGGAAGGCCAATAACCTCTTTAGATTGATTTCTATTTGCTTTTATTTTTGTGTTGTTTATATAGTCAGGGCTGTAACATCAGCCTTTTTGAATTCTCGTGGTTTGACCACCACGAGAATAAATTTCTTGGCACTAATCAGAGAGATAGATGTAGAAGGTGGTACTTTTGGTACCCTATAGCACCGTATTCTAAGAGTGAGAGTGATCCTTCTAGTTCTTGATTCATATATACCATGTCGATCATACATGAATGGCTGACCAAATAGTACATCACAAACATCTAGGTTGACCACATCACATAAGGCCTCATCTTAGAAAGGTTGTATTGCATATGAGATAAGACATTGGTGGGTGACACGGAGGTTTCTCCCTAGACTCAACCATCCAATACTGTATGGTTTTAGGTGAGGCTTCATGGATAGATTTATGCTTTTCACAACATTAACAGAGATTAAATTATTTTGACTTCCACTATCAAGAATGAAATGCAGAGGCTTACCTTTCACCCATTAATTAGAGTGAACCAACCTTTCCTTGTCATCTAGCATCTCATCATGTTCTATGATTAAGGAATAATGGCTTTAGGATCAACATCTATAATTTATTCTTCAACCTCTCTGACTGCAAGTTCTATATGAGGTAGAGCAGTAGATGTTGAGGATTGTGACTCAGAAAGTAGTGATTTGATAGCTCAACATTCTTCTTTGCAGTGAGTTCCAAATTTGTGATAATCACACCCCTTCCCAATATTTCTTTCCTTTTGCTTTCAATTTTGGCCTCATGTTTGACCTTCTTTGTCACTTTTCCATTTTAAAGACTGATTCTTTATATTCGTTCTTCCATGCTTCTGCTCAATCTTCACTAAGAAATTGTATGCCTCCCCAATGGTTTCCAAATTGAAGAGTTCCATTTCTCCCTTTATGTACCCTTTTAGTCCGCCATGATATTTGAGAACCTTGTGTTTCTGACTTTCTTGGATGCCCAATCTCATAGATAGAGAATGAAAAATGTCAGTGTAATTTTGAATAGATTTTTCCTTACCTTAGAGAAGTTGTTGCCACTCTATATACAGATCTTCATATGCTCCAATGGGGTAGTATTCTTCTTTTACAGCATCTATGAATTCATCTCATGTAGGTTCCTTCTCAAGGCCAATATCGTCTACACTTAATATCTTTTTGTACACTTCCCACCAATTTTTGATAGGTAATGATGCTTTTAGAAGAGCAAAAGTAATATTCTCTTTATTAGTGAATTTATTTAAATAAAAAAAAGATGATAATTGATCCTGTTAAGGTGTGGAGCCTAAAAGCTTCACATATGAGTGCATTACCAAAGTTGCATGTTTACATAGTTACCAGCATCAGTCAGGAGCGACCGACGTCGGTTCGGTGCAGTTGAAGAGACACCGGCATTGGCAGATGATCGGTCGACGTCGGTCATAGGCAAGCAGGCAAGAACCAGTGTCGATTACCTGTGCGTCCAGAATGATATTTTCAAGGATAGAACCAAGTGTTTACATGATGAGTTTAAGTCTTAGTCTTAAGTTTACATTTCTATTATTAGTAAGATTGTTTTTTAGAGCCCTTGTTCAAGAGGCTTAACTGTTGGTTTTAAGTGCATGCTCAAGTTTCCTAATTCTATATGTAGAATTAGATCTTCTTAGCTTAGTGTGATTATTGTAGTAGTTCATTGTATGTGAATGTTGAAGAATAGTACAGAGTTGCATCAATCCAGGTTGTTGGAGTTGATTGTACTTGAGAGAGAGATCTCTTAAGGGATAGAGATCTAGAGAGAGATCTTGTGCATCTGAGAGAGGTGTGGAAGAAAGAAGTTTATTCAATTGTATTTCTTTTGTAAAGAGTTTAATACAAGTTTTCAGGGTGGTTTCTTGTATCTCTTGTTCTTTGCTATTATCTGATTCTAGTTACTTATCTATCTGATTTAATTCTGTGGTTTATTGCTTTCATAAGTGTAATCATATTGTTGGTTGATCCCCAATAAGTGGTATTAGAGCCTTGGATGTAGGTTTAGAGTTTGATATCTGATAATTGGTATCAAAGCTCAGGTTCACTAACAGGTGGTTCAGATCTGTGTAGTGTGTATTGATTACAGGTTGCTCACAGGAGTTTCTGCAGGGATTTCTATTTGAGTGGGAGAAGCAATGGCAGATGAAAGTAAACTGAGAATGGAGAAGTTCAATGGCAAAAACTATCAACATTGGAGAATGAATATAGAGGACTATCTGTATCAGAAGGATCTATACTTACCGTTAGGTGGGATTGCAAAGAAGCCCACAGACATGGAGGATGAGGAATGGGAAGTTCTTGACAGAAAGGCTCTGGGGTCTATAAGATTGAGTCTAACATCTACTGTGATATCTAATTTATCACAGGAAAAAACAACAATAGAGTTGATGACTACTTTAGCAAATTTGTACAAAAACCCTCAGCTTCTAATAAGGTATATCTTATGAAGCAGTTATTTAATTTGCATATGCAGGAAGGTGGATCTGTATCTAATCCCCTGAATGATTTCCATGGAATTGTAAATCAATTAAGTTCAGTCAAAATTGTATTTGATGATGAAATAAAAGCTCTTTTAATATTATGTTCTTTGCCTAAAAGCTGGCATAGCTTAGTAATGGTAGTTAGCAATACTGCATCTGCATCAAATATTTTAAAAGTAGAGGATGTTGTTAGTGTTATCTTGAATGAGAAAATTCACAAGAAAAGCATAGAAGAGACATCTGGGAATGCTTTAAGTTTTGAGAGTAGGGGAAGGCAAAAAGAGAAGAGCAAGAAAGGGAGATCAAGATCTAAGTCTAAGGGGAGAGGTAGATCCAAATCCAAAAGTGGCAGAAGGCCACAATGTTGGAATTGTGGAAAGATGGGGCACATAAGCAGAGATTGCTGGTCAAAGCCTAAGGAGGACAATCAACACAAAGGAAAAGAAGAAGCAAAGGTTGCAGGTATTGCACAAGATGTTTTAATATTCTCTTTGCATAATAATATAGAATCTTGGGTGTTAGATTCTGGTGCATCTTTTCATGCTACCCCTAATAGGGAATATTTATGTGACTATCTCCATGGAGATTTTGGAATAGTATATCTAGGGGATGATGAACCCTATAAAATTATTGGCAAAGGTAAAGTGCAGCTGAAAATGCAAAATGGAAACACATGGGTGTTGAGAGAAGCTATGCATGTTCCTAGTTTGAAGAGAAATTTGATTTCTACAGGAAAGTTAGGGGATGAGGGTTGTACAGTAACTCTCACAGCAGAATCTTGGAAGGTGACCAAGGGTGCACTTGTTATGGCCAGAGGTAAGAGAGTAGGTACTCTCTATTTGTGTAATTGTGTTACTAACAATTCTCCTTCTATATTATCTACTTCAGATGTGGATGCAAAATTGTGGCACTCAAGGCTTGGCCACATGAGCGAGAAGGGGATGTCAATTCTTAAGTCTAAAGGTAAGCTTTTAGATTTGAAAAGCATGGATCTAGAATTTTGTGAGCACTGTGTATTTGGAAAACAGAAAAGGGTTAGTTTTCTCAAGATTAGGTCTACAAAGAAGAAGCATAAGTTGCATCTTGTTCACACAGACGTGTGGGGATCGGCTCAGGTAGCTTCTATTGGATGATCATAGTACTATGTTTCGTTCATAGATGATGCTACAAGAAAGGTATGGATCTACTATATTAAGAAGAAATTTGATGTATTTGAGACCTTTAAGATTTGGAAAGCTATGGTTGAGAATGAAGCAGGCAAAAGATTAAAGTGCCTAAGATCTGACAATGGTGGAGAGTTCTGCAGTTATAAGTTTAACTGGTATTGTTACATGGATGGAATCTATAGGCAAAGGATGGTTCCAAGGACACCTCAGTAGAATGGAATTGCTGAAAGGATGAACAGAACAATCATGGAGCGTGCAATATGTATGAGATTGCATGCTGGTTTGCCCTTAGAGTTTTGGGCAGAAGCTATTGACACTACAATGTACCTGATTAATAGAGGACCCTCTATAGCTCTGGATGGTGGAATTCTAGAAGAGGCTTAGATAGGTAAAAAGGTAGATCTCTCTTTTCTCAAAGTTTTTGGTTGTGAAGCCTTTGTGCACGTAGATAAGGAAAATAGAAAGAAGCTCGATGCTAAGTCTATGAGGTGCACATTTATTGGCTATGGCTCAGATGATTTTGGTTTCAAATTTTAGAATCTAGAAACTAACAAGATAATTAGGAGCCGTGACGTTGTTTTCAATGAAAAAGTGATGTATAGTGATTAGCTAAAGAAGCTGAATCAATGTGGGCAGAGTAATAGTGAATTGGATGAGGTGACGGTCCAAAATGAACTTGTGGGAAAAAGAAATAATCACTTGTAGGAAAACATAGAGACCGACGTCGGCAAGATAGGAACCGGTGTCAGCAGAACAGAAACCGATGTTGGTCATATAGAGACCGATGTCAGCAGGACAGGCACCAGCGTCGGTCAGGCAGAATCAGCGTCGGCCAGTAGCAGGTCTGGAGGTGACTGAGGTCGGTCACTGTTAGAGAATTTGGGTGGACAACATGTTGTGAATGAGTCTCAGATACCCATCAGGAGGACTGAAAGGGTAAGTAAGCCTCCAATTAGATATTCTCCTTCATTATTCTATTTATTGCTAACTGATGGTGGAGAACCAGAGAGTTTTGAAGAAGCAATATAGGTGGAGTCCAAGAGTCAGTGGGAACGTGGCATGGTTGAGGAGATGGAGTCCTTAAGAGAGAACCAAACATGGGATTTGGTTGAATTGATAGCTGGTAAGAGGACACTGAAGAACAGATGGACCTACAGGTTGAAAGAAGGTGAGAATGGACAAATGAGATATAAGGCCAGATTGGTAGTGAAAGGATTTGCACAAAAGCTAGGTATTGATTTTGGTGAGATTTTTTCTCCTGTTGTTAAAATGACTTCTATACAGATTGTACTATCTTTGGTTGCTGTTGAGGATTTGCATCTTGAGCAGCTAGATGTTAAGACAGCATTTCTTCATGGAGATCTGGATGAGGAAATTTATATGGAACAGTTGGAAGGATTTGAGGTCAAAGGTAAGGAGAAGTTAGTGTGCAGAATGAAGAAAAGCTTGTATGGCCTCAAACACGCTCCTAGATAGTGGTATTTGAAATTTGACAAGTTTATGACTGAGCATGGCTACAGTAGGTGTCAATCTGACCATTGTGTGTATTTTAAGAGATTAGATAATGGTAGATATATTATTCTATTGTTTTATGTAGATGATATTCTGGTTGCAGGATCACACATGCAGGATATCTCTGAGCTTAAGGTGAAATTAGCTCAAATGTTTGCTATGAAGGATTTGGAAGCAGCAAAGAAAATCCTTGGCATGAGCATTAAGAGAGACAGGAAAAATCATAGGTTGATATTGTCTCAAGAGGATTATGTGGACAAGGTGTTGAAACAGTTCAATATGCAGGATGCTAAACCGGTAAGCACTCCTTTGGCTGGACATTTTAAGTTGAGTAAAGAACAATGTCCTAATTCACATGATGAGGTAGAGTACATGAGTAAGGTTCCATATTCTTCTGTAGTAGGGAGTTTGATGTATGCAATGGTGTGTACTAGACTGGATATTGCCCAAACAGTGGGAGTTGTAAGTAAGTATATGGCCAATCCAGGTAGGGAACATTGGAAAGTAGTTCAGTGGATCCTTAGATATCTGAGAGGAACCAGCAGTAGGCACTTGTGCTATGGAGGTTCAGATACTTCTCTACATGGTTATGTAGATTTAGATATGGCAGGTGATTTGGATGGCAAGAGGAGCACTACAGGTTATGTTTTCACTGTAGGTGAAACGGTGGTTAGCTGGATATCTAAGTTGCAGAAGGTTGTTGCCTTGTCAACTACAGAAGCAAAGTATATTGCAGCCATAGAAGCTAGCAAAGAGATGATATGAATGACATGGTTCATGGAAGAGCTTGGAAGGGAGCATGGGAGATGCATATTGTATAGTGACAGTCAGAGTGCAATCCATTTGGCTAAGAATTTAGCTTTTCATTCAAGAACCAAGCACATACAGCTAAGGTACCACTTCATATGGCAAGTATTGGAAGGTGGTGATTTGAAGCTGGTGAAGATCCATACAGATAGGAATCTTGCTGATATGTTAACCAAGCCAGTTACAAAGGAGAAGTTGAATCTTCATTCAACTTTTGTTGGTCTTCATGATTGAGTTGAAGATGGAGGAGCTAGAAGATGTTGCTGTACAGGTACTGGTGCAGTTGTTTATCTCCAAGTGGGAGATTGTTAAGGTGTGGAGCCTAAAAGCTTCACATATGAGCTCATTACCAAAGTTGTAGGTTTACACAATCACTGGCATCGGTCAGGAGTGACTGACATTGGTTTGGTGCAGTTGAAGAGATGCTGACATCAACAGATGATCGGCCGACGTCGGTCACAGGCAAGCAGGCAGGAACCGGCATTGGTTACCTGTGCATCTAGAATGCTATTTTTGAAGACAGAACCAAGTGTTTGCATGATGAGTTTAAGTCTTCCTCTTAAGTTCGCATTTCTATTATTAGTAAGATTGTTTTTTAGAGCCCTTGTTCAAGAGGCTTAACTGTTGATTGTAAGTGCATGCTCAAGTTTCCTAATTCTATATGTAGAATTAGATCTTCTTAGCTTAGTGTGATTATTTTAGTAGTTCATTGTATGTGAATGTTGAAGAACAGTAAAGATTTGCATCAATTCAAGTTTTTGGAGTTGATTATACTTGAGAGAGAGAGCTCTTAAGGGATAGAGATCTAGAGAGAGATCTTGTGCATCTGAGAGAGGTGTGGAAGAAAGAAGTTTCTTCAATTGTATTCCTTTTGTAAAGAGTTTAATACAAGTTTTCAAGGTGGTTTCTTGTATCTCTTGTTCTTTGCTATTATCTGATTCTAGTTACTTATATATCTGATTTAATTTCGTGGTTTATTGCTTTCATAAGTGTAATCATATTGTTGGTTGATCCCCAACAGATCCAACCAATTTTCTACTATATCAAGATTGATTTCACCTTCAAATTTAGGGATATCAATATTCACCTGAACCTTGAAGGGTGTTGGGGCACTAAAAGGATGTGCGGGTGCAGATGAGGAGCCAAAATTTCCCACTAAAATTTGTTAGAGAATTTGAGAAAATTATTGTAGCATCTATGCTTATTATTGTTGGAGGGATTCATTCACCATTTTCTTAAAAGGATTAGATGCCTCGGTGTTGTCTGTCATTTAAAGTCATTTGAAGTGAATAGGTGGATATTCTGATGGTTCTATTTTCTACCCAAGCTTCTTATAATTTGACCTCATTCTCGAGATCATACACTCTAAAGACAAACCACTCTGATACCATTGATCCAAAACTTGAAATATTTGGTTGAAATATGATTCAAGAAATGAGAACAAAATAATTCAAATAATGCTATCTTTGATAGGAGATGTTTTATTGATCAAATTTGCAGACCCAAACATATGCTTATTTCTGAGAAGAGATGTTTGATTTTAATTTCATGTTACATCTTCATTTATACATGTTTTAAAGGTGTGGGGAGGATATGGAAGGTCACCAATCTTGAAGGAGATGAATTGATTTGACTTCCATGATTTACAAGAATACATAATTCGAGGAATTACTATTGTTAAAAACTTACTATTTTTAGACTACACTACTAAAATTGAAATTAGGGACACATCCATTAGGTTTTAGGGGGTCAGACTTCATGGATCAAAGCTCAGTGCCATCTCACAATGTTCCCCTCATTATTAGCTTTCCAACAGTTCAAACGGTGAGTCAATTGGAGCTACAGTGCAAAAGTTATGGCTCCCAAAAGTTCATCCATCAATTGGGGTGGACCCATGACCTGAATTGTCAACTTAATTATTATATGGATCATTCCTCCCTCCTTGAGAAGCAATGGTCCCCATTGCATCAAAATTTTTCATCAAGTGTGGTAGTTATACTTCAATTTGATTCCTGATGCATACTTGGAAGGGACTGTGATTTATAGAACTGTGCAGGGCTTGATTGTTCACCATTTCTATTTGACCATCAGACTATGGATGGAAGGCCATGAAATTCTTCAGCTCAATATCTATTTTCTTTTTTTGTTGTGTTTTTTATGTAGTTAGGGCTGTAACATCAGCCCTTTTGGATTCTCATGGCTTGACCACCATGAGAACAAATTTCTTGGAACTAATCAGAGAGATAGATGTAGAAGGTGGTACTTTTGGTACACTATAGCACCATGTTCCAAGACTGAGAGTGATCCTTCTAGTTCTTGATTCATATATACCATGTCGATCATACATGAATGGATGACCAAAGAGTACATCACAAACATCTAGGTTGACCACATCACATAAGACCTCATGTTGGAAAGGTTGTATTGCATATGAGAGAAGACATTGGTGGGTGACACAGAAGTTTCTCCTTGGACTCAACCATCCAATACTGTATGGTTTTAGGTGAGGCCTCATGGATAGATTTATGCTTTTCACAACATTAGCAGAGATTAAATTCTTTTGACTTCCACTATCAATAATTAAATGCAGAGGCTTAATTTTCACCCATAAATTAGAGTGAACCAACCTTTCCTTGTCATCTAGCATCTCGTCATGTGTATGTGATGAAGCAACAATGGCTTCAGGATCAACATCTATAATTTATTCTTCAACCTCTCTGACTGCAAGGTCTATATGACGTAGAGCAGTAGATGTTGAGGATTGTGACCCAGAAAGTAGTGATTTGATTGCTCGACATTCTTCTTTGGAGTGAGTTCCATATTTGTGATAATCACACCACTTCCAAGTCTTTCCTTCCTTTTTCTTCCAATTTTGGCCTCATGATTGACCTTATTTTTCACTTTTCCATTTTGAAGACTAATTTTTTATATTCATTCTTCCATGCTTCTGCTCAATCTTCACTAAGAAATTGTAGGCCTCCCCAATGGTTTCCAAATTGAAGAGTTCCATTTCTCCCTGTATGTACTATTGTAGTCTACCACGATATTTGAGAACCTTGTGTTTCTCACTTTCTTGGATGCCCAATCTCACAAATAGAGAATGAAAAATGTCAGTGTAATTTTGAACAGATTTTTCCTTACCTTAGCAAAGTTGTTGCCACTCTATATACATATCTTCATATGCTCCAATGGGGTAGTATTCTTCCTTTATAGCATTTATGAAATCATCCCATGTAGGTTCCTTCTCAAGGCCAATATCGTCTGCATTGAATCTCTTTTTGTACACTTCCCACCAATTTTTGATAGGTAATGATGCTTTCAAAAGAGCAAAAGTAATATTCTCTTTATTAGTGAATTTATTTAAAGAAAAATAAGATGAGAATTGATCTAACCAATTTTCTACTACATCAAGATTGATTTTTCCTTCAAATGTAGGGATATCAAAATTCACCTGAACCTTGAATGGTGTTAGGGCACTAAAAGGATGTGTGGGTGTGGATGAGGAGCCAAAATTTCCCATCGAGATTTGTTGTAGAATTTGAGCAAATTATTGTAGCATCTGTGCTTATTACTGTTGGAGGGCTTCATTCACCATTTCCTTTGAAAGGATCAAATGCCTTGGTGTTGTCTGCCATTTGAAGTCATTTAGAGCAAATAGGTGGATATTCTATAGGTTCTATTTTCCACCCAAGCTTCTTGTAATCTGACCTCATCCTTGAGATCATACACTCTAAAGACAAACTGCTTTGATAACACTGATCCAAAACTTGAAAGCTTTGGTTAAAAGATGATTCATGAAATGAGAACAAAACAATTCAAATAATGCTATCTCTGAAAAGATATGTTTTATTGATCAAATTTGTAGACCCAAACATATGCTTTTCTCTTAGAAGAGATGTTTGATTTTCATTTCAGGTTACATCTTAATTTATACATGTTTTAAAGGTCTGGGGAGGATATGGAAGGTCACCAATCTTGAGGGAGATGAATTGGTTTGACCTCCATGATTTACAATAATACAAAATTTGAAGAATTGGTGTTTTTAAAAACTTACTATTTTTAGACTACACTACTAAAATTGAAATTTGGTACACTTCCATTAGGTTTTAGGGCCTCAAAATTCATTCAACAGAGCTCAATGCAATCTCACAATCTTACCCTCATTATTAGCTTTCCAACAATTCAAATGGCAAGTCAATTGGAGCTATGGTGCAAAAGTTATGGCTCTCAAAAGTTATACCATCAATTGGGGTGGACCCATCACCTGAATTGTCATCTAAATTGTTGTACGGATCATTCCTCCCTCCTTGAGAAGTAATGGTCCCCTTTACATCGAAATTTAATATCAAGTGTGGTAGTTTTACTTCAATTTGATTCCAGATGCATACTTGGAAGGGACTGTGATTTATGGAACTATGCAGGGCCCAATTGTTCACCATTTCTATTTGACCATCAGTCTATGGATAGAAGGCCATGAAATTCTTTAGCTCGATATCTATTTGATTCTATTTTTGTGTTGTTTATGTAGTCAAGACTATAACATCAACATTTTTGGATTCCCATGGCTTAACCACCATGAGAACAAATTTCTTGGCACTAATTAGAGAGATAGATGTAGAAGGTGGTACTTTTGGTACCCTATAACACCATGTTCCAAGACTGAGAGTGATCCTTCTAGTTCTTGATTCATATATACCATGTCGATCATACATGAATAGATGACCAAGAGTACATCACAAACATCTAGGTTGACCACATCACATAAGACCTCATCTTGGAAAGGTTGTATTGCATATGAGAGAAGACATTGGTGGGTGACACAGAGGTTTGTCCCTAGACTCAACCATCCAATACTGTATGGTTTTAGGTGAGGCTTCATGGATAGATTTATGCTTTTCACAACATTAGTAGAGATTAAATTCTTTTGACTTCCACTATCAAGAATGAAATGCAGAGACTTACCTTTTACCCATAACTTAGAGTGAAACAACCTTTCCTTGTCAGACACAGAGGTTTGTCCCTGGACTCAACCATCCAATACTATATGGTTTTAGGTG
Source organism: Torreya grandis (assembly GCA_037957365.1). NCBI lineage: Eukaryota > Viridiplantae > Streptophyta > Pinopsida > Cupressales > Taxaceae > Torreya > Torreya grandis. The sequence continues at coordinate 454,331 of JARHVA010003931.1, forward strand.
AGGCTTCATGGACAGATTTATGCTTTTCACAACATTAGTAGAGATTAAATTCTTTTGACTTCCACTATCAAGAATGAAATGCAGAGACTTACCTTTTACCCATAACTTAGAGTGAAACAACCTTTCCTTGTCATCTAGCATCTCATCATGTGTCTATGATGAAGCAATAATGTCTTCAGGATCAACATCTATAATTTCTTCTTCAACCTCTTCGACTGTAGGGTTTGTATGAGGTAGAGCAGTAGATGTTGAGGATTGTGACTCAGAAAGCAGTGATTTGATAGCTTGACATTCTTCTTTGGAGTGAGTTCCAGATTTGTGATAGTCACACCACTTCCTAGTCTTTCCTTCCTTTTTCTTCCAATTTTGGTCTTGTGTTTGACCTTCTTTGTCACTTTTCCATTTTGAAGACTGATTCTTTATATTCATTCTTCCATGCTTCTACTCAATCTTCACTATGAACTTGTATGCCTCACTGATGGTTTCCACATTGAAGAGTTCCATTTCTCCCTATATGTACCATTATATTCTACCATGATATTTTAGAACCTTGTGTTTCTCACTTTATTGGATGCCCAATCTTGTAAACAGAGAATGGATAATGTCAGTGTAGTCTTGTAAAGATTGTTCCTTACCTTGGCAAAGTTGTTGCCACTCTATATACAGATCGTCATATGCTCCAATGGGATAGTATTCTTCCTTTACAACATCTATGAAATCATCCGATGTAGGTTCTGTCTCAAAGCCAATATCATCTGCACTATATCTCTTTTTGTACACTTCCCACAAATTTTTGATAGGCAATGATGCTTTTAGAAGATCAAAAGTAATCTTCTCTTTATCCATTAATTTATTTATGAAAAAAATAAGATGACAATTGATCTATCCAATTTTCTATTACATCAGCATTGATTTTGCCTTTAAATGTGGGGATATCAAAATTCACCTAAACCTTGAAGGGTGTTGGTGCACTCAAAAGATGTGTGGGTGCAGATGAGGAGCCAAAATTTCCCATCGAGATTTGTTGAAAAATTTGAGTGAATTATTGTAGCATATGTGCTTGTTGTTGTTGGAGGGCTTCATTCACCATTTCCTTGAAAGGATCAGATGCCTCGGTGTTGTCTACCATTTGACATCATTTGGAACGAATAGGTGGATATTCTGTTGGTTCTATTTTTTGCCCAAGCTTCTTATAATCTGACCTCATCCTTGGGATCATACACTCTAAAGACAAACCACTCTGATACCACTGATCCAAAACTTGAAAGCTTTGCTTGAAAGATAATTCAAGGAACAAGAACAAAACAATTGAAATAATGCTATCTCTAAAAAGAGATGTTTTATTGATCAGATTTACAGACCCAAACATATGATTATCTCTGAGAAGAGATGTCTAATTTCCATTTTAAGTTACATCTTCATTTATACATGTTTTTAAGGTGTGGAGAGGATATGGAAGGTCACCAATCTTGAGGGATATGAATTGGTTTGACTTCCATGATTTACAACAATACAGAATTTGAGGAATTACTATTTTTAAAAACTTACTATTTTTAGATTGCACTACTAAAATTAAAATTTGGGACACTTACATTGTGTTTTAGGGGGTAAAAATTCATTTAGCAAAGTTTAATTCCATCTCATGACATTCCCCTCATCATTATCTTTCCAATGGTTCAAATGGTGAGTCAATTGGAGTTACGGTGTAAAAGTTATGGCCCTAAAAGTTCTGCCATCAATTGGGGTGAACCCATCACCCAAATTGTCATATGAATTATTGTCCATATCATTCCTCCCTCCTTGAGAAGCAATGGTCTCCATTACATCAAGATTTTTCATCAAGGGTGGTAGTTGTAATTCAATTTGATTTTTGATGCATACTTGGAAGGGACTTTGATTTATGAAACCTGCGGGGCCCGATTGTTCACCATTTCTATCTGACCATCAGTCTGTGGATGGAAGGCCGTGAACTTCTTCAGCTTGGTATCTATTTTCTTTTGTTGTGTTTTTTGTGTATTCAGGGATGTAACATCAGCCCTTTTGGATTCCTATGGCTTGACCACCATGAGAACAAATTTCTTGGCACTAATCAAAGAGACAGATGTAGAAGGTGGAACCCTGTAGCACTGTGTTCGAAGAGTGAGAGTGATCCTTCTAGTTCTTGATTCATATATACCATGTCGATCATAAATGAATGGCTAACCAAAGAGTACATCACAAACATCTAGGTTGACCACATCACATAAGACCTCATCTTGAAAAGGTTTTATTGCATATGAGAGGAGACATTCATGGGTGACATGGAGGTTTCTCCATGGACTCAACCATCCAATACTGTATGGTTTTAGATGAGGCTTCATGGATAGATTGAGGCTTTTCACAACATTAGTAGAGATTAGATTCTTTTAACTCCCACTATCAAGAATGAAATGTAAAGGCTTACCTTTCACCTATAAATTAGAGTGAAACAACCATTCCTAGTCATCTAGCATCTTGTCGTGTGTCTGTGATGAAGCAACAATGGCTTCAAGATTAACATCTATAATTTCTTCTTCAACCTCTTTGATTGTAGGGTCTATATGAGGTAGAGCAGTAGATGTTGAGGATTGTGACTCAAAAATCAATGATTTGATAGCTCGACATTCTTCTTTGGAGTGAGTTCTAGATTTGTGATAATCATAGCACTTCTCAGTCTTTCCTTATTTTTGCTTCCAATTTTGGCCTCGTGTTTGACCTTTTTTGTCACTTTTCCATTTGAAAGACTGATTCTTTATATTCATTCTTTTATGCTTCTACTCAATCTTCATTGCAAACTTGTATGCATCATCGATGGTTTCCAAATTGAAGAGTTCCATTTCTTCCTATATGTACCATTGTAGTCTGCCACGATATTTGAGAACCTTATGTTTCTCACTTTCTTGGATGCCCAATCTCATAAATAAAGAATGAAAAAATGTCAATGTAATTTTGAACAGATTGTTCCTTACCTTGGTGAAGTTGTTGCAACTCTATATACATATCATCATATGCTCCAATGGGGTAGTATTCTTCCTTTACAACATCTATGAAATCATCCCATGTAGGTTTTGTCTCAAGGCTAATATCATCTGCATTGAATCTCTTTTTGTACACTTCACACCAATTTTTGACAGGCAATGACGCTTTTTAGAAGAGCAAAAATAACCTTCTCTTTATCGGTGAATTTATTTAAAGAAAAATAAGATGACAATTGATCCAACCAATTTTCTACTACATCAACATTTATTTTACCTTCAAATGTAGGGATATCAAAATTCACCTGAACCTTGAAGGGTGTTGGGGCACTGAAAAGATGTGCGGGTGCAGATAAGGAGCTAGAATTTCCCATCGAGATTTGTTGGAGAATTTGAGAAAATTGTTGTAGCATCTACACTTGTTGTTGGAGGGCTTCATTGACCATTTCCTTGAAAGGATTGGATGTCTCAGTGTTTTCTTCCATGTGAAGTCATTTGGAGTGAATAGGTGGAGATTCTATTGGTTCTATTTTCCACCCAAGCTTCTTATAATCTAACCTCATCCTCAAAATCATACACTCTAAAGACAAACCACTATGATACCATTGATCCAAAACTTGAAAGCTTTGGTTGAAAGATAATTCAAGAAACAAGAACAAAATAATTCAAATAATGCTATCTTTGATAAGAGATGTTTTATTGATTAAATTTGCAAACCCAAACGTATGCTTATCTCTGAGAAGAGATGTATGATTACCATTTCAGGTTACATCTTCATTTATACATGTTTTGAAGGTGTGGGAAGGACATGGAAGGTCACCAATCTCAAGGGAGATGAATTTGTTTGACTTCCATGATTTACAAAAGTACAAAATTTGAGTAATTGCTATTTTTAAAAACTTACTTTTTTTAGACTACACTACTAAAATTGAAATTTAGGACACTTCCATTGGATTTTATGTTTTTAAAATTCATTAATCAAAGATTAATGCCATCTCATGATGTTCCCCTCATTATTATCTTTCCAACGGTTCAAACGGTGAGTCAATTGGAGCTAAGGTGCAAAAGTTATGGCTCTCAGAAGTTCTACCTTCAATTGGGGTCGACCAATCACCCAAATTGTCATTTGAATTGTTGTCTAGATCATTCCTCCCTCCTTGAGAAGAAATGGTCCCCATTTCATCAAGATTTTTCATCAAGTTTGGTAGTTGTAATTCAATTTTATTCTTGATGTATATTTGGTAGGGACTGTGATTTATGGAACTGTGCAAGGCCCGATTGTTCACCATTTCTATCTGACCATCAGTTTGTGGATGGAATGCTGTGAACTTCTTCAGCTTGATATGTATTTATCTTATTTTATTATTTTTTTTGTGTATTTAGGTCTATAACATCAGCCCTTTTGGATTCCTATGGCTTGACCACCATGAGAACAAATTTCTTGGCACTAATCAGAGAGATAGATGTAGAAGATGGTACTTTTGGTACCCTATAGCACCGTGTTCCAAGAGTGAGAGTGATCCTTCTAGTTATTCATTCATCTATACCATGTCAATCATACATGAATGGCTAACCAAAGAGTATATCACAAACATCTAGGTTGACCACATATCATAAGATCTCATCTTGGAAAGGTTGTATTGCATATGAGAGAAGACATTGGTGGGTGACACAGAGGTTTCTCCCTAGACTCAACCATCCAATACTATATGGTTTTAAGTGAGGCTTCATGGACATATTTAGGATTTTCACAACATTAGTAGAGATTAAATTCTTTTGATTTCCATTATCAAGAATGAAATGCAGAGGCTTACCTTTCACCAATAAATTAGAGCGAACCAACCTTTCCATGTCATCTAGCATCTCATCGTGTTCTGTGATGAAGGAACAATGGATTTAGGATCAACATCTATAATTTATTCTTCAACCTCTTTAACTGCAAGGTCTATATGAGGTAGAGTAGTAGATGTTGAGGATTTTGACTTAGAAAACAGTGATTTGATAACTCGACATTCTTCTTTGGAGTGAGTTCTAGATTTGTGATATTCACACCACTTCATAGTCTTTCCTTCCTTTTGCTTCCAATTTTGGCCTCGTGTTTGGCCTTCTTTGTCACTTTTCCATTTTGAAGACTGATTCTTTATATTCATTCTTCCATGCTTTTGCTTAATCTTCACTGCGAACTTGTATGCCTCACTGATGGTTTCCAAATTGAAGAGTTCCATTTCTCCCTGTATCTGCCATGATTTTTGAGAACCTTGTGTTTCTCATTTTCCTGGATTCCCAATCTCATAGATAGAGAATGAAAAATGTCAGTGTAATCTTGAAGAAATTTTTCCTTACCTTGGCGAAGTTGTGTCCACTCTATATACAGATCGTCGTATGCTCCAATGGGGTAGTATTCTTCCTTTATAGCTTCTATGAAATCATCCCATGTAGGTTCCATCTCAAGGCCAATATCATCTACACTGAATCTCTTTTTGTACACTTCCCACCAATTTTTGATAGGCAATGATGCTTTCATAAGAGCAAAAGTAATCTTCTCTTTATCGGTGAATTTATTTATAGAAAAATAAAATGATAATTAATCCAACCTATTTTTTACTACATCATCATTGCTTTTGCCTTCAAATGTAGGGATATCAAAATTCATGGGAACCTTGAAGGGTGTTGGGGCACTGAAAGGATGTGCAGGTGTAGATGAGGAGCTAGAATTTCCCTTCAAGATTTGTTAGATAATTTGAGTGAATTTTTGTAGCATCTATGCTTGTTGCTATTAGAGGGCTTCATTTACCATTTCCTTGAAAGGATTGGATGCCTCAGTGTTGTCTTCCATTTGAAGTCATTTAGAGTGAATAACTAGATATTTTGTTGGTTCTATTTTCCACCCAACCTTCCTATAATCTGACCTTATCCTCAAGATCATACACTCTAAATACAAACCACTATGATACCACTGATCCAAAAATTTAAAGCTTTGGTTGAAAGATAATTCAAGAAACAAGAACAAAATAATTCAAATAATACTATCTCTGATAAGAGATGTTTTATTGATTAAATTTGCAGACCCAAACATATGCTTATCTTTGAGAAGAGATGTCTGATTCCCATTTCAGGTTACATTTTTATTTATACATGTTTTGATGGTGTGGGGAGGATATGGAAGGTCACCAATCTTGAGGGAGATGAATTGGTTTGACTTCTATGATTTACAATAGTACAAAATTTGAGGAATTATTGTTTTTAAAAACTTACTATTTTTAGACTGCACTACTAATATTCAAATTTGGGACATTTCCATTGGGCTTTAAGGGGTAAAACCTTATTCAGTGGATCTCAATGCCATCTCATGATGTTCCCCTCATTATTATATTTCCAACTATTCAAATGGTGAGTCAATTGGAGCTATGGTGCAAAAGTTATGTCTCTCGAAAGTTCTATTATCAATTGGGGTGGACCCATCACCTGAATTATCATCTGAATTATTGTCCAGATAATTCCTCCCTCCTTGAGAAGCAATGGTCTCCATTGCATTAATATTTTTCATCAAGTGTGGTAGTTGTACTTCAATTTGATTCTTGATGCATACTTGGAAGGGATTATGATTTATGGAACTATGCAGGGCCTGATTGTTCACCATTTCTATCTGACCATCAATCTCTGGATGTAAGGTCATGAACTTCCTTAGCTCGGTATCTATTTGCTTCTGTTGTTGTGTTTTTTTTATAGTCAGGGCTGTAACATCAACCCTTTTGGATTCCTATGGCTTGACCACCATGAGAACAAATTTCTTGGCACTAATCAGAGAGACAGATGTAGAAGGTGGTACTTCTGGTACCCTATAGCACCATGTTCCAAGAGTGAGAGTAATCCTTCTAGTTCTTCATTATTATATAGCATGTCAATCATACATGAATGGATGACTAAAGAGTACATCACAAACATCTAGGTTGACGACATCACACAAGACCTCATCTTGGAAAGGTTGTATTGCATATGAGAGAAGACATTGGTGGGTTACACAGGCGTTTGTCCCTGGACTCAACCATCCAATACTATATGGTTTTTGGTGAGGTTTCATGGAAAGATTTAGGCTTTTCACAACATTAGTAGAGATTAAATTCTTTTGAATTCCACTATCAAGAATGAAATGCAGAGGCTTACCTTTCACCCATAACTTAGAGTGAAACAACCTTTCCTTGTCATCTAGGATCTTGTCATGTGTCTATGATGAAGCAACAATGGTTTCAGGATCAACATCTATAATCTCTTATTCAACCTCTTTGACTGTAGGGTTTGTATGAGGCAGAGCAGTAGATGTTGAGGATTCTGACTCAGAAAGAAGTGATTTGATAGCTTGACATTCTTCTTTGGAATGAGTTATAGATTTGTGATAATCACACCACTTCCCAATATTTCCTTCCATTTGATTCTAATTTTGGCCTTGTGTTTGACGTTGTTTTTCACTTTTCCATTTTGAAGGCTAATTCTTTATATTCATTCTTCCATGTTTTTGCTCAATCTTCATTGCAAACTTGTATGCCTCATCGATGGTTTCTAAATTGAAGAGTTTCATTTCTCCCTGTATGTAACATTATAGTCTACCACGATATTTGAGAACATTGTGTTTCTCACTTTCTTGGATGCCCACTCTCACAGATAGAGAATTAAAAATGTTAGTATAATCTTAAACATATTATTCCTTACCTTGGTGAAGTTGTTGCCACTCTATATACAAATCATTATATGCTCCAAATGGGTAGTATTCTTCCTTTACAACATCTATGAAATCATCCCATGTAGGTTCTGTCTCAAAGCCAATATCATCTACACTGAATCTCTTTTTGTACACTTCCCACCAATTTTTGATAGATAATGATGCTTTCAGAAGAGCAAAAGTAATCTTCTTTTTATCAGTGAATTTATTTAAAGATAAATAAGATGAAAATTGATCCAACCAATTTTCTACTGCATCAGCATTGATTTTTCCTTCAAATTTAGGGATATCAAAATTCACCTTAACATTGAAGGGTGTTGGGGCACTCAAAGGATGTGCAGGTGTAGATGAGGAGCCAAAATTTCCCATCAAGATTTATTGTAGAATTTGAGTGAATTATTGTAGCATTTGCAATTTTTGCTGTTGGAGGGCTTCATTCACCATTTCCTTGAAAGGGTCGGATGCCTCATTGTTGTCTACCATTTGAAGTCATTTGGAGTGAATAGGTGGATATTCTGCTGGTTCTATTTTCCTCCCAAGATTCTTATAATCTGACCTCATACTTGGGATCATACACTCTAAAGACAAACCACTCTGATACCACTGATCCAAAACTCAAAATCTTTAGTTGAAAGATAACTCAAGAAACAAGAAAAAATATTCAAATAATTCTATCTCTGATAAGAGATATTTTATTGATCAAATTTGTAGACCCAAACATATGCTTATCTCTAAGAAGAGATGTCTAATTTCCATATCAGGTTACATCTTCATTTATACATGTTTTTAAGGTGTGGGGAGGATATGGAAGGTCACCAATATTGAGGGAGATGAATTGGTTTGACTTCCATAATTTACAAGAATATAGAATTTGAGGAATTATTATTTTTAAAAACTTACTATTTTTAGACTGCACTACTAAAATTGAAATTTAGGACACTTTAATTTGGTTTTAAAAGGTCAAACTTCATTTAGTGGAGATCAATTCCATCTCACAATGTTCTCCTCATTATTAGCTTTCCAATGATTCAAACGGTGAGTTAGTTGGAGCTACGGTGCAAAAGTTATGGCTCCTGAAAGTTCTGCCATCAATTGGGGTGGACCCATCACCTGAATTGTCATCTGAATTACTGCCCAGATCATTCCTCCCTCATTGAGAATCAATGGTCCTCATTGCATCAATATTTTTCATCAAGTGTGGTAGTTGTACTTCAATTTGATTCCCAATGCATACTTGGAAGGGACTGTGATTTATGGAACTGTGTAGGGCCTGATTGTTCACCATTTTTGTGTGACCATCAGTCTATTAATAGAAGTCCATGAAATTCTTCATCTTAGTATCTATTTGCTTATATTTTTGTGTTGTTTGTGTAGTAACGGCTGTAACATCAACCCTTTTGGATTATCGTGGCTTGACCACCATGAGAACAAATTTCTTAGCACTAATCAGAGAGATAGATGTAGAAGGTGGTACTTCTAGTACCCTGTAGCACCATGCTCCAAGAGTGAGAGTGATCCTTCTAGTTATTGATTCATATATACCATGTTGATCATACATGAATGGCTAACCAAAGAGTACATCACAAACATCTAGGTTGACCACATCATATAAGACCTCATCTTGGAAAGGTTGTATTGCATATGAGACAAGACATTAGTGGGTGAAATGGAGGTTTGTCCCTGGACTCAACCATCTAATACTATATGGTTTTAAGTGAGGCTTCATGGACAAATTTAGGTTTTTCACAATATTAGCAAAGATTAATTTTTTTTGACTTCCACTATCAAGAATGAAATGGAGAGGCTTACCTTTCAACCATAACTTATAGTGAAACAACCTGTCCTTGTCATCTAGCATCTCATCATTTATATGTGATAAAGAAATAATGGCTTCAGGATCAGCATCTATAATTTCTTCTTCAACCTCTTCGACTGCAGGGTTTGTATGAGGTAGAAAAGTAGATGTTGAGGATTGTGATTTAGAAAGTAGTGATTTGATAGCTTGACATTCTTCTTTGGAGTGAGTTCTAGATTTGTGATAATCACACCACTTCCCAGTCTTTCCTTCCTTTTTCTTCCAATTTTGGCCTCATGTTTGACCTTCTTTGTCACTTTTCCATTTTGAAGACTGATTCTTTATATTCATTCTTCCATGCTTCTGCTCAATATTCACTACGAACTTGTATGCCTCACCGATGGTTTCCAAATTGAAGAGTTCCATTTCTCCCTGTATGTACCATTGTAGTCTACCACAATATTTGAGAACCTTGTGTTTCTCATTTTCTTGGATGCCCAATCTCACAGATATAGAATTTAAAATGTTAGTGTAATCTTGAACAAATTGTTCCTTACCTTGGCAAACTTGTTTCCACTCTATATACATATCATCATATGCTCCAATGGGGTAGTATTCTTTCTTTACAACATCTATGAAATCATCCCATGTAGATTTTGTCTCAATTCCAATATCATCTACACTGAATCTCTTTTTGTACACTTCCCACCAATTTTTGACAGGTAATAATGCTTTCAGAAGAACAAATGTAATCTTTTCTTTATCAGTGAATTTATTTATAGAAAAATAAGATGACAATTGATCCAACCAATTTTATAATACATAATCATTTATTTTGCCTTCAAATTTAGGGATATCAAAATTCACCTGAACTTTGAAGGGTGTTGGGGCACTCAAAGGATGTGCGGGTGCGGATGAGGAGCCATAATTTACCATCAAGATTTGTTGGAGAATTTGAGTGAATTGTTGTAGCATATGCACTTCTTGCTATTGGAGGGCTTCATTCACCATTTCCTTGAAAGGATTGGATGCCTTGATGTTGTCTTCCATTTGAAGTCATTTGGAGCGAATAGGTGATATTCTGTTGGTTCCATTTTCCACCCAAGCTTCCTATAATTTGACCTCATCCTCGAGATCATACACTCTAAAGACAAACCACTCTAATAAAACTGATCCAAAACTCAAAATATTTGGTTGAAATATAATTCAATAAATAATAAAAAATAATTCAAATAATGATATCTTTGATAAGAGATGCTTTATTGATCAAATTTGCAGACCCAAACATATGCTTATCTCTGAGAAGAGATGTCTGATTTGCATTTTGGGTTACATCTTCATTTATACATGTTTTTAAGGTGTGTGGAGGATATGGAAGGTCACCAATATCGATGGAGATGAATTGGTTTGACTTCCATGATTTACAAGAATAAAGAATTTGAGGAATTACTATTTTTAAAAACTTACTATTTTTAGACTACACTACTAAAATTGAAATTTTGGACACTTCTATTGGGTTTTAGGGTGTCAAAATTAATTGATCAAATCTCAATTCCATCTCATGACATTCCCCTCATTATTATCTTTCCAATGGTTCAAACGGTGAGTCAATTAGAGCTACAGTGCAAAAGTTATGGCTCCCGAAAGTTTTGCCATCAATTGGGGTGGACCCATCACCCGAATTGTCATCTGAATTGTTTTCCGGATCAAAAGATGAGATAAAATGGATATTTATTAATTTTTCCAAGGAATTTTAATAGTATATTCATCCCATGGGAAGAATTTATAGTAAATATATGATGAATATTAGGATATCAATCTGAAGATGAATCTTAAGCATGATCCACCAAATGATGAAGATGAAGAGGAAAAATGTTTACAACATCCATTTTACACCATGAAAATGAAGATCATATAATGTGAATTTAGAGATATAAAAATGGCCCACATATATTTGAGAAATATTAAAATATCCTTAGGGTGTATAAGATTAAAATTAAAGATGATAAGCTAATTACAGCCTTAGAATATTTGGTCAATGCTCTCCATACATGTAGAGAAAGATTACTTTTTACAAAACTTGATGGGGATTTTTATTGTTTTTTCTAATGATATAAATCTAAGAGAGGATCATAATTAGGATGATCCATATTATATCTAAATAATTCACATTTTTTATAAATATTTAGAGTCTAAGGCCAAGTTTTCTTTGAGTCTAGTGCCGAAGATCTATTTTTCCAACCCACAAGTTTAGATCAGGACATATGTAAGGATGTTTAAACCAAAATATTTTTAAAGGAGTGTTGTTGTATCTATAAGTGAAAAAGTTTAAATGACACACTAAATTTAATATGGTAGGATTTACTTTTCAAAATTATTTTACTTTTGATCAGAAACCCTAGCATGAAGGGACTCACTATCTAAAACCCTGGTCATCAATACTTTTCTAGATCAAGTATTGAAAATTCTTATCATAGGTGCATAGAACCATTGAGAAAGGGTCATATATGTAACAAAAAAAATTATATGAAAATAGTGGTTGTGTGCTCTAGAGTCTGCATTTTTTAATTAGGGTACCATAGATCAACCTAGTGTAGAGTGTGAGCTACAAAATATTTCTCTCTTTTTAGTATAAATGGGATAACCATCAATATTAATTTATATCATTATAGTGTTGGATCTATGAATTTAATATATTTTTCCATATAAATAAAAAATAAGTTATGGTAATGTTTGATCAAATAAGTGCATTTAATATTCTAGATAATAAACAAGTCCATAGGTTAGACCTCCATGTATACACCTATGATAACTTTTCCTAGGTTCCATAGAACAAGAATATAGATTGATTAGAAGTTTTACATAATGTGGATATTTCAGTTATATATTATTTCCTCAAGGATAAATTACATGTTAATATTGGGGAAGTGGATGTTGTTTTTAGGGTTCAGTAGTTATACTCACTTGAGACATATTCCACAAATCATAAAGAGATGTTCTTGACACTCAATCAGGGTGATTGTGAGTATATTATCAAGTCTTTTACCTGAAGATAAATCAAAATGGATGATTCTAATCAAATGAATAAAAATATGATACAGGCACATTTTGAGTAATATGTCTTACCTTTACTTTATGGATATAATCTCTTCTAACACACATAAACATGGCCCAATTATTTAAGAGCCACTTGGAAAATATAAGGTATTTTTCTAAGATCTACCAAAGAACCTCCCACTTGATATAGAATTGGAACACATTATCAAGATTGACCCTGATAAGGGTCCAACTATGGTACGTCTATAAATATATTGGAATTTTCATAAATATTAGATATAAAAATTGGTAAGTGAACTCTTGAACACCGGTATCAACACACCTATCTAGATCTCATGCATTACTCTAGTGGTATTATTCAGGAAGAAGGATGTGTTGTAGAAAGTTTATATTGAAAAATAATAATAATTAAAAGCAAATTTCCCATGCCAAGGATTTTTAATTTTCTTGATGAGTTGCACAGGTTGAGGTGTTTCTTAAAGATAGACCTCAGGTGTGGATACTTAATATAATAATTTAGAGTCAAGATCAAGAAAATACTACATTTATAACTCATCAGGTTAACTACCAATTTAGGGTCATGCCTTTTAGCCTTAATAATGGTCTAGAATTAAAAGGGCATTTATTAAATTCCTACATAAGTTTTTCATTTTATTTTTTGATTGTATCCTTATTTAAAAAAATTATTGGAGTCCCATATTAATTTTATAGATATTGTACTTGATATATTTTTTAAGGATAAGTAATAATTTCCTACATGAGTTTGTCTTTGTATTTTTTGATGATATCCTTATTTACAAAAATTCATTGGAGTCCCATTTTGAGCATCTATATGTTGGATATATTTGCTAAGGAGAATTTTTATTCTAAGACTTCTAAGTATGAATTTAATAAGGAATTCTTGGACTAGTTTGGACACATTATGTTTGATAAGAGGGTGCACATTGACCATATAAAGCTCAAGGTCATATGTGAATGCCCTATGGCCAAGACTTGTAATAAACTTTGTTGTTTCTTAAAATTAGTAGGATTTAATAAAAGGTTGGTAAGGAAGTTTTATATAATAACCCATGTTTTTTTAGACCTTGTAACTAAGAAGGATGAATTTTTATTGAGTCACAAAAATTGTTTAAGGATCTTAAACAATTTCTTTTCTCTATTTTATTTTTATCGAATCCTAATTTATCCAAGTCTTTTTTCATTGAATGTAATGCTTATGGATCCATAATTGGTGCATTAATTTATAGGATGACCATCCAATCACATTTAAAATTATGAAATTTAACTATTGGGAATGAAAAATCATGAAACATACCAATGATATGTTAACCATCCTTCACAAAGTTATTAAATGGTGTTAATTTCTCTTGGGGGTAAGCTTATTTTATTAAGAATGGTCATCTTAGCATTATTAAATTGTTGACTATATTAATCTTAACAAAATAGGATTGGTATCCTATAAGCCTATGACTTTGAGATCCTCTATAAGAAATGCAAGGAGAATGTGGTCGCAGATGTAATGTCATGCCTAGAGGAAACCCATATATTTCATGCCATCTCAATTGATCATGTTTATAGGATATAATATCTGATTTAAGACTACTCAAATCACGTCATAAGAACATGCTCAAACATGACATTGAAGAAGATAAAAAGGTAAATATTGGTTTATTCAAAATGACACCATATTATTTAGGGTTTACGTTTACTTGAGGGAGGACTCCCCAGTGATAAAAAAGAACTAGATCATTAAAATGAGTATGCATATAAAAGGAATTTTGGTTAGCAAAAACTATGAAAAATTATAATGGCTAATGTTTTTTATGGAAAATCACAAAGGTAAATATTTTGTAATTTGTAGTTGAGTGTGACACCTAAAAATAAAAAAGAGTTGTATCAGAGCTTCAGTTGATTTTAATAGCCACTAAAAAATTTACAAAGGGATATTATCCTTGAAATAAATTGAAGGTCCTGGCTATGGATGTGATAAAAGGGATACTGATTGAGTTTACCAAGGAAGTTTTAAATGAGATTCATTTCATTGGAAAAAGTAGGACCAACCAAAGTATGAAGATGATGAGATCAACCCCAAAAGGGATCCTAAGCACGAACCACCAAAAGATGAAAATAAGAGGAAGAATGTTCTCAAAATTCCTCTTCTAACCTACAAATGAAGATCCCATAATGTGACTTTGGATATGGGATGGATGTCCACACATGGTTGTGCAAGCTCAAACTGGCCTTTATGATGAAGAAGATTAAAAATAAAGATGACAAGTTGAATGAAGCCCTACAACATTTGGCTAGTGTTGTCTATATATGGGGAGATAGATTAGTTATTAGAAACCCTTATGGAGAGTTTGTTTATTTTTATAATGCTATAATTCATAGTGTGGATCATAATTATGATGAGCCATATGATACCTAATTAATATACCCTTTTCATAAATATATGTTTGTGGATGAGTACATGGATTGCAACGAGTGAATTTTTATTTCAATATATAACTAAAGTATACATACTATCAAATACTAGATCGAATTCAAGATTAGGAAAATATTTCACTCATAACTCATCAGGTGCTCTACTAAATTAAGGTCATGCCTTGGCCTAGCAATACTGCAAATACAATCTAGGCACTATTAAATAAGGTATTTAGTAAATTTTGATGTATGTTTGTTCTTTTATGCTTTGATCATGTCCTCATTTACAATAATTCATTAGAGTTCCATATTGAGAATTTATATGTTGTATTGAATATATTTGCTAAGGAGAAGTATTAAATTATTATGTAATTTTGTCTATGTAGTTTTTGATGATATATTTTTGGAAAAACACCATCGGAGTCCCATATTGAGCATCTATATGTTGTATTGTACATACTTTATAAGAAGTTGTATTACAAAGCTTCTAAATATGAATTTTCTAGGACATCCTTGGAATAATCTAGTCACATTATTTTTGCTAAGGGGGTGCACATTGACCTTATATTATTATAGAATGTGTCTATTATTCAAAATGAAGTTAATGATTATTTGACTAAAATTTTTGGAGATAAAATTATTCGATATCATCATCCCTAAAAGAACATGTTTCCTAAAAAGTGTAGAAGAGAAAATAGCAAACAAGTTCTTTAAAATTTCACCCAAATGAATTTAATGAATATGAAATTATAAAAAGTATGTAAGAGTGTATTTTTTTGTTTTTGAAGAAGGGACATGAAAGTTTGAAATTGTAAATAATATTGAACCTTATAGCTATTATATTTTTTTAGTGAAGCTAATATCCAAGACAATAACTAATTATTACGTTCAAATTTTATACATTGGATGCCATTATAGATTTTAAACCAACTAATTTTAGTAAATTTAAATCTTGATTTCATGTTCAACAAATTATAAATAGGAATCATAGTAAAAGTTGAAGGTAAGAATATCTAAGAGGAAACTAATCAAAATTGGAACCATTAGGCCATCTCCTATATTTGATAAAATTAGATGGGATTTTATATGAGAAGTTGATAAGTGGATCATTGTTAACTAGTAAATTGATGATGGTGATAATTTGTTTGTCCTTTTATATGAGTTAAAAATAAATTTAAAGCATTGGTCAAGGAAACCATTTCATCATTACAAGATTTATAAAGGTATTTGAAAGAGCAAAACCCTTTATTGAATAATTATGTGACATATATTAATTTTTCTAGGGCTAAGGAAAGGTTTTTAATAATAACCAATATATTACACCATATTGCATAAATTAGTAAGTTTAGACCATGTTTAAGTGAGAATGTGTCCTTCCAACATATAATATTAGACACTTCTTCTCATGTCTTCAAAATGTTGGCAATAGGGGCCTTTAACTTTGAATAATTTGGTCCATAATAACTTATTGTGAATGTTAACCTTCTATCATTTGTTATTCAAAGTAGCTAGTTGAATTTTATTCTTGAGAAGAATCTTCCACAACTCATTCTTGCTTAAGGAATATTGTGTAGCTAGGAAAAAATTATGTTATTGGATATTTTCTAATTTATTTTTAGCTTTATTATCATTTTATGTTATATTTTAGATGCTTAGATTTAGTCAAGGGTTGGGTCATAATTTAAGTAGGATTTGTTGTTGGTTTGGCATAAAGGGTGCAAAAACCCTAAAGAATGTATCTTTTTACTATTCAACATCTGGTGAAAACAAAGAAACATCATAACAAAATAAATCATGTTAGATATGGATTTTCAGGTGTAATCCAATATTGGGATTGCAAGTACCCCCCATTCTTTTAGTTTTAATCACTTACTCTACTTATATTTTTAAGTTTCATTTTTGTTGTTAAAGTGGTATTAGAGCTTTAGTCAATTTTTATAAACACTATAAAAATTCCAAAGGGAGTTTATTTGAGAAACAAATTGAAGTTTGTGACCAAAGATGAGATAAAATGGATCTTGATTGATTTTTCCAAGGAATTTTGATAGGAGATTCATACCATGGGAAGCATCTAGATTATATATATGATGAATATTAGGATATCAATCTGAAGATGAATCCTAAGCATGATCTACCAAATGATGAAGATGAAGAGGAAAAATGGTTACAACATCCCTTTTCCACCATGAAAATGAAGATCGTACAATGTGAATTTGGAGATTGAACAATGGAAAGCTTAAATTAGCCTTTAGGGTGTATAAGATTAAAAATAAAGATGACAAGCTCATTACAGCCTTACAATATTTGGTTAACATTTTCCATACACACATAGAGAGATTAATTTTTAAAAAACTTGATGGGGATTTTGTTGATTTTTCTAATGCTATAACTCTAAGAGAGGATCATAACTAGGTTGAGCCATATTATATCTAATTAATGTACACTTTTTACAAATATTTGGAGTCCAAGGCCAAGTTTTCTTTCAGTTTAGTGTTAAAAAAATATATTTCCAACCCACAAGTTCAGATTAGGACATATGTAAGGATGTTTGAACCAAAATATTTTGAAAGGAGTGTTTTTGTATCTATAAGAGAACACAAATTAATTGACCTGCTAAATTGAATATGGTAGGATCTATTTTTCAAAAGAATTTTACTTTTGATCAGAAACCCTAACATGAAGGGACTCACTATATAAAACCCTGGAAATCAATATTTTCCTATATAAAATATTAAAAATCCCTATCAAAGGTGCATAGAACCATAGAGAAAGGGTCATATATGTAACCAAAAAAATATGGAAAAAAGTGTTTGTTTGATCAAGAGTCTATGTTTTATAATGAGGTACCATAGATCAACCTAGTGTAGAGTGTGAGCTACAAAATATTTCTCTCTTTTTAGTATAAATAGGAGAACCATCAATGTTATTTTATATCATTATAGGGTTAGATCTATGACTTAAATATATTTTTTCATATCAATAAATACCAAGTTTTTTGTAATTGTTGATAAAATAAGTACACTTAATATACTAGATAAGAAACAAGTTCGTAGGCTAGGTCTCCATGTATACAGCTATGATGATTTTCCTAGGTTCCATAGAAAAATAACATAGATTGATTAGAAGTCTTACATAATGTGGATATTTCAGTGATAGATTAATTCCTCAAGGATAAATTACATGTTGTTGATATTGGGTAAGTGGATGTTGTTTTTAGGGTTCAGTAGTTATACTCACTTGAGACATATTTCACAAATCATAAAGAGATGTTATTGACACTAAATTAGGGTAATTATGAGTATATTATCAAGTATTTTACCCCAAGATAAATCAAAATGGATGATTCTAATCAAATGAACAAAAATATGATGAAGGGGCATTTTGAGTAATATGGATTACCTTTACTTTATGGATATAACCTCTTTTTAACACACATGAACATGCCCAAAATATTCAAGAGATACTTTTAAAATATAGGGTATTTTTATAAGATCTACCAAAGAGCCTCCCACTAAATACTGAATTGGAACATATTATCAAGATTGACCCTGCTAAGGGTCCAACTATGGTAAGTCTATAAATATATGGGAATTTCCATAAATATTAGATATAAAATAGGTAAGTGAACTCTTGAACACTAGTATCAACATACCTATTTAGATATCATGAATTTATCTAGTGGTCCTATGCAAGAAGAAGGGGGTCATATAAATTTTATATTGAAAAAAGAACATAGTTAAAAGTAAACCTCCCATGCCAAGGATTTATAATTTTCAAGATGAGTTGCATGGGGTAAGGTGTTTCTTAAAGATAGACCTCAGGTGTGGATACTATAAAAAATAATTCAGAGTCAAGATCAAGGAAATAATACATTCACAACTCATTAGGTTAAATACAATTTAGGGTTATGCCTTTTTCCTTAATTATGGTCTATAATTAAAAAGGCATTTATTAAATTCCTACATAAGTTTTTCATTTATTTTTTGATTATATCCTTATTTAAAAAAATCATTGGTGTCACATATTAATTTTATAGATATTGTACTTGATATATTTTTTTAAGGAGAAGTAATAATTTCTTACATGAGTTTATCTTTGTATTTTTTGATGATATCCTTATTTACAAAAATTCATTGGAGTCCCATTTTGAGCATCCATATGTTGGATATATTTTCTAAGATAATTTGTATTCTAAGACTTCTAAGTATGAATTTATCAAGGCATTCTTGGACTAGTTTGGACACATTATGTTTGATATGATGGTGCACATTGACCATATAAAGATCAAGGTCATATGTGATTACCCTATGGCCAAGACTTGTAATAAATTTTGTTATCTCTTAAAATTATTAGGATTTCATAAAAGGTTGGTAAGGAATTTCTATACAATAACCCATGTTTTTTCTGACCTTGTAACTAAAAAGGATGCCTTTAAATGGTCCATTGAGACATAAAAATGTTTAAGGATCTTAAAGAATTTCTTGTCTTTATTATAATTTTATCGAATCCTGATTCTTCTAAGTCCTTTTTCATTTAATGTAATGCTTATGGATCCATAATTGGTGAATTAATTTATAAGGATGACCATCTAATCACATTTAAAAGTAGGAAATTTAATGATTGTGAATGAAAAATCATGAATTATACCAATAATATGCTAACCATCCTTCACACAGTGATTAAATGGTGTTAATTTCTCTTTGGGGTAAGCTTATTTTATTAATAATGGCCATCTTAGCCTTATGAACTTGTTGACTAAATTAACCTTAAAAAAAGAGAAACAAAAGAGGATTGGTATCCTACAAGCCTATGAATTTGAGATCCTCTATAATAAATGCAAAGAGAATGTGGTCGCAGATGTAGTGTCATGCCTAAAAGAAAGACATGCATTTTATGCCATCTCAATTGATCATGTTTATTGGATACAATATTTTATTCAAGACTACTCAACTCACGTTATAAGAATAGGCTCAAACATGACATTGAAGAAGCCAAAAAGGTAAATATTGTTTTATTCAAAATGACATCATATTATTTAGGTTTTACATTTACTTGAGGGAGGACTCCCCTTGATCAAAAGAAACTAGATCATTGGAATGAGTATTAATATAAATGCCATTTTGGTTACCAAAAACTGTGCAAAAATATCATGGCTAATGTTTTTTTATGGCAAAGCACAAAGGTAAATATTTTGTTATTTGTAGTTGAGTATGACCCCTGAAAATAGAATAATAATGGCTAGTTTTTATTAATATAAAAATATAGTGAAACTAATATGATTCATTATATAGTCATCTCATATGAAACTTAAATAAGTGTCAATGAAGCTATGTTGAATAATTTCATCGCATTTTAAAAATAAATATATTATATTCAAAAAAATTAATTTTTTACTAAGAAACTACAATATAGATTTTATTCATATTTGTTCATGAATCATTTTGTTAATTGTTTTTTTAACACTATACCATAATTAAAAATATCAATAAAAAATTATTATTGTATAAAACAATTGAGTATTCTCAATCATAAGATCAAAACTTGTCTTCTATTTAATTAATGGTTTTTGTATTTTAGATGACTATACATGTAAGTTGCTAAATATTTATGGATAAAAATGTGTAAGCATTTTTAGATATATAAAAATATTACATGGTTTTATCTCTAAATCCTTAGCAACTTACTTCATGGACTGTGGAAATACTATCTATTTGACTATACATGTAATCAAAATTTAATTTTCTAAAAATTATTAATAAAATAATAGTATGATCATACTTTATTTTATACAGTTGTAAAGTTACATTAATTTTAAAAGGTATTTTCTAAATTTGAGTGGTGATGGATGTAAACACATCTAGGATTGGAAATTTATGGGATGTACCCTCTTTTTTTTATATATTTTATATGATTGGTAAAATTTTCATCAGGGCATAAGTGGTTACAAAGAAGAAAAACAATAGACCTTATATTTTTTAATATATTCATTTAAATAAATAAAAATAAAAATAGTTTTATTATTTATATGATAGTAAATATTTAGATCACATAATTTTTTGAGGAAGAAAAATTACATTTAATAGTTTCCCAAAAAGGTATCAAATAATAAATTTTCAATTCAGAGCTAAGGTTAGGTTAAAATTCTAGCATTGAACCATCATGCTATACAGATCATGATCATATTAAAATCATAGCAACTTTGAACCCATTTCTACAATGATTCAAATAAAATTCATCATGAACTTGCAAAAACTTTCTCTGCTAGGTTTTTATGTTGACCTTACATTTTTTTTATTTATTGATTTATTTGATTGACATGATGTGTTTATAAGAGTTACAAAGCTAATAACTCACTTACTAAGCATTTGTCACCACTCTTTGGGTATATTTTTGATATATAATGGCCTTTAACCATGTTATAACAATCATTATTATAGACAAAATGAAGTATGGCATCAAAGTGAACCATGAAATTTATCCTGAAAGGTTACAAGGAATAATTTATAACTCTCCCTGTTAGCATAATGTTTGCTTACAGGTTTATGCCATTGATAATGTCTATAAATACTATAAATGTATTTTTTATAGATTACTATGTTGGCCACATCCTCTCTAATAAGTCCCTTAATTAGAGGTTTTAACACTAGTGGGAACCCTTAGGTGCCCATGTCACTAGAATTTTAAACCTTAAAAAAGGGTTATTTATTTTATACTTCTAAGGATTTATCCCAAGTCCAAGATATCCTTGATAAGTCAAGATATGGGTTCTTGAAGTATACTCTTATGATTTTATCCCCATGGTCCCATACATTCAATTTTTTTGATAAGGCATCCGTTTAAGTGTTGGTTTAGATTGAACTCCACGGCCTCTTGCTTCCTCTATGGGAATTTCATGGTGAAATTATTAAAACCATAGGTCATGTTTTTTGTCATGAAAAGAATAAGTTTTATTCTACACCCCCAACAAGATTGTATGAATTAAGATTGATCTGAATAAGGATTTGAAATCATATATCCATATTGAAGTTGATCCATATCATTGGGTGTAAAAATTCATTTACTTCAATTTACTCAACACTTATTTTTCATTGCTAGTCTCATGGTCATTAGATTAAGGATTTCTCCCTTATGGGGGTGTCAAAAAAAATTTGTTTAAAAAATTCCCTATGATAAGCCCAAGGTGGTGGATAATAGTAAATGTTAGATGATGGTGAATCACAAAAAGTATCTTATTGGTAATAAAAGTTTCTAACTCAATATCACCCATTTTGTGCCCAAACTGTCTTTTGAGGTACATTTGGAAAATCTTCCCCCAAGCCTCTTAGTTTTCCAATGGCATCTTGGAACCAAGTTTTATGATTTATTCAGCCACACATGAGTTCATATTTTTTAGGGACATGTTATAAAAGTGGTCCTACCTTTAGGTGGTCATGTAACTAACATTATGGAAGTGAAAACTCTCCTTGAGAGTATAATGGGGCTAAACTTTGCTCCATATCGCTTGACAATTTTGTGTTACCAAGATTTTTTTTTTTTTTTGGGAAATATTCTTTATCTCTTGAAGATGTTTAATATGGTTATGGGTAAATCCTCATGGATGATATTCCCTAATGAATTTTATATCTTGGAATGTTTGAGGTCTCACTTAGTCCTCTCGTAATTTCTCTGAGTGAGTTGCTTGTCAATAGTTGGAAGCTCTAGATTTTGTTTGCCTACAAGAAGTTAAAGTTTTTATGGTTTTTTCCACATACTTATCTGAAATGTATTTATTCCAACATAGCTCAATTCTTTACTTTAGATAAGGAGGGTCATGGCATTGCTAGTATTTTGGTTTCCCCAAAAGTTTCCCCCTTATTATTGCCATAAGGAGAGATCCATCATCGAGATATTTGGTTTTTACTTAATATTAATGGACATTAACTAGGGGTTCTCAATATTTATGCCCCAAATTATGGCCTTGATAGAATGGTTTTATGGAGATTTTTAGATGACAACATACTCCTCACCACTTGGATCACATGTGTATATTTTAATATGAGTGATAGTCTCTAAGATAATGTGAGTGCCCTTATGATGAAATGGTACATGCGATAATGTGAGGCATGGTTTTATTTAAAAAATAATTGGGGTCTTATGGACCTTCTCCTCTAGTGGTCACCATTAACCACCATTCCTTGGTTTATG